>JBBMOE010000004.1:4513781-4543028 GCA_037975065.1 Chaetodon trifasciatus
CTGATTAATGTGTTTCTTAGGATAAATATGGCGGATGAAACCGAAGCTGATCCAGAAAAATCCTACTCATGTTCCTGATTCCCATCTAATCTCCATCCAACCTGACAGCAGCACACTGAGCTCAGATCAGTGAGCACATCTCTGCCTTTGTCTTGGACACCTTACACTGTACAGGTCTTGACACACTGACGGTGAGTTTTAGAGGTAACAAAGCTGTGTCTGTGCCAGCGGCTCGCAAACTGTGGCTTATGGACCTCCAGGGGCCCCGGGGGGCCTACAGGAGGTGTAGAAAAATGTGCAAAAGTTGAATTTCTGCTTCGTTTTTATCTTACACATATTATACTGATGAATGAGTGAAGTCTAAATAAAATATTCAAATATAATATTATATTATAATATTCAAAGATTACAGTCATCACTTGAGCTGTAAGTCTAATGAAGGATTGAGCTTTTTGGAAACAGAGACAATCATTGAAATCAGCGGCTGCAGAACAGCAGCTCACTGTGACAGACCTCTCTGAAACACATTAGTCTACGTCATGTAGTTCTCACCAGTAATCCCAACTTTACCAGAAACTTCCGTATGATTTATTTCCTGAATGTGACCAGAGAATACATAATGACTCTAAACTGCTCTCAACACACCATCTTGTAGCCATGTAGACAGTTCAATGGTGAAAAAGAAACCTTTCAGGACTACATCCGATCAAATGTGTTTGAGATCCAGGCCATGCAAAGTGAAGTGAGACCCACAGGGCAGCCTGGATGGTGTTTGTGAAGGCAGTCTGATGGTAAAACCTGCAGGAATCATCCAAGGTAAGTCTCACACAGTGAATGCTGAGCCACAGAGAAAATGAAGAACACAAAGAGGCTGGTGTAGAGTTCAGCTGTAAAGTGAGGAGTCCATGTTTTCTGGTAACTGGCTTCTCATTTCCATGTTATTACTTTGGCTACTTGTTTATTGTAGTTTATTTTCTGTTTGGGGAATTTTTAGAACCAACGTTACTCATTTTGAGAACTCATTATGTCCAGTAAATGGATATTAATCTCTGTTAAATATCATAGTTTTAGCAGCCATCTCTCATCTATCTGAAGAGAATTCTTTCAACTTCTGAATCAAATTTCAAAATCAGTCATTTCATCTGCACCGTGTTTGTGCTGAACTGAAAGGCAGCGAGCATCACAGTACGTTCAGTCAGTGTGAGTTTGCTTTATGCCTGTCATTGATGTGATGTTTCCAGTACTCGCTGTGTATTTAGACTCAGTTTTAATAGCTTCAGTTTGTCATTCGATTGTTGATAAGTGTTCAGTTTGCTGTCCTGCCTCTCTTGCTGAAAATTCTCACAGCGGGACTCAACACCAGTAGGTTCCCTGGCACATTTCCTCACAGGAGGTTGAATGTTAGGACATGGAAACTTTAACATTTGCTCCATTTACATCTCCAGGATTCTCTCATTCAGAGTGACTTGAATCAGTGAGTAGGCATTTACTGTTGTCCCAGATGACTAACAGAATACACGTCTTTCTGAGTTACTGCTGCTGAGTTTCAAGGTCGGTATTTTAGAATTTGCTTTCAACACGAATGCAGAGCTAACTCTGCTCAGGTTTCTATCCATTGAGTGGCATCACAACGTCTGCTTGTTATAAGTTATCAAACATTGACATTCATTTTAAACTGACACGATGTGTGTCAGTGTCCAGGCTTTGAGTGTGTGGTGTCTTTGTGAAACAAACCATATTATTTATCACAGATGGGTTTAACATTCACCATAATGATCAATAAGATTTCATGCACATTGATAATTTGTAATTTTGGGAATATTAAACATTGTAAAATGTGTGTAATAACAGTTTGGACTGAAATAAAAACATTCAAGTGAAAACTGTAGTAACTCTTGTACTTGTTGCATAATGATGACCTTTCCTCTGGATGAAGTGGCAGAGACACATCCTGCCAGCGGGACCTATTTTCTGCTTTATTCATAAGGGAGTCTAGCATATAAACTTTCACAAACATATTTTATATTGGCTTCATTTCTTTTATGTTTTCATTCTGTTGTTTAACTCATACTCTAAAAAAATATTTTCAAATAAATGTAAGGCCCCAGGAAATACTGGTTTTAATTTAAAAATGTTTGAGGCATCAATGTTGCAATAAGTTATTCATGTAATTGTCTGTACAAACATTTTCTGGCCATTTTTTTCAGCCCTGGATACATTCTGTAGTAGCTGGGCAAAGACCCCTGTTTAATTTTATGACTAGTAGCTTATGAACACATCGATGAGATGAAATAAAGCATGCAAGGAATAATCCAACGCTAATCTAATTTAATTTGAATTAGTTCAAATGGTTTCAGTCCAGTGTTTTACTTCATTAAAAAAAATCCTTGTACATGAATTTTGGGACTTGAAGTTTTGTGCTGATTAGTAGAGAAACAAACATGTCCTCTCGTTTCTCCAGTCTTTCAGAACAAAGAGCCAGAGTCGGCCATAAAAAGTCCCTTTAACAACACTTTATTGCCTGTTAAAAAATATGGTACTAATTACCACTGGCACTATGTGCTGATGGTCACCGCCGTGGTTGAAATCTGAACGGCACAATTAGGAGCAATCAGAGTTAGAAAAAAGACAGCTTCATTTCCTTGAGTTTTATTATGTTCTTTTCTTGCATGAGTGCCGGGAAAAGAAGTCAGTATTTTACAAATCAAATCTTACCGTCAACAACAAGCATTTGCTCTGAGTTAAAACATGTAGATTCATGCCGTCATTCAGTGACCGAGCAACAACAGGCCAACATGACATGCAGCCAGTCCAACAACACGCAGACATGTGGGATTGTACACTACTATTATCATTTAACATGTTGTCTAAGGTGACTCTGTAAATAGTGCATGTCAGATTTCACCAAACATTCTGCTGAGGACAAAGTAACAGGCAAAGTGTTTAATAAATGAATTTCTGATTATCAAAGTCAGTCGTCTTTGCTACAGGCAAAGCTAGTACATTTAGGGAAAATACATTTTTAGAGATCTACAACTAGAGGCAGAGAAAAGATTTTGGTCAGAAGTGGCTGATGTACAAAATACAGCATGACGGCTACACATGCCTCTATTACTCTGCTCAATTAAAATTTACTCTCTGGAAAGGCCAAGTGGCGAATATATCTAAATGATGGCAGAAACATATCTTAATTACACTGTAAACATCTAAATTACTTCAGCAACGTAGTAATAGTGTCATCTCATTACTGAATCTTTTGTCAAATGTAATTACATGAAAATCAAAGGCATGAGAGAACCAAATTTAATCAAAAACATTTAGCAGGAGGCCATGAGAGCAGCAACACACACACGGAGGGAAAAGGAGCTGCTACACGTCACTGACTGGAATAAACATTTTTCCTCTGTCTGAACTCCCTTTCTTATGGCTTGTTCAGACAACAGGCACACCGTAAAACTTCAAACACACTCAGAGAATGATGGCTGAGGAAACAGCGGACTTCAGCTGCTGAGAGCAGAGGACGGCTTGTCTGCAACAACATCCGTGTCAACTGGCTTCTGATTCAACACAACAAGGTAACTAGCAGGATTACATAGATGTGCAGGGTCTACTATTAGAAATCTGATATTGAAAACAAAGGACATCCCTTCCTGATCGCAGCTGTATTAAAATACTCTGATGAGATTGCATTTTTCTGCACTTTAGATTTGGTTAATTGCTCCGCAACACTTAACCTTAAAATAAGTTAGTTTTCAAAAGACTACAATAAATTTGTCTCTGTATTTTCCCCCTTAAATGACATGAATGCAATTTGAGGGTGGACACAACATTTTTCGTTTTTAGAGTGATTCTGGCATCACAATGATCAAATTAAAAATGATTGGAAATCTCCACAAACTACAGCCATTGGCAGCTTCTGAAAAAATATCTGCCTTCCAATCCAACCCAAGACATAAAATATTAACTCTATGTAGCTGGGATCACACTGATTTGTGAGCAGCTGTGTGAGAACACAAAAACACAAACACACTGCTCGGAGAAACACAAATCCTGGACATGATTTGGTTTCAGTCCAACACATCAGTGTGCCAGTGGGATGCTGTGTGGACAGATACGGGAGAGGCAGAGGTGGGGCAGGTGGGCTGGACGGTGGTGGCTGCTCCTGGAGGAGAGGTGGGACTTTATGGGAAGTTGGTGGGGAAGAGGCTGAGCGGCTGGCTCTCGTTGGTGGGCAGGGGGGAGCGATAGCCCTCAAAGTTGCGTGGGATGCTGCCGCTGGTGGAACCTGAGCTGTTACTGAGGGTCTCAATGCTGCCCTCCCTCTGCAGCTCTGCAGGGAGAGAGACAGAGACAGACAGGGAGAGAGAGAGAGGATGTTGAGTTAGAGCCATCAGGTGATCTGTTTTAAATCACAACGAACTGAGCTAATCAAACAACAGAATTGTGCGAGCCAAATGTCCACATGAGCAATCTGTCTTCTGACAGACACTCAGTGTCGTTATTCTGACAGAAGTGAAGTGAAGTGAAGTGTGTCTGAAGCAGCACGTATTTCAAAACTGTGAAGCACCAAATGTTGGCATCGAATGCTCTGTCAGGCCTTGTTGGCATGTTCTTTGATGAGATACCTCCTGATTTTAGTCAAACTGTTATCAATTTTGTATTTCATTTTGCCATGTTTCTTGTATGGCTGCATGTGTAAAGAAATCTTTAAGTTGTTTTGTTAAATGATGGATAAAATGGACTTAGAAAAACACACATGTACAAAAACCAAGCGCACCTAGGAAAACAACCTGTTTTGCTTTGGTGCTATGGCTCAGGTATCTGTGTCGACAGCAGTATTCACAAGCCCTAAAAACATATAGAAACTCTATCCAGCAACATGTTTGAATGTAACGGCCAAAGGTTTAAGAGATCTGTTTTAAAGCATTATTTTGCTTTATTCCAACTTGGATCTTATTTGTTGGACTTTGGGTGATCCTATTGCTAATTATATCAAAGTGCCAAAGGTCAAGAAACATGAGCAGTCATATAATCAGGTGGGTTGTAAATAATAAGGTTGACTTATTTGGAAGGGAAAACAAAGGTGAACTGTATAATTATTAATAAAACTGCAAACATCCATCAGTCTACATTTCTCGGTTCAACTTTGTTCTACTGTACTTACTGAAGTTATGTTTCCTCTCTGATTTCATGTTCAATGTGGAATTATTGCCAACATTTCAGGTGCACTCATCTTACCTCCAAATAAAGTGGTTCAGATACTCTGGGTAAACAGCTGGTTTGTTTGTTTCTTATCCTGCTGTAGGGATGTTCCCAGATCTCAGCAATTACTTTGGTGTGTACACTGTTATCATTGGTGATGCTGAAATGCTGGTCAGGTCTATGCCAATAAGATCCAAGTTATGATAAACTGGAATTTTCCTTTAACCTACTTTTTCAGCAACAGACATGAACATAAAAAGCAATTTCAAACATTACAACAAATATGAGACGATTTGAAGTTTCCAAGTACATGGCAGTCAAAGAACATGGGACAGTATTTTACAGCATCACTAAGAGATCTAACAGAAAGATGGAATAAAAAGGAGTTCCCCAGGAGTTGTTGTTGATATACTGTGAATTACTCATCAGAACACAGTGAACCTGCCTCTATGCAGAGGAAGTCCACATCTGTGGGATTATTACACAGCATCAGTGAACATCAGTGATCCTCAACATAAACTAACTGACCACCTCTCCCACCACTCTCTGGGTGACACATGACATTTCTCTGACATGGCATGTTGTTCCACAGTCCTCACTGTGAACTAACCGAGCTGCTCTGGTGACGATCTCTGCAGAAGGAACCTATTACTGTTATTACATGCTGCAAACCATATCTGTCAATATATGGACAGAATGGCATGTGCGTAAGTGGCAGCACAGTATTAAGACTGTGATGTATGTAGTGTATTGTGACGTCCAGCAGACGTCAAGCTTTATTTAATCTGCTGCTGCCTGGCTGCTCTGCTGACAGTGGCCTATGCCCTGTGAATGTGCAGCAGTGGGCATCCATGATAGAGTATGACTGTCATCAAGAAATTGAGAGCAGGATTTGATAATGCATGTACATGAGAACAAAAGTCCACATGGTTAATGCGACATGGGACATGCTCCTGTGGGCTGCATGCAGTCAAAGGGGTTATTCGTGTGCCTGCGTCTTTCACACTTAACCTTGATGTCTTCTTTTTCTCTGCTTTGAACCAGCCTCCCAACAGGAGTTGGATTAGCCAATCAGCTTATTTGACGTGCAGGTCTGCATGACCTGTTGAGTTCTGAAAGGACTGTACGTCAGCTCCACTCATAGCCATAGCCACAGAATCCTCATTATAGCTTAATGTGCAACACACACTGGCCATGTTGTGTAGTGTTGCATCATATGACACATGCCATTTGACACCTGCAGCGCACATCTGATGTGCTGGAGAAAGAAGTAGGCAATGATGATGGGATGAGCAGATTTAGGGGGTAAATGTGAAAACATTCTTGTTTTCTGGGGAACTGACACATTGCTGCTGAAAAAAATGACAAATCCTGATGCTGACAAAGACCAACTGGTGATGAAGTATGTCAAACTGTTTGGGCTTACATAGAAAAAAACAGGTGGAGGTGTTTTTATGTGCATAGTATGCTGTAAGCAATGCATTAAGAAACTCAAGGGGCTGTGTTGGTGGTGGTGTGTTTTAGGCAAGATGATGAGTGTGAGTAACAGATCCTTCAGTTTTGATGGCTTGTCAGACACCAAGGAAGACACTGCACAGAGTTGAATAAAGCTATGAGTAAGTACGTTCTATTGCAACTGTGGGAAGCTATCGAGGTGGCCATTATTTTATCTTTGTTATGATGACTGCCAAGGAAAGCACTCAGCCATGCATTGTTTTAATGCATGGCTGTTTTTGGTGTGAACATGACCTTAGTCCCAGGGACCCCAGTGTACTTTTGTGGCTTATTCAATTTTCAGTAACACAACAGACTTCACTGTACGTGAAGAGAAAATAGAGCTAAGAATGATACAAAAGATATTTTTCACAAGTTATTTTTCAGTGAATTGATATAAAAAAATCACTAATAGATACTAACATAATGGTCTGCACTGACATTAAAAAACTAGCATAAATTCAGAACAAAAATAAAAGCTGAGATGCTCCCTGCAGCTGTGATCTGTTATGACCTACAGTTTCTTTCTGCTACTATCAGTTTAAACAGTTTCCACTGCTGGAGTTTTTACTGTGCCAGAATATCATGCTATGAATTCTTTCAGCAGGTCGAAATGATGGTGAGCTCCACTCTGCTGTCTGTCGAAAAACTGCAGAACACATCAGTGACCTTGAGATGAACAGCAGGTCTAATTAGCTAAGAGTCTTTTCAAATTCATACTGTAGTGACTAAAAACCACAACATGTGTTGAATACATTCTGCAGATGTTCAGAAGCAAATATGGATACTGTCTTTGTCACAAAGGGCATGCAGGAAGTGGGAGCTTCTTACTTTAGCCCAGGAAACCTAATACAAACCACACTGTTATTATCCTGGCTAACACGCTATGTGCCACTCTGCGGTGTTATCCCAGCCTGCCGCCCGCCGCCTGCCCTCCCACCCCGTCCTGTTTAATTCCCCAAAACTACACAGGGCAGAAATGCTGCAGTAATCCCAGGCAGAGGTGAGGACTGCTGGTTCACACTGCTTTGGGTTCAGATCATGTGTGGGTTTATAAAGACAATACAGGGACTTTATTGGATGAGGTTCCTAATAGTTGCTAATAATTTTTTAGCTGTCAAGATTAAAAACCTTTAAAAGATAAATTACATTCTGACCCCACAGCTCTCATGTGTCTCCTACTGTGTTACTACATACTAGCAACTATAATAATAATGTATAACACCTATCAAATATCAACTGTATATACTTTGTATGAATGTAGCTGAGCTGAATGAGAGAGACTTAATATATCAGCAATTGGCAGAATACTGGAGCTGACTTTGGAATCTCTTGTGCAAAATACTTGGCCTGATAATCCAATCTTGTGTTCCACTTTTCAGTCTGGTTAAGTTATGACTCCTTTGAGGTTATAGGCTTGGTGTTGGTGCTTTGGATGGGGTAAGGTGGTTATGAACTGTTCTCATAATTTGAATGGAGATGGAAGATTGAGGGCAGGCTGCATAGTGTAGGGAAATACAATATATATATGTTGACATATGGCTATATAATATTGCCTTGCTGTACTTAGCCAGTGTGTATGTTTAAAGGATGTAGTAGAAGCAATACACAATGTTCAAAACAAACATATAAACAACAACTATCTTTGACAGCACTGACAAAGCAGCACAGCATAGAGTAGTCTGATTCTGCACTTTAATACACAATTCCTGTCTCACAGTGGTGTACATACAGCATCATAGCACACAGCACAGTGCTGGGGTTTATCTGTAGGAATATGGGTCATCTGTAATGATATCATTTTTCCAGCCACGGCTCCAGGCAAGCAGAGACAAGTGCTGGAGCCACTGAGACTGAACCTCACCTCTCCACTGCAGTCCTGCACTGCTCCTCTTCGCCAACTCCTCGCCTCAATGCCAATATGACACCCAGGTGTCCTTCAAGAGTACCCAAGGGATCAAATGCTGCTATGCTTCTTTTTAACCATTAAGAACTCCTTAGCTTTGTTCTTCCTGTCAATCAGTAAAATTTCATACATTGCCTCCCTGTTAACTCTGTTTCTTACATCCCAGCACATTCTTGGTTCTGACTGGAACTGCCTGCCACTTGCCCTCTCAGCTAGCCTTTTTGCCAACACCAGCTAGCCCAGCTGGATCTGCACTGTTACACTGCACTGTTATTGTAGGCGCTGTAAGCTGCTGAACACCCCAGTAAAGCCCTAAAGGCCCTTTCTAGTGCTGCCTAATCCACCTCATTGTGTGACGCCCACCAGCTATTCAGCAAGTCTTAACCTCTCACGCCCCCGACACAATCCCCAGCACTCTAATGTTGGGGATCTTTTCCTCTGGGGTTGATGTCACTAGGTAAAGTTTGTCCGACGTGATGTCTAGATCAAGCTGTTCTGGAGGGAGGCCAATGAAGAAATGGAAACTACTATAGGGTTTGACTGATATGGGCTTTTGAAGGATGGCTGAACTGAGCCGGCTGATAATATTTTGTGCTAATATATAGTGGCTTATCTTTAAGAAAGAAACTTTCAATGATAATATTATATTTTTTGAAAACTGAAAGCTGAAAGCATATCAAATATGAATAGTAGGATGAGGTGTGCAATATTTCCTCCAGAGCTTTATCTTCTTAAGGGGAAAACCCCCTCAAATAGCATTTTGACCATTAAAGGCCACTAAAATAAAATGTTCTTGGCCAAGAAAGCTTTCACTTCAGATATCGGCACATGTATAGCGTAATCTTGGAAGTCGTTTTGTTGCTGGTGTTGACTCTGCACGACCGCTGGGACCAGTTTTCTGGGACGACACCACTGGCCAGACTTCAAAAGAAAGTGCAAATCAACGCAAGATACAGAGTCGAAAAAGCTATCAGTAAAATAGCAGCAGATGCCACAGCTGGAGATAACGGGGGAGGTTTTTCAGACTGGAGTTGGGTGGAGAGAGGGAGGAGGGGTTCTTAGCAATGCTGAACAAGGAAGAAAATTTAGCTGTTTTGGGAGAGGCGTCCTCACACAATCCGACAGAGACACATATAACAACACAGCGGCAAGTTAATACCTCATCAGCCAATCGGACATACAGAGGGAATGATCAGAAATGGTTCAGTGTGCACCCTCGGCTGTGAACAGGCCTTAATCCTCTTAAACGCTCACACAAACACACACACACTCTAGCATACACACTTTCATTTTCATACAAGTACACTGGCTAAATCTAGTCTCAAATGTAAAGTACAACAAATATGTTGCTGTAAAAGAAAAACTTGCAATATAGAACACACTGTGATCATTTTTGAACTAAACATACCCTTAATCTAAAAATGCTTTCTAAACATGCAACATGGTGTGATCAAGAAAACTAAATTTGCTTTTTATTTTCAGGTAAATGCTAAATGATAATCTAGATTCTTTTGATATGTCTTATCATAACATCTGTAATCATGACAACTACAATATAACCTTGGGCAAACTGAGCCATTAACTCAGTGAGAAGAATGTTACGATTAATGATAACAATCGTGAAAACTAGTAAAATAAAAGTTGTATGAAACTGGAGTCGCCCTTTAACTATCCAATTAAGGCACATATTGAAAGCAACTTGAATGATCATTTAACATTCACCTTAAAATAACAACAGTCTTGAGAATAAATGTTCATTATTGACCTTCAAATCAGTAGGTGAGCAAAAAATCCATTATCCATTCATTAGTTTTCATCGTCCATGGAAACTGAGCGAACTCCATCTATTGATGAAGACCATGAGATATTGTTAAAAGCCTCAGGAAAAGCTAGTCGGTGGACCTTGAGTTATTTATTTAATTTTGGTTTAAGCCTAGACCTTGACCCCTGACCTAACTGTAAAGTATATTTTAATCGACAACTAATTTGTTTTGTCTTTCTTTATTTGTGAGGGCAATTAGCACATACATAAGAACACATGCACACACACACACACACACACACATGCACACACACACAGCTACATATACAGAGAACTTCCTGTGGCCCTGACTGGCAGTGTGTCGGTTTGTGTCATGTGCATGTTATGGTGAGACTAGACTCACCACAGAGAGGAAGGGATCAAAGAGAATACAAAGGAGCTCTTAATCAGAGGGTCTGTGCCAGCCGGGCTGGTAGAGTCCCATCCATTGGTCTATCCCTCCTCTCTCTCTCTTTCCATCTCTGTCCCTCTCTACGCCTGAGAGGCTGGGATGGGGGCAGTAACCCATAGCGATAGTATACTTATCCCAGCTGATTGTTTTTGTGTTTTAACTTTAATCTCACTGTTGGCCCCAGCTGGCTCTGATTAGTGCTCTCACGGCACATGCCAACCCCCAACAGTCTCACACACACACTTACACAGAAGTGCATATAAACACTTGCCTATGTGGAAAAAGATTCACATACATATTGGTGTTGGACCAAATGTGGGTTCCTTCCGGCTGGTACCAGTATATTTTTTTAATAAACCCACCGACAGGCAGAACATTTGTTGTAGTCACTGCTATTAAATCACTTCAAGGTTTTGACCTTTAGAATTAACAAAAAAGTTTATAAAAAACATGAATAAAACTAAAATCTTAAAGATTATATGACATTAATTTGGTAGAAGCGTTTGTCCAAAGCAACTTGCATTTTTTTCCCCAGACATACATATATGGGAGCAATTTAGGGTTCAGTGTTGAGTAATCCTGAATGGCAACTTTGGCCATGGCTAGAAAAAGCAATTCTTCTATTTTTAAGTGTAAATAAGTGCTATTGATAGCATATTGGTGGACATTTACAACATTAAATGCCTAGAATGTGTGCATATGTGGTCTGATTGATTGCACTGTCTCTTGAATTTATCTTGTCAGGTGCCATTGTTTGGTTGAACTCCCCTTTGAACCTCTGTGGTGAAACTTTTATTCATGATGGTAATGGTGCAGTGTGACATGGATTTGTCTCTACCTGTTTGTCTCTACCTATGACGCAGGAACAGGCTCATTCCCCCAGCACTTGTTCGTCTGACTGTGCCCTTTACTGATTTATGACAGAAATGTTGTCCATTTGTAACTCTTGCTTGGTCCCTCTAAGCGCAGGGGATGGCCATGAAAGATGACCATCCTTTCTTGGCATTGAGCATATAATGACAGATAATGCAGCTGCACTGCAGCTGCATGCCATGAGTAGAGAGTGCAACAATGTTGGCCAGGTCTGACAGTAGCATTACTGAAGCTGGCTAACCTCCTTCAGGAATGCTTGCATCCAGCCCCTTTTCAGGTTCAAAACACCACAGGCACACATAGGGTAACATCTCTAACACCAAGAAGGAAATGGAGTGTGATGAACCTTTGGCTCTTAAAGGGGACACACTGGCCTCTGAGTTTGCCTATATTGACTCTAAGCCTATGATGGGAGTGATGTCCTTGCAAAATTTCTCTCTATTGCTAGCTAACATGATGAAGATGCACATCTATTGCAGCCTCACGGAGACTGTTTTTACTGATAAGATAGCAGAAGAACAGACGGAACTTGAGAGTTTCCCCTCCCATTTGTCACAGGGTTGTGCAGGTAACGAGCAGCTTAGCTGAAGGATATTGAGGTTGGTCTTTCCACAGTTAAGCAAGCCATTCAACATATCATGGCTTAGTCTTGATACTGCCACCTGTAGAGCCTGTTCCATTGAGCAACTTTTTCACGCACACTCTACAAGCACTGGTCTTTAAAGTTCCACCCCCTGTGCCACACACTGACGAACTTACTCACTGATGACCTCTTTACCAGGAGCACTGGTATAGCAGCTTGGATGGGATGAATCTGTTATTATCTTTTTTGTCTTGTTCATTGGCTCTCCAGAGTGCTCCAGAGTTGATGCCTTGACACAGAGCCTGATTCTTCACTTTAAGTATTTGTTTTCACAATGAGAGACGTTGGTAGACTGATGTCCACTTTGACATTGGCCTGGCACCAAGTGTGGCTTGCTCATCCCTTTAGGGTGCAGGAAGACACTCTGCATACTGCCTGTCATTCTGGGCCAAATGTTTGAGCCTGCAACCCAAGTGAACAAAGTCAGCCAACATTTTGCTGACCTAAACTGGGCACCTTTGCCTAAACCCAGACACACCACAAGCATTAACTTGACACTACAGGCAATCCCTTTCATTCAATTCAGTTCATTTTACCTTTGAGGGACAGACATACCAGTTCCAGGTGCTCCCATTCGGGCTCTCACTCACCCCTCAGATGTTTACCAGGTATGCTGCAGCAGCACTTTCTTCTCTGCAGGCCAGGGACACATGGATTCTTTCTTTGACAATTGGTTGATAATTGGTCTGACCTGGGAGCAGGCAATCTGTGACACAACTCTTTTGGTGACCCTTTTCAGAAACAAATGGTCAACTGGGGCAGGACCCGCTGGCACACCCCTGGCCAGACTTCTCCTTGTATCCCCTCTCTCCACTTCTGCTAATCATGTTGGCTCTTCACAGAATAGACAGATGCAACCACACAGTGCTGCTGCTGGTGGTTCCATTCTGGCCAGGGACAATATAGTTTTCTGTCATCCGTTGACTTCTCCATGGTGTGCCTTGGCCTCTCCAACTGAGACAGGATCTTCTGTCGCAGATGGGGGGCGCATTTGGCATCCTCACCTGGATCACCTTGTGATCAGACTGTGGATCATACTTAATGCTTGAGCATCCTCAACTCAACTGTATACCAGCCGGTAGAAAATCTTTTCCAGTTTGTGCAAGAATCAACACATGGACCCCAAAGTGTTGTTGCTCTATACTGTTCATATTTTTGCAGATGTTGCTCACTAAGGTGCAGAATAACTTGTTCTTGTTGTCTTGTTTTTTTTTTTTCTTTGCACATGACATCTGTATTAACGTTTATTAATTAATGTTTATATATATATTATCGGAAACTTCTAAATAAATAATATATTAAAAAAAAAAAAAAAAAAAAAACTCGTTCGGGCTGAGACAGTACATAGCTGTGTCGGCTGGGTTCCCTAAGTCTGATGTGCTGTTTGTTTGTTATGGAGTGAAGAGGAAGTGCTGCAGCTACTTGGGCTTCATCCTGTACTTTTGGCCATTTCTACAGACTGAACATGGCTGCCCCTCATCTTGTGAAGAAAGGAGTCTTGTCTGATCCTTCTGTTGGCAACTGAGGCACAGTGAGGGCAGATTCCATGTGGTCTTGTTGGTATGTGTCATCCACGTATAAAACATTGTCACTGGCATTTAGGAAGAATGAAATAGAATGACAGTTGTGAGTGTAACTGAGGTTTTATGAATTCTGGATGGCCACCAGAGTTCATTGTCATTTGGAGTCTTGACGAGAAGATTTTGTAGGAGATGACTGCTGGGTGCCAGGCCCCTTTATCAGGTTGCTTGCATCACCCAGGTCACATGTGTGACCTTACTGGTATTATGTTTCAACCTCCTGCACATGGGCGTGATGCATATCCAGTTATAACATAACGTCTCTGGTGGTCATACCCAAAATTCATAGAACCTCTGTTACAGATGTAACTCTCATTTAATCCACAGTGGTGATGTTTCCACTTGCCTTTTATGGCTTCTACTGTACCTACAGTGATGATCAGAGCCTTAGCCAAGATTTTAGAAACACTGAGGCCACGAGTCCTCTTCCTCCAGGCCATTAAACACCCATAATACCACTTATAGAATTTTTTTCCTCAATTTGGTTGACATGCACAGTGAAATACCTACAGCTGCCTTTCCCCAATATTGCCTATTCTACCTCAACCCCAAGGTAGCAGGGGAAGATTCACTGTCTTAAATTATGACTCATGAGTTTAACAGGAATTTATCATAAAACCAATGGTTATGCCATAGAAAACAGCATGATCAAGTTTGTTCTGTGTGGGGCTCTGAGGGAAATGAATACCAAGGACTACTTCCAAAGATTACAACTTTCAGAACATCTACAAGCACAAACAGTGTCACATAACAAATATAATTTTTTACCAGCGTCATTCATCAATGGCACTGGCATGCTATGACTTAAGACACTGGGTTCAACTGATAATATATATAAAAATAATAAGGACTTACAGATGTTTTACATGTCAGCATCACTATGTGAGCCCTTGCTCTGCACAATCCTTAGAAAGCTGTTCAGTTGGACAACTGAGCCCACATTAGTGGGAAAGCTCATTAACATCTACTGGAGATCATCCTGATGGACTGTGAAAAGCCAGGCTTAACACACCCTCATGCATAAAGGACAGTGCACATTAATGCGGCTGGAGACACACACACCACATACGGTGTATCAGGATAGATCGCATGTGCGGGATTCAAATGGAGCCACGTGCTGGATGTTGAAATCTTTCTCACTTCATGCACAGTTGGAGCACCCAGGACCAGCCTGTGACCAAGCTTACCAAATTGGTCATTACTGAATCTGTTCAGGAAACAACAGGAAACATTTTGACAAAAGGCTGGCTGTAGTCCTGCAATCATCAGCATCTTGTCTATATCGTTTTCCCAACTAATCAGAGAAGCAAAGAGATGCTTAAAGCACCTTTAAAAACACACACACACACACTCACAACAGCATGCAGCCCACATACTGACAAGTCCACTGAGAATGCATGACGGCCTCATGCTTGAACTCCACAGGGTAAACCAAAGCCAGCAGTTAGTGCCATAAATCATGATAGTCAACAGGTTGCGTGATTAAGGAACAAATGAAGAAGAAAGTAAATGATTCATGGGGCTAATTCGGGCCCTTGAGTGGGGACTTTCTCTTCGTCTTCTCTGATCATATATTCTAAGCTACACCATCTCCATATACGTACACAGCTGACCACAACTTTCCCAGCGGCTGCTCATTAGAGTGTGTTATAAGGGGTGCCAACAACAGGCTGGGACACTCCTGACACTCTATGTGGGCCGCTTTGAATTAGGCCTCTAATGAAAACCTAGTGGTGACCCAGGATTTGACTGGCTACTTATTCAGAGCAGACTGACAGCCGCCTCACCACTGGACACAGTATGGAACTGCTTTTATAGGCCGACTGCTGCTCTTAGGCATGGGCCAAAAGAGAGCAACAACACGCCCAGACTGGTCTATGAAATGAGTAACACAAACAGCAAATATGGAAAAGAATGTATTGAGTTTGTTCAGTTTGTACACATAACTAACTGCACATAATCAAATTACAGATAAGACCATTTGAGAACCTTTTGAATGCAAAGTCATACACAGTTAAAGGAAAGCTATGATTTCCTGCAATTTGGGTTTTAAATCTGGAGCTCAGGTCATAAGTTCAATCTATTATGTACATGAACACTGCAGTCTCTGAAGCAATTGCTTAGAACTCAGAACACGGTCCAACGTGGGCAAGAACCACAAGCTGTCAGATGATCAGACAAGTTTTTAAAAAACCTCCAGGTTGACCAAACGTATTTAGAAGAGAAAATGATATACAGATACATCAGAGTATAGACCAGAGGCTTTGTAACTATGCTTCTGATGGTTAAAACACTGGTAACACCACTCTGAAACACCTGTCAATCGCATGACCAATGATGGCAACAGCTCAACAAACAAAGAAAGGACTTAACCTGGAAATTATATTGTTGTGTGAATGGTGCGAAGTGTCTTCATGTCAACACACAACTCCACAGCAAAGACAGATGGTGTAGGGTTTTTCAAATAGTTAATTAGTATTAAATGAAACGATAAATGAATAATAAAAATTGACAGGCAGAATACAAAGTTATAATGGACCCATCTGATGTGTGTAGAGGTGTGTGTGACTATTTTGTAGCAGCCTGGTCACTTCATGACATTTAATGTAGGTAAACACATTGGATGGTCGTGCGTAATGGCACTGCACTCTGACGTGGCACTTCTCAAATTGGATGATCCAGATTTATCAACAGCTGTGTCCTGCTGCTTCTGATGCTGCAGGGCTTTAACGAACTGAAGTAGAAACTTTTTATACAGGATAAAGCAGCTGTGGACAACAGATACTGTAAGAATTATTCATATCAATTCATATATTTAAATTTATAAATGCAGAATGCTTTATCACTATTTCTGCTTATGTATTATATCTGTACAAAGAGGGATTATGAGCAACAATACCAGTGTGCTCACTTTCAGTTTTACCACTAAATAATATGGTAACAAATCTGGCTAAATATGCTGATGTACGATTGTCTCATCACCACTGAATCTCTCTCTCTTTTTTTTTTTTTTTGCAATGTTGTCATAAGATTGCAGCAATTACTGTGATGAGTACACATGGCAAGAATGTAATTCTTGGTAACTGAATAGCTGTTATTATTGGATTCCTCTTGATTAAATAAAATGATGGATATTTTTTTCTGCAGCCTTTATGCAAAAGTATTAATTTTAAAGATCTAAAGTATTCCATTTTGAGGCCCATTCTGGTTCAGATGCAGCTTCTGCACTGATACAATCATGGAGGGCAATACATTTGAGACTCAAGGTCCACAAGCGCAGAGTGTACAGCATGCATAGACTAGTGGAAAATCAAATGAAAACCTTGAATAAATGAATGGAGAAACATAACAAATGCAGATGCTCCCAGAAATGTCACAGGGCTAATTGAATAATAATTTGATATACCGAGATGAAAATGATGTGAATCATATGCTATGACTTTTACAGCTATGGGATGTTCTGGAGGTTCTGGAGCAATGTCATCATTACCATCACCAAAGCACCAAATGTGGGAATATCTCTTGGAAAAATGGTGTTCATTCCTTTAGTAGGCTCCAGACTTGGAGAGCTTGCTCTAAACAACACTGAAACACCTTACTAAGATACTTTAAGTGGTACTTCCTTGAATTTGGCCCCAATCTGCATCTTGTTTCAAGCAGCAGCTAATTCTGTTATTACTGTTGATGCAGGGTGAGGTTTGTGGAAATTCAGTCTCTTTTTTTTATATGTATAAAAAATTTACTGAGGCTCACATAAGCATTTTAAAAAGACATCATCAGTAAGCACATTCAAATAGTTCTACGTGTGTAAGCACTTCATGAGCAAACTGCCGATGGTGGAGAACAGATCCCACTATGTACAGCATCGACATATCCTAACCTGAACACACACGCACGCAAACACATGCACACACTCACATACATATGGTTTGATATCCTTTGACAGGCATGTTGGGAGACCCTTGTCAATGGGTTTAGACAGGAGGGCTGGTCTCAGCTGAAAGAGGTTGCTGGTGTTGGTGTCCTCTGAGGAAACTGATGGACAGCACAGTGTCAGGAGACTGTCGCTCATCATCACATCACATATCTGACCAGCCCCACAACCATGCCAAGGTAAGGGCCAAACAAGGCTGCTGCTGAACACTGTGTGGTAAAAGCTGTTTCAAATGACTGTTGGAAAAGTACGTTATTTTTATGATCTAACAATGCTATTTGGTTAGGTCCAGAAAAAAATAATGGTTTGGATTATGGCTTCTTGGTTTAGGTTATGGCAACTTGGTGCTAAAACAACTGATGCTGTCATTTTTGTTGAGAGAACAGTCTCAGAATACCATAAAATTTTACAATCAATCCAAGACAAGGCTGATCATGTGATATCTTCAACAGACATCCTGTCATTTGGGTCTGGCTGCAGTCAATAAAAATATGAATTGCTTTCAAACTGTATTTAAATTGTATTTCTTCCTCTAAACAATGGCTACCTGCGGCAATGCATGCAAACCATCTCAGCCCCTTGTGTTTTCAATGCAGTACTGGAGTGGATAAATCTTGTAGGGGGCAACATCTTGATGCAGCTGATGCCACTGTCATATTTGCCAGTGTCAATGAGCATGTGCAAGTCTCTAGAAAAGTAATGTTTTTTTCTATTTTTTCTGCGATTTGGCACAGTCCAGCAACTGTACCTGGACCAGCTCTTCTGTTTGACCAGTTGACTAGTTCTCAAATGCTTCTGTGTTGGTACGTGTTGAACTTAAGGGCAGAAGGCTTTAGTGAGGATTTTGATGTTCCTTCGTCATCATTAAGACTTCTGACCTGGCTGTGCACATTGGGCCAGAAATCTGACATTGGCTGGGTATTGTTTCTATGTCTGATAGTATTCATTCTGTAATACAACAAAAATGGTGTAAACAGTTGTGTCTGCATCAGTTGCATCAGAGTTAGATCACTGAATTTTCGTCAGTTTTGGTTATTTTCAAATGTGCGATATAAATAAACTTGATTTCACTTGAATCTGTTAGAAGGGGCCTGATTTTTGTAGTCTCTGTAGTAATACACGGACATCACACACACATTAACACACAAACACACACACACATGGCTATGTGCGATGCTTTTCTTGAAGCAGTGTGAAACCAGATCAGCGGCAAATGAAAGCAAACTCATGTAGGACTACAGAGCTGGTAAGAACAAGAACAAGGCTCCATTAGGCACAGCACCAATGTACTATGGGTACTTGTGTACAGGTTGACCCAGAGAGACACACAAATACATACTGTACACACACAGACACACACAGTCAGCAAAGCAGTCAGCAAAGGGTCAAAAGGGAAAAAGTTCAGCTGGTTCATATAAAGGAGAGGAGTCCTTTGAAAAGCTGGATACAAAGAGTTGCCTCCATTACATATGGATTGCCTTTGTATATAACAGAAACGCTGTTTTTGAAAGGGACAAGTCTATAATGCTTGAATTTGAATAAAGAGTAAGTTCGTTGTTGGGCAAAAAAATAGCTTTTAACCTGGGGTTTGACCTTTAAGGAGCATGATTTCCTTTATCTGCCTTAATGGGAAGCAAATGCATTTTCTTTGAACAGGTTAGAGATGGGTCAAAAGAGCAGAGGTTGGAAGGTTTGCATTCAAAAACAGCAGACAAACGTGAACAATCTGCAAGGATGCACACACACACAAGGTCTGACATGAACAATCTCCAAGTGCAATTAAAAAATCATTGCTGAGGTTAATGCCATCAAGATAGTAGACAATAGGATATAGGTTTGCAGTGATATTAACAAAAAATCAGGTGAAGCAGCATGCAAAACTGATGGAGGTCACATTCCTAACACCCAGGATACCTTGAAAACTTCAAGATCAAATTTTTGGGCGGTCTGCAAAATGACATTTTGTATATACTGTGAAGTTTCTTTGCGTCAAGAAATGTCAGGAGCAGTACAAAAGAAAACGAGACTGAGCAGGCAGCTAATGCACAGGATATCTCATAGGTGTATACATAATACTGGTACTGCTATAGTTGTGCAAGCTGTAAAACATGGTTAATTAACATATTTAAACCTGCTGTTATGCAACATATTTGAAAAGCCTCACTTAAATCTTTCAACTCCAATAAACCAGTCCACAATAAATAAAATTCAAAGATAAAGATTCTTACAAAAAGATGTATCTGCACTCTGTAAATAGTTGTCAGATAATTTCAGAAAAGCTCTTCACATTTTTAAACTTGTTCAGAATGTGTCTAACTATTTTTTCATGTATTTTGCGACATATTAGATGTTTAATTGCGGGGTTTTGTTGTACAGCTCCATTGAAACCTGTATACTGTTAAGTGAAACATAAATGAAAAGTAAAGTGATAAATCATCTTCCTCTCAGTTATGTTGCTTGACCAATTATTTCTGAACATCGAATGGCACATGACAAAAAGATATACCTTTGTAAGCAGGATTTTTGTTAGAGACAATACTGATAATTTGGTGACCATGGTTTGCATTTGCAATCATGTGCAAGTTTATTTTCTGACACTGATTCATTCCATGCAGTAATAATATCCACAGACACTGGCTATTGTACAAATAAACTTGTACAATTAAAGTAGAATTACATCAGATTATATTAAAGGCTGTCTTTTATTAGCTTTAATTCAATTTCTAAGACATTATAATTCTAATACATATTACTAATATAAGCAGTCAGTAATATTTTTGTTTTTTTCCAGAAAACATTTGGCTCATACTAAAATTAAAGCTGAGACAAATGATTACTTCTAGAACAGAATTCATGTTTACGTAGGATGTAACTAGCATGCCTGATAATGTTACAACACAGGGGTACTATAATTTTAATACCTAGCTCCAATATTCATCACTTAATGTCCAAATGAAGACTGTTATCCACTTCATCAACCAATCGAAAGGTTTTCTGGGGTTTATAAACTTCAAACCTCCTAGCAAAAAACAGCAAACAAGACAAGGCAAAGCCAATGTCAATTCAGAGCTGCTGTGAAATGTCTACCATGACAGAGCTGTTAATGCACTGAGAAGAACCGAATAATGTTGGATACCAGTGGGGTCTCATGAGGATCTGACTGTTTTACATGTTGGGGAGTTGAACGTGGACTGCATTTTGATTTTCTTTGTATATATCTTAATATATAACAGTCTGTTTTTTCATAGTGCAGAAGGCAGTCACTGATGCACTCAATCTAGGCTGCAGGCATCCTGGTGTTTGAGTGGGTAAGATGCAAACCATGTAAACGTGGTGTTCCCAGTTTGATTCTGGCTGGGAATCATTGTCGCATGTCATGATGCCTGTCGGGGTGTCATGCTTATTAGTTCATTCTCTAAAAATATAATGCAGCTGTGCAGGCAGATAAAAATATATCTTACATCAAACTGGTATTTCACTGTCACCTTCAGACCACGTTCTTCAGTGTCATTCAACAATAACCTATGAAGTGATTCAGCTAATCTATCAACATTGTTTAAGGCCAGGGTAAGCCGGGTACTTGTAAAATCAACAGATGTTTTGCTTTTACTGGATATGACTACTGAGTAAAGACATTGAGCCTACAACTGTCATCCAAGAAAGAGCAAGGGCATGAGCATGAGTGACTGTATGAGCATGAAGCGCAGCATCTGTCTTCTTTATAGTACAACTCTCCCTCCACTGATGGTAAGGAATTTATTGTTTTCTCTGAAATTTAGCCACTTCAGTAACAACAATCAGGGATCATACTGGTGTTTTGCATGATCCACCCAAATTTAAACAACATACAATGACACATGATTTGAAAAGTGGTATAATCACATGCAGCTGTGGGATACTTTGGGATTGTTTATCCCATGGTGTGGTGCATTCATGTAGCCTCTGACCTCCAACTGCTTAACAGTAGCATTTTCAGTGACAGAAGATACCAAATTCACATGAACCATTTCAAAATGTTCATGATGGTTTAATTTCTAGATGTGAGAGCTCAACTCATAAATGAAATGCTGTCCACCAGCTGACACTCAAATTTTAAGTGTCAGAATTTTACTTTTCTATAGACAGCCACATGCACCAGCCTTGGAAAGTGAGTCAGAGGAATGAAAAGAGAAGATTTTGGTCAAAAAGTGCTTTTCTTTCAAATGCTACTGTCATTTCAAAACTTGTCTACTGACTTATCTCCTGCTTCATTCATAATAATATGTATGACATAACGGAATGTGATAATTTTCTAATCCTTTTTGACATATACTCAATTGAAAACAGTACAAAAACAATATATTTAATGTTTGACTTCATCAACTTCATTGATGTGTGTAAATCTATGCTTATTCTGGATTTGATGCAGCGACAGGAGCAACTAAAGACTGGGAGGTAGGCTCCAAAAACACCTGTTTGGAACATTCCACAGGTAAACAGGTTCATTGGTAACAGGTGATAGCATCATATTGGGTATGAAAGGGGCATCCTGGAAGGCTCAGTCATTCACAAGAAAGGATGACGAGAGGTTTACCTCTTTGTGAACACATGATTGTATAAAGGTATAATATACGTATATATACCATATAGTATAAAGTATGAAGGATATTACTACAGGGACTTGGGACCACTCTTTGTCCTGGTTTGTGGTAAAATATAGTCCCTTTGCAAATCACTGCATTCTCTTTTTATTTATGCTTTACACAGTGTCCCAACATTTATGGAATCACATGTACTGTCTGTGTACATGTACTGTATATGTATTGTGTATACAGCACATGGACACAGACATCTTGGTTGAACACTCTGTTGACAGGAAGTTCCAGTGTTGTGGAAAGCTGGCCTAGCTCAGCTCAGCCCAGCTCAGCTGCCTCTCCATTATGTATCCTATCACTTATTCATGCCGCCATATTTTATTGATTCACACACACCCACATGCAGGGTCATGTTAGGAGAGATTGTGTGTGTGTAATATTTGTGTATACATGAGAGTCAGTGTGACAGGGTGTGAGCAGAATGTGTGTATACATGTGTGGTGAGTGTATGCACTCACAAAAACACATTATCTGTTAAAAGTGTGACTGTGTGTGTGAATACAAACACTCTGCCTACACTGTATGTGTTATCTGAGTTTCTACCATCTGATAAAATTGCATGTGCCAGTATGTGCAATATGTCTAATATGAAGGATGGGATACAGTTCGCTAGATTAGATCATTACTGTAAAACTGATTAATAGGACCACTTCCCAAAAATCAGTTTTTCCCAAAAATGTTTCCTTTGAGACTGTCTTGTCACGCTGATTCCACACTAGGGATCACGCTGACATCATTTCAGCTAATCAATGATTTTCTTTACTGTAGCAAAATGCTCAAGTATCATGACACAATAAAATTGAAAGTATCCCTCCAAAATAAATTCCAAGTTGCTACAGTGATGATTTTGGCTCTGGGATGTTTTAACCTGAGATGAATTATATGTATGCAACACAGTAGAATCACTGTAATTGTCCCATTAGTCTAGATAGTCAAGATACTGTTTCACACATTTTCACATGGGTTTACATAAAAAAAAATTGGCAAGCTGGGTAAATTAACAACAATGCCCATGAAGCTTCAGTTTATGTTCTATTTAGTCCTTGATATACTAGGTTCTGTACAAGCTACACTGGCCACACACCGACATGTTCCACACATGCAGTAGTTGTGATTGTAGGCCCGGACAGTACTCCCAGGCATCAGCAGATGACAGAAATGATGTCACTCAGACTCATAGACCCTCACAGCCACAGAAAGTATCATTTGGGCTTAATTTGCTTGATCTCATCTCCTTTGCATTGTATATAAAGATGGCAGAACTATGTGAGGTGATTTAATGTCTGTGAATTCATTACAGATCATTTAAATACTGCTTTAAGGCCCCTTTAAGGAAAATGATTTTTAATGGTTGAAAGAGTTCCTATAATAAATTAATGTTTATGCAGGTTTCCCTTACACCGAAGAATCCAACAGGGGTCAGTACATTTGAAACAAATGAGGATGTACGGTGTACACGGCAAAAGAGCTTATACCAGTTCTGCATAGACAGACTGAAAGGACGAGTGAAAACCTGGCCATCATAGCCTCTCTTGCTGCATACCACTGTCTCCCTGATATTGCTACAAGAATTCTGTGTCTTCAGCATGTCTTTGCAGTTTCCCCTTTAAAGATACAATGTGTAAGAATTGGCCTCCTATCTAGAGGCTGCTCAAAACAAATAGGGACAGCATATTACCAGAGGAACTGCTAAGTGCTGCTTGCCATACTCTTTGCTGTAGCTATCTTTAGCTATAGCTACAAGCTGCCATTTGCTAATTAGCTCAGTTAGCTGTGAAGCTAGTAGTCCTGTTAGCTGACTGGAGTCTGCAGGCAATGGGCTCGGCAGCCTCTCAGGAAACACTGCTGGATCAGGACTGAAGGAGGCCAGACTGACAACAGAGAAAATGGTACTAAGGTGATTTACAGCCGCTCTGACCAGGACTCTGACTCCAGGATGATGAAAACATGGCGGACAGGAGAGGCATGAGGCAGGAGAACAAGAGGAATGTCATCACCAGCGTGGAAAAGCAGCATCTAGAGCTGGAATATTTTGACTTGAAGAACCAAACCACAGGTGGTGATTGTTGTAACAGTGGATAGACAAGATGGCTTGAGTGAGTTTTATTTTGTCGAATTATGTTAATATTTGTTGAGTTTGATTGAAGTGTGTTTTATGATGAATTAACTTAGCAATTAAGCTCATTTTAGTTTGGTAAAAGTAAGATACTTGAATTCAGAAGGTGTACGGTTGTATTCTTGTTTAATAATGAAATAGGTGCAACAGTATTTCCTTTGTCGACATTTTGTGAGTTTATTTTATTTATTTATTATGCTAAAAAAGCTCAGAGGGCGTGTGAAATGTAACAAACTCACATTCATTTCCCAGCTGAAACTATACTGAGCCATACTATCGGACTGTCACCGTTTGGGGTACAACATAAATCTGTGTCACAAGAGCAAATACTGGTTTCAGCCGCAAGTAAAGGTATTCAAGACAATAACTGGCTTATGTTCAACAACAGCTCTTGGGTCAAAACACAATCTCTGGCTTCTTATTCACATTTAAAATCCACTGGATAGCATCACACTTAATTGGTATTTGAGAGGAAATAGGATGAAAGACTAGAACCTTTGAGCATTAAGCTAAGAATTACAATGTCATCAAAGAAGGCAATAATGTAGTTCTGGTGCCATTGTTAGTATACAGCTTCCAATGTCAAGATCGTTGTGTGTTTTGTAACTTTACACCACACGGTCCAAACTCCAAACCACTCAAATATCACGCGATGGAAGTCACCAGTATCAGCTGAAGTGACAGTTTGGAGAAAATGGCCTGGATGCAGTTTGAGTGACGGGTCACAGATCATGGCAAGTTCATCGCTCCAGTCAGCGGAGTGACAGAAGCAGCAGCGACAACAAGTGTTTTGCTGCGTGCTGCTGCTGCCGACAGTGGTGGAGAAGATTGGGTGAAGTGGATCGCCCTCAGCCACGAGTCCATTTCTGATGCTCCGCACAAAGTGTGTTTCCAGCCCTCTTGTTGTTTGACCGAGCCAAAACAGACGTGGGACTGGGGCTTTAAAAAGTGCTTCCCACCACTCTCACAATCTCTCTCTCTTTCTCTTTCTCGCCCTAATTCTCTCCCTCGCTCTGCCCTCACTCGCCCTCCTTTTCTGTGAACCCTTACAGCCTTGTGTATGTGTGTGTGTCTCCCTTGAGCGAGCTGTTAAGTGCAGTCTCCAAAAAACTCTACAAAAGCCCATTTGCAGTCAGCGAGAGTCCCCCCCCATACATACACACACACACACACACACACACACACACACACACACACACACAACATACACACATGGTCACATATACACACAAGTACATTCACAGACCGAGATCATCACACATGTAGACACACACTGTCTTACACTTGCACACACGCACACTTTTCACACTTCCCTCTGGGCAAACGAGGCAGAGTGGCAGAGGCGAGGCTGGGATAAATGATACAATGATATCCAGGCCTGACTTGTCAGTGGAGTTGAGAGAGAGGATGAGGAGGAGGATGAAGAGGAGGAGGGGCGAGCGATGGCAGCTCTGAATACAGGAATTATTCTTCATCGTCTCACACTGTCGCCACACATTATGCTCAAACTCTCGCCTGGCAAAGTGGAGAGAGAGAGACAGAGAGAGAGAGAGAGAGAGGGAGAGAGAGAGAGGGAGAGGGAGGTGGGGAGGAGAGTTGGGGGTTGGGGGGCAGATATAATGACCACACTCTGCTTTCACACTCACCGTCTCTTCTCTCAGCACCATACTCTTCGGCCCCAGCCAGCCTCACATTCTCTTTTCTGTTCTTTCACTCGGTCCCTGGCGTCTTTTTTCCCCCCTCTCTTCCTCCCTGCGTTTGTTCTTTCTGTCTGTCACGGCAGCGCTGAGTAGCTTTCAGGGAGAGTGCACTCATTTGCTCTCTCTCTCGCTTTCTTCACTCTCTTTGGTTAAAGCGAGGGGACAACATGGCCCTCTGGGCATGTCACAAAATGATTAACAAATAGTTTTGAGTTAGTCAAGTATCCAAATGGTGTGCGTGTGTGTAGTCCGCGTGAGTACTTCAGTCTGTACATTAGGCCGGCTATTGAGATCATAGTCACAATTATGCTATGCACAATATGCATACAGTTGTACATACATGGAAGCTGTGAGAAAGCCGGTAGCCATAGACTAGCCATATTTATGCCAATTGAAACATTAGACAGTGAATGACATCAATGGATGGTTGGAGTCACATTTTGAGAAAGCATGTCTGATTCATTATATATCCAGCCAGCTCTCTGGACAGACTGAAAGGACTTGGAGTTCATGACAAATCAGACTGGCATGTTGAAAACCTAAACTATTACGTTCAGTTCGCTTGAGGAAACCAAAAGCAGACGCATTCAGCTCTCAGATGTCTTTTCCTTGTCTTCCACTGGCCAGCATTTCTCATTGATGTCCTGTAAATTCATGTCTACCAGTTGCCGCTTGACCACAGCAGGTCAGTGACCTTATGATGGAGTTGTAGCCAAGTTCATATAAACTCAAAGGTGGCGGATTAAAGGAGAAACCTGTATAAATGGTATAAATGAAAAACATCCAATCAAATCAAATGTTTGTGAATCACATGCTATGGCTTTCACAGTCATCTGATCTCAACGCAACTGAATGCCTATGGGAGACTTTCAATCAGTGCTTTCCACCATCATCAAAACACCACATGAGGGAATATCTTTTGGAAGAATGCTGTTCATCCCTCCAGTGTGTTTCACACATTGAGAGAATTGATGATGAAGCTGTTCTGGAGTGTGGTGGACAGCCTACTAAGACACTCTATGTTTCCTATCCTATTTGTCAACCACCTGTATTTCATTGGAGCTTCAGCCATGACACATGTATCAACTCTGACTCCTATGAAATGTTGATACTGACTGTTTCTGCAAGAAGTTTGCTGTTATTCGTTTGCCTACAATATCTTCTCTTGGCAGCTAAGGCATGATTAGTGTTTTTATAGTTATTATCCGACAACTCAAAGCACTTTGTTAAAGTTCCAGAAACATGGTCCTTTTTTGGCAGAATTTAGAAAAAGTAAACATTAACTGGTGTGCTGTGACGTGTTTTGCCAGCCTAAACCTAACAGGATGCAGGATCTGAAAGTCTCCAGTGCTTTTTTTGTCCTACCATTGACTACGACCTATTCTGAAGAACTGCTGTGCAGTACAGGAACGTCACACAAATACTGACAGTGAACATAATCTGGGCAGCAAGTACTTTTCCTCCAAAAGATATGCTACAAAGCACATTAGTAGTATAGAAACGTATGTTGAAGTGTGTAGGGTGGGTATGTGGGGACATCAAAAACATATCTCATTCATTTTAGTGAATCTTCTACTATGAAGGATGACACAAAGCAGCATCCAAAAACTGAAACCTTCTGCTAAATTATCTGAGCTTTGGATGAAGTACAAGCAAATATTACATCCACAAACTGAGATATCAGTTCTTGAAGCAACAACTTCTTAACATACAATACTACTGTATGCCCTTTTTGACATTCAAGACACATTACAGACACTGAAGAAGAACAACAGGTTGTCCAAATGAAGTTTGACCAAATGTAGTATATATCCACAAATACACTTGCCTTATCATGTTAACTGTCAGTGGTTTGCAAGATTACAGTCTGTTATGAATTGCAGCATAAGAATCTGCTGGCCAGCCAGCTTGACACTACAAGAACGCATACAACTTTATAAGGTTTGCATGCATGTTGCTTTTGTTGGTATGTGTGGTTATGTGTGTAAGTGTAGAACTGAGGCCAGCAGACGTCTGCACTTATTGATTGGAAAAGAAGGACCTCCAAGTCTGTACACCACCCCCATCCCTCCGTCCGTCCCTGTGTGTTGTTGCTCTTATGATGGGTATCAGTGTACTAAAACAAGGCTGAATAGCAAAGAAACCAGTCAGTCAGCAGGATAATAGCCTGGCTTTGTGTGAATGGGGTACACGGCCAATTCAAATACAGGATGTATTGTACAACTATTAAATCACACAGCTGTCTGAACAGGCGTGCAGTCTAGTTTCCATGTTTCCTTAATAGACCAATTAATGAGCTTTCTACAGAATGATTTATGTAATTGCAAAACTTAAAGAGGGTATTCAATTTTATATAAGAGCAAAAAAAAAATGTTTTTTGTTTTTTTTTCCATGCAGCTTGTTTGTACGGCTTCAGGCTTCAGGAGAGCTCATAGACACAATTCAGCTACTTTATTGTAAAGTGACAAGAAAAGTATATTGACACAAGCATACTTCAAGCTATTGTAAGATTGTCTGAAAGATCATGTTATCCATGATTAGACTAAATCTGCTCAGCTCAGTTAAATAATTTAATCTGACAAAAGAACATTATATATAGGTTGAAGTTTATGTGTCTTACTTTGAACAATACTAATGGCTCTACATCTTTCAGCAGTGTGTATAACAAATGGATTGACTTTGATCTATGGACTATGTCTTACTGAGATATATACAGTCTTTGGTGCAGGTCATATTAAAGATGAATTCCATCCTGACAGTGATAGATATCATCAATCTGGGATGTTGAGTGCATTGCAGGAATTATTTTGTGATGATGTCCAACTTGATCTGCCACCACACCGTTTCCTTCTGTTGCTTTTTGCAAACTTTCTATGAATGTGTTGGATTATCCCTATAAATAATGTACACATGTTCCTTGTAACAGTGACAAGAAGATATATATATATATAT
>JBBMOE010000004.1:4543428-4545928 GCA_037975065.1 Chaetodon trifasciatus
ACACACACACACACACACACACACACACAAGCATAGACCCTGCACGCGTATCCTGCTAACACATGTATGTGAAGGGTTTAGCTAATAAAATACAGGCCCACACATGCACTGACACACTTGCATATACTGTACATTTAGTGCATATATGCACACACACACACAAGTGTACATTTGCACATACAGCTCAAATATCAACAAATGCAATGGCTGCGCGTGTGCCCACACACACACACACACACACACACACACACACACACACACACACACACAGTGTACAGTATGTGTGTGTATGTGCTTCAGACACAAAGGCATTCATATCCATCCTCTCAGACACATACACACTGTACAAAAATACAGAAGAAATTGGCGGAATTAATAAAACCAATACATGCATGCACACTCTTGTACACACATGCATGCACACACACACAGAGGGCAATGATCTCAGCCTTTTGGTGCTGGTACTCCACGAAATATTTGTCTTGAGTTGATCATTGAGAGAGCCAGCTGAGTTCTGTGCCGTTTCAGTCTTCGTCTTCGTCTTCGTCTCCTACTCTTTCTTCTTCTTATTATTACTACTATTATTATTATAATAACTCCAAGTTTCTTTGAGCTGGGATCCAACAAACAGAGCTAGTTATGACCCAGCGAGTGTGGGTGGTCCCCAGCACCCTTAACTCATCAATCAACCAAACTATACCCAACACACCCACTGCTGAGTACAGCAGCATGAAAAACAAACGGAACACTGTTCGCACCACGAGTACAGGATATTTAACCTAAACCATTATCCAGTTTCACTCTATGAATTGTGATGATACTGTGAGTCACAGATTTTCAGCTTAGACTCATACCAGGGCAATCCTGGTGAAGCTCTCAAACACGGGATCTAAATTATTAAGACATTTTAAATGCTACCTGACATTTGATTTATACTAAAAGCTTGCTTGTACATGAAAGGTGACTCTGATATAGTTAAATTCTGCACGTTCATCCAACCAGATTGAACTGCCACAGAACACATTTTTGTAACTTTTGTTGTATGGAAATGTGAATGCTGGATTTCAGTATCAGCTAATGACAGTTTCTAGCCAAAGTCACTGCCACTGAGCTGCAAACACTTATATCAGTCAACACTGTTTGAAGCTGAACTGCAATTAATCAAAGCATAACCATCTCAATGTCATCATAAAGATAGCTTATGCTTCTGAAAGTACATTGGCTGTCATTTCTGTAAGATGTCCAGAAAATATTCATACCACCAACCATCAGTCCATATTCATGAAATGTTAGTGCAGAAAGTAGACAGCCCTGTAAATCAAAGGTACAAAAGTGAGAATGCTGAGAATATAAATCAGGGACAAATCGCCCTGTGGCTGATTAACATGACACCAAAGTGATTCAGCTTGTTATGGATAGTTTATATTTCCTGCTGTAAACATGGTGTCTAGTATCTCTTTCCTCTGATGCACAGCACTTAGCACTGATCAGCAATAAGCACTCAACACCAATGATGAGAACAAAATAAAAATACCCAACCACTTAAAAAAAATCTGTATACTATGGAATTACATGATGCGAGTAACCATAAAAAGCATCATTGTTCCTCTGGTGGAGCTGCCCTCAGCTGAGATACACCAGGTCATGTTGAGCTGTAGTCCACTCTCCATATGGCTTCAATGGAATTTATGTTGGGCAGGCACCAATAAGCCAAATCTAGTTAGCAACATTATATCATTGGAGCCAAATCTAATTTCAGTCCCAGTGTGTTTTAGTCGTCAGTGACTCTCTCCCTCTCTCTCTGCCCTCTTCTTCCTCATCATCTGTTCTCTCTCTCCCTCTGTCCATCCGTCCATCTCTCTATGTGAGTGTCACCTGCCCTCCGAGCTGGCGACGCTGGGTCTCGGCCTTAGCGTGAGAGCCCCATTACCCTGACTGGAGGCTTTGTTTTCCCTGTGAATCTGCGAGAGAGTGTGTCTGTGTGTGTCTGTGAGTGTGTGTGTGCGTGCGTGCAGGAGGAGAATGTCAGAGGGATGGTGATTTGTTACATCAGAAAGCATTCCAGCCCTGAGAGTGTGAGAGAAGATATATAGAGAGAGCAAAATGTCTTGTTTGTTGTTGTGTTTCCATCCAAATCTATTTTTGTGAATTATCATACAGCAAACTGTTTTTGTAAATGAAAAAACTGTGATAAATAGAAGTGGAATTGCATAAATAATGACAGACTCATCTGAAAGGGATTGTATATCGAAGTTTGAAAAGTTTGCAGAGAATTCACTCAACAGTTGGAAACACACAGTATGACAGAGAAATAGATGAGGGGTTAGTATGTGTGTATAGGTGAGGTAAGAGACAGAGGGAGAGAGTGTGTGTGTGGGTGTGTGTGTTTGCAATCAGGTTCAAGGTCTATGTTAGCAGCTCCACGGTGCTGTGTGTGTCTAAGCACTGGGGCCACAGCTCCCAGCAAATGTAGACACTGAGCAAGATACCATCTGCCTCT
>JBBMOE010000004.1:4550928-4928036 GCA_037975065.1 Chaetodon trifasciatus
ATCCACACAGACCTACACTGTACCTTAATCTTTTCTCCCTTCTGTCTGCTGTAATTTCTGCAATCAGAGAGATCTTGCACTTTGGAGCCAGAGAGTCTGCAACCTGTTTCTCTGAGCATGTCCGTGAGTGTGAGTGTGTGTGTGTGTGTGTGTGTGTGTGTGTGTGTGTGTGTGTGTGTGTGTGTGTGTGTGTGACAAGCCAGCCAGGCAAGCAGGCCTGTAGACACTAAAACAACTGGTTTATTCTATTAGTGTGTTCATTTGACTTGGTCACTGTGCCTGCCAGCACTCAGAGGTGATAAAGGCTTCAGCCTTTACGATTAAGCCGTGATGTTAGTAAAATGCTTCTGTGACTCAGCTGAAAAACAGTTATATGAACACAACCTCATGGCCTCAATTTCTGCTTATCATCGTCATCAGTTCAATTGTGCATATCAGCATCCCTCTACTTGAAAACACCTCGGATATATGTGATAGACCATAGCACAGTGGAAATGACTGAGTCAAACAAACAAACGTTCTTCATAGTATCATTTTGACTAAAACTATTCAGTGGTGGGAAATCCTGCACATGTGGTGAATCAAATCCTACAGGAATGGTCAAGCATTTTGGGAAAACACAGTGAGGTGTAGCTGGGACATGTTTAGCTTAGCTCAGCACAAAGACTAGAAACAGGGGGAAACTGTGAGCCTCACTCCTTCAATCATGACGAACATGACTTTCAACAACCCTAATAAGCTGTCTTTCATATCTACAAACAGAAATGTAGAAAGGAGTCATTGCTTAAAGCAACAGAGCGCCTGCAGGATCTCCAAGGTTCTGTCCCCTTTGTGGTGTTGCCAGGCGTGGGTAGTTGGTTGGAAATCAATGAAATATTAGGTTAGCTAGGTTGCTAATGCTCTCGACCTATGCTCATTGAGTGCAATTTTGGAAGTTTTGAATGCCTTAAAATTTAATAATTAGTTTTTCTAAGACCAGTGAGGACCCTGGTGAACCAGCTAAGTCACTTCCTGTGAGTTTGCACTTGATCACAGTGACTTGGGATCAAGTCTCTGCAAATATGTTTCTTAAATAATAGAAATAATCCTTCATCTTCTTCTTCTTTCACACTGATTGGGGAAATAAGTCAATTGTTGTACAAAGAGTTTGTCACAAAGTTGGATTAATCCGAATATTGTACAGTGAATTAAAAAAAAAAACAAAACAAAACTTGAGAGGTCTACCAGGTGTGATTAGGTGGAATCTGAAATGATTCCTATGACTGACAACTTACCCACTTACTAACAGTACTTTAACAAGTTATCAAGTGCTTGGCCTTCAAACCTAAATGATAAATGCTAACAGCATTTTCGAATCATTAATCTTGTTTAACAAAACTTGAAAGGACGCATTATGTGCTTCTGCTTCTCAAGCTCAAACAAGTGGACACACACAGGAATGCTACTCTCATGGTCTTGTGGGTAACATGAAAATCCCAGTGAGAAGGCAGACAGGATGACATCAAAGGAAAAAGTGAAGCCAGAAAAAAGAGATCCTCTTTTCCTGGAAAGACCAGCATCCATGTGCACTGTCTGTGTCCGTTTGTGTTGTGGAAGTACATAAAACATGGATGGACATAGACTGCTACATATTGTACATTGACTGGTAAATATAAAGCTGTACAAGATGAATATGTATTCAAGTATTCAGTTTCTGGCTCGAGTAAAGCATCAAAGATAAATTGAGTCATATATTTATTTATTTAACAATGTTGCAATTTCTTACATTAAATTTAAGATGGTATGGAAAATGATTGAAATTCATATAATGTTTTTGCAATGGATGCCATGAGGGCCTAAGCAGAATGTGCTTCAATCCTATCATCCTACAACTTGACCCACACACTAAAACTTGTGTGGATTGCTTTGAAAAGGTTGATTTGATGAAATTTTAAAATATGTAGGCATGTAAAACCTCTGCCAAATGGTCAGCTGGAGGTTTTAGCGGGTTGTATTTTATAAGCAATGAGCCACACTTCACTCAGTAACACTAAGCTGTCTTGTCCAGATGGGCCTTTACAGCGACACAATTCAATTCAGCCTTCACAAAGGCACACATGCACACGAACATCCCAGTTATCCAGCATTAAATCAACCACTGTGCAGGACATAATAACATCATATAACCTCTAAGGCAAAACACACACACACACACACACACACACACACACACACACACACACAGACACACATCTAACAGTCTCCGTCCTGCTGGCACTAAAGGGGAATCCTTTGAAAAATAAATCCAGCACACACAGTTTGCTTCTGAAGTGCAGCAAAGTTATCAGGAAGCTAAGCCACTGTGTTTGAGAGAGTGAGTGTGTGTGTTTGTATGCATTTGGAGGTCGGTCAGTGTTATCACAGTAGGGAGCATGGAGGCCCGTGCAGCCTCTCGCCCCTGTATTAGCACCTGTCACTGGACTGCAGAGGAACTGAGATTGGCCAGGCCTCAGGACATGTACACACACACACACACACACCCACACACACCCACACACACCCACCCACTCACCTATCACACACACACACACACACACACACACACACACACACGAACAGTAGTCTGCTCCCTGATAGCCAGTGAGCCAGGCAGATCAAAGGTTTTGACAGTGGTGGCTTTTCTGGATGATAAGAGCTTGGCAGAAGGTTAGGCAGAGCTTTAGCTTTATCAGACGAGGCTTTGACCAATATGGGTATTTGAAGGCCGATATTGATAACTTTCGCATGGCACTACAAATGTTTTAGAGCATTGTTGATTCAACAGCATAGTCACTTTAGGGAATGTAGTTTGTAGTGCTGTTGAATGGTACTGCATTATACTGAAAGGTGTTTCTGTTATTTTGTCCACCCCAATGAGGGTAGGTTAAACAACAGAAACATCTCTAATCTTTCCTTGTTGAGCTGAGGGGGAGGGACAGTAATACAATGAACCAATATTTGTACTAAAAAGTTGCACTTGCATTAACTACTGAAGCCTCGCATGAGACTGAACTTGCACCAAATGAGGACTGTGGATATGTTCCTTCATCTCTGACACTGAACGCACATTAACGAGAAATATCTTACAGCCAGTATGTTGAGGAGCAATCACGCCGAGCAATGAGTCTGTCTATATAAATATATTTTTACTATTTGATACACACAACTACAATGATAGTGTGGCTGACCAACGCTTGATACTGTGCCTGAACACATCCTGTGTAGGCAGAGATGGAGGAGTCAAGCTGATGCTGCTCTGCTAATATGCTGCTTTTGCTCATGCAGTGCTACTGCAGACAGAGTAGCAGTAGTTAAACTATTATCATATTTTATACAACAATAATACCAGGTCAAATAAAAACTGTATCGTAACAGTATTGCATCGTTTAATCTCATCAAAATTTAGGAAATGTCACAATTAATGGCTGATGTAAACCTTATCTAACCCCTGTGTTGGTGTGTGGCATGTATCTCTTCTTGGCATCCAAATGTGTTTACTGACTTTTTCTGACTGTTTTTCTTTTTAATTTCTCTCTGTAAATCTTTGGAAATGTGAGGATGTGATGTTGGCAGGAGGAGGAGGAGGATTCAGAACACACGCTCTGGATTGTTTTTTTCCCTCCATCATATTAAAACCCGACGGGATTAAAAGCCACTCTCCACCCAGCTGTTAGTCCCCACATACTGGCCCTACTTATCCCTCCAGCCAGTGCTACTTTCCTTAAAGATTTAATCACACTGCCATGGTGTGTGTGTGTGTGTGTGTGTGTGTGTGTGTGTGTGTGTGTGTGTGTGCACCTTTACAACAGGGGCTTAGGATGCCACAGTTGGGCATGAACATACATCACACATGCACATCACAATCACCTTTCAAACACACTGTCATACTGCTGCCATTCAGTCTGCTGATGTTCACTGAGCTTCTGTTTTGTTAGAAAACAGTTCTGATAAAAACTGTCTAGTGCAAACGACAAATTAAAAATCTAAAACAAACTTAATGCTAATCCAATATTGTGTTTATATTCCCTTAAGTCACTGTATTACTTCAGCAAGACATTTTTCAGGAATCTATGCTATGTCTTCATATCAAACAGACACATTGTTGCCAGATCCGGTGATATTTTCAGACTGTTTCTGGTCCTCTAACACCACTACTGACTCTGCTACATTTACTATGTTTTCAGGTTGATGTTCCTCTTTTTTTACACTTGGTGGCACAGACTATGTTAATGATGAAATCTCATGACTGCATGCGCGCATAAGCACCTATTCATGACTGGTTGGCATTCATGAATAGGTGCTCCCACGCGTGAAACAATGTACAAGTTTGTGGAGTTAAAAGGGAACTCCACCAATTTTACACACCAAAGCATGTTTCCAGGAGATGGGGATTACTACTGCATGTGTGAAAAAAGTTGAATAAAGACTTTTGTGCAAGTCAGCATTCTTCCCATCCAATATGATCTGCTGTCTGTGGTGTACTACAGTGAAGAGACTGTTAAATGCCTCAAAGAAGTGCTATACATAACATCTTTAACTGTACAACCAGCTTAGAAAGAAACTGGGCCTGTACAGAACAAAAAGATGTCCACTTTCATTTCATGCTCACCTGGAAGATCTAAAGCTCGGGCTGATTTGTACAAGGACAGAGGGCTACCAGCATACTCACACCCACCCACCCACCCACTGACACACACACACACACACACACACACACACACACACACGAGTATAATTGTCTAAGGGCTCATGCCACTGTTTCTGGGTTACCTGTGCAGTTAAGACGCTAATGTCTGGGTAATGTTAATTCAATTAGGCTTTAGTGCGAGATGGCTGATTGAACTAATTCCTTTATTGTGGGTGCTGTATAATATGTCATGGTACGTGTGTGTGTGTATGTGAGACAGTGTACCCAAACTAGGATGTCAGGCTCTGGGAAAACAAGAACAGTCTGTTACTAACAAACAGATCGTAAATCAGGTGATAGTTCAGGTGGGAACTACAGCTGAGTTTATTATTATTCTCTCTAAGGCACGCCTCTAAAATCTGTGATCCAATACAAAACAGCTTCTCAATAAACCACCCTGTCCTTCTGAAGCTCATTATTTTCAGTCAGAGTCAGAGAGATGTCAATACAACTCTATGGTCATTTTAGAGACTAACTAATGGCCACATTGCATTGGACTGCATTTTATTGAGAGTTTATGTTGTAACCTTCTGTTATTTGCTCCCTACGACAGTCAAAGGTAAACGTGATGACCATAACGACGTAAGTTGGTGACAAATAGATGCTATCGAGAAAATGAATCTTTTTTTTTCAGCCTCTGAACATGGGCATGATTGAAAAGTTTGAGAACCACTGGGGTAGTTTTGACCGCTAGTAGCACTATGGAGTGATGTTTTTATGAGTGAGGTCCCTGTTTTTTGGTAAGGATACATGTGCATGCACAGGAGCAAGCGGGTGGTGCAGTTTACATCCTCCTGTTAGTTTCTTGATATTTAGCTGATTGACAGTCAGTAGTGATAATGTGGCCGGAAACAGAGCAATGCACTAACAAAGACAGTGAAGAAGACAGCTGGTCGAAAACAAACATGGATGTAGTCAATGTACAATTCAATTGATATTTTAATCAGATTTTATGAGGAAGGAAATGCATCCAATGTGTTTATCAGATGTCACTAATACACACAAGGGTTTTGGTGAGAAACACTGAATGCAAACAGAAAAAGGGGAACATTATGGTTTTGTTTTCATTTAGAAAAAGTCAGTATTTGTTTTAATTCATGTCAGTGCTGACTTATTCAATATATCACCAAGACCAAAGACTTTCTCTAACCTTAAAGTGCTTTGAGCACTCATTTGAAGCACACTAATGCCCAAATACAAAAAAAAGTTCATTATGGTTTAGCAGCCAGGGAGCTTGTAGGAAAACAAATACAACAAGGTGACAGTGAACGTTTTGCAGGTATGTCCAGTATGAATGTTGGGTGTTGCAGTAAACAATGGCCAACAAAAAATGTTTCCTTGTTGTGCTGATGAAAATAATAATCTGCGTGTCACTGCATTTTTGTACCACATGTATTGGCTTCTGTAAATTAGTTGTCAATGAACACACTTTCTTTGAGACAGGGTTGGATCTGAAGACATAAAATCTACAAAAATTCTCTTTTCCATGGCATTGAAAGGTCATTGGTCTAATCTCATACTGTACGTATGTTCCAGCATGGTGCCAATGGAGAGTACATTCATCCATTCAAACTCAAGTACAATGAGACAATTCACATGTTATAAAGATAAGCTCACAAAAACACTTTTAATAGACGTTCACTCGCACACACGCTCCTATGACTGTGCTGTGAACCCATAGTGACATCCCTTCAGGCTGTGTGTGTCTATATGTGTTTGTCAGAGAGACAGTGAGGGAGAGAGAGAGTGTCTGATTTCCTCAGGGAAACACTGAGAGTGCTAGCTAGCTGGCGGAGTCAGTTCATGGTGCAGTGTTAGTGTTAATGGAGATGTAAGCTCACAGGATTAGCACCCATAGGTAGGTATGTGTGTGTGCATGTGTTTGTGTGTGTGTGTGTGTGTGTGTGTGTGTGTGTGTGTGTGTGTGTGTGTGTGTGTGTGTGTGTGTGTGTGCGCGTTCTTGACAGGCAGGGCCTTTCTTTCATTACATTAAGGCCAATGCTTCTAAATCATTTACTCCCTGTGCAGTCTCAGTGGTGTCGGCTAAGTGTTAGTAATCCCCATCAATACCGGGGTCTGCCTCAAGGCACTTTATTCACTACCACACACACACTCACATATGTCCATGTACACACACTCACACACCAAAACATATGGCATTCAGATATGAAGACGCATTAACCTGCATGCAGTTAATTGCAGACGAGTCTGCAGACTACCTGACACACACGCACGCACATGCACACACAAACACACTCACAAATACAGACACACACACACTTACCGCCCACTAAGCTAATTCAAAGTATGTCAAATGAGACAGTAGCAGTGCTGTGCTCAGTAGTAAGCTTAATGCTTTAACAGCAAGCCATGGCTTGTACGTGTCTGTCTCAGCACCATGTCATCCCATATTTACCCCCCCCCCCCCCACACACACACATACACACACACATACAAATACACACACACTTTCTCTCTCTCACAGACATACACACAAACAAAGGTTTCCTTGAGCTCTAAACTCTGAAATGGACTGCCATGCATTCCCAAAGACTAGTTGGTTTTCTCACATCCACCAACAGTTTTGAAGTTACTGTTGGGCCAATGATGGAACATCATTGACATTGTCACTCGCTAACTAGAATTTGTATTGTATCTGTAGTATTTGGCCAAATTAAAGATCACTATACTGACATGTGTGACTCCAGTTATCAATTTGAAGTGAGAAACATGCTGTCTTCACGTAGAGTCTATTTTTCCAGAGGAGTACGGAGGACTGAGAGAGCTTCATCACATGGTGCAACAACAATCACCTGAAGCTCAATATCAGTATCAATATCAGCAGAACCAATGAGCTTGTGGTGACTACAATGCTTCATATGTGGATGCTGCTGAAAAGAAGCTACAAATTGATCACTGTGAGTACGTCCCCACAAACTAACTGAGGCTCACTGGCTCACCTACTTCAGCAAAAAAAAACCAAACAAACAAAAAAAAAAAACAAAAAAAAACAGGGCTGTTTGTCCATTTCTCTTGGAAAGTTGACAGGCGCCAAGAAGCACTGACGTGACATCATCCGCGATGCGTTTGTTGCCTTCAGGGACCATTTGGAAGAACATGCAAGTCTGCTGTTGTTACTATTATTTTCTTTATTGCTGAGAAAAGTAATTGCTTTTTCATATTTCTGAATTGCCTGGCAGACTTGATAAAATGGTCTTGCGAGCTGTATGTGGCCAGCAGGCTGGAGGTTCTCTGCACTACAAGGAGATTTCTAAAGTGTGAGAAAATAACTGTTGATGTCATGGTGATGTCACCAGGGCTATTTCAGCTTGGTCTTGAAGGCTGTAGATGTATAACAGACGACCATGGTACAAGTGAGGGGTGGATTTTGAAAGATGTGGGCGTTTATCAGGCATTCATGTATTTACAGTGTATTAAGATGGTAGAAGAATAAGAGAGGACATGACAATAGCAAGGATGTTGTACATATACATATATGCTCTACATGCATGTTCTTCATTATAGTGATACTTGTGCCATGTGCTTGCGTGCCACAGAGTGGTTGATGGCACAGCATATGCATGTTCATGTTTGCACACAGATCAGGTAAACACACATGGACTGTGTGTGTGCGCATGTGTTTTCTTGGGGGCTGATTATGCTGGTTTGTTAGATCAAGTGGTGTGCAAACACACAGTGATGTGGGCACCTGAGAGGAGACAAAACCTGAAATGGCTTGCAGGGACATACGCAACGAGACATCAAACCATATACAACCACAGATTTTTAAGTGCAAGACTGCAGTCCAGACAGGGTCAGAGACACAAACATTTCACCTAACACTAAACTAAGATGTGTCAGAGTAGACAAGGACAGTCTTCTCTGTCACTCTTAATTACACTCACACTCAGATACACAGTCTGAACCTTTCTTTTAACATTTTTACAGTTGTATACATAATTTTTTCCCTCTAAAAATATATAAAAATGTTATGATATACAATTTGTTTGAGCACATTTAAAGAGGCAGCATGCTTCAGTTTGCATTGTATAACCTTGAAAAGATATATTCAACTGCTCATTACATATCACAAGGCAGAAGCTAAAGTCCAGCACACACTGGCCACATTACGCAGCATAGTTATGCATAGCATAGCATTTTACGTGTCACTTGACACCTATAGCATGGAATGGACATGCTATACATACAGAAGAAGTCATCAAGGTACATTAGCTGGGTTGTCAAAATGCAAGGAGTAAATCAAAAATTGCTGTTTTTTCTGCTGGCATAGCTTGACACATCAATGCATGTGGTCTTCAATAGAAACCAACAAGTGTTTGGATGTGTATTGTATGATGATGCCAGAGTGCAATGTGCATAAGAGTAGAGGTGACAGTTAAGAAAAACTATATTCAGGATTGCAATGTATTTGTGTATTATTCTGAACATTTTGGAGGAGTCTCAAACCTCCCGTGGAATTTGTGTGCAAGGCACCAAAATATGAGTTTGTGAGAGAACAAGTAAGAGGAAAGCTGATAGCATCTCCAAGATCTTAACTTTCTGGAAATCTGATCCTTTTGGGTCGAATCTGCAACAACAATGTCAACTCAGTGCTTGTAGATGGTTCTAAATCAAGATCAAGCATCAAATATCACCATCAGCTCTACTAAAGTAACATTCTAATGACATATGAGTTGTATTCAGAAACTTGCATGAAGATGGTGTCCACAAGGATAAAGGAAACCTGGTTGGCCAAAGAGAGATTAAGAGACAGTGAGTTCATTTGAAGCACAGGACAAGAGATGCTTTTATATCTCAGATAAAGTTTGGTGTATATAAGAATGGCCGTTACTCATTCAGGCTGACTGCAAATTTACACAGTACCAGAGGGGGAAGGTAATTCAATCTGCTGATAGAATACAGCTGACAGTAATTAAGGAACTTGCTGTATCGACATGCTTGTTTTGAAAATGGCACATAGAGAATAAATCACGCGTTGGTTCTTCTTAATCATTTGAGAGCAAATCAGCAGGAAGCGAGTCATGCTGGCATGTTTTGTCCCTGGCTCTAGCTGTCTTTTGATGGTTCTGCTGCACTAATGAATGTCGTAGGAAAGAGGGTGTGGAGGTGAAAAGCAAAGGGAAATTAAAGTTGCCTTGGAAAAGACTTCTCCCTGGTCTCGTTGGTTTCCAGAGGGCATTAATAATGAGCTGAAGGGGACACTGATTACAAGGAGGCCATATATTTAACACTAAGCAGACCCCTGAAAGGGTGTGTTTGCTGACAAATGAGCAGGTGTGCTCTGACAGCCATGTATGAACTATATTTGTACAACTGTTGCGTATGTATGATCCTTATGAGTGTGTGTGTTTTGAGCACATGAATAGTTGAATTCATTTCACCTCAAAATATGGGCATTTGATTGGTACAACAGCATTACCCCTGTCAAATCCAAGATTTAACTTCAGCCACATACTGCCTCATTCAGCCCCTTTTGCTCTTATGCCGTTTGAGAATCACATACTCTGGTGTGCAGTAAAATAAAAGGGGCTGTGGGTTGACACCTGACGTAAATACAAAGTGGTAGCTTTTTTTCTTTGAAATTATGAAATGGACCAAGAGATGTGATTGAGAATAACTGCCGCCTGGTTATACAAGGCATAGCAAAATTAATTTGTGTGTTCTGAAGATGACTCTCCACGCCTCTCCGTTCACGCAAACATCAGAACTGAAGGACTTAATTTGCATGTCAAAGTTCACCCAACTGATATCTAAGTGAAAGAACTGTGCAGGAGCAATTCTACTGATCAGCTTTTCCATTGAAATAAACTGATTCAGATTTCTGAACCCTTAGTATTGTGTTACATACAGTATGTGCTATAAGGTGGCAACTACTGCTTTTTCATTTCAGCACCCTGTGGGAATCAAATAGTTGCTCAAGGACATTAATTTCATATGTAGCTTAGCATGCTTAGACCGCTGGCTACTGATTATTACTGGACAACTCAGAGTGGTCACATTAACCTATAAATGCAAAACTTTTCATACTGAAACCTTAAAAAGTTTTACCCATGTCCAAATTACACATATTAACCGTTGCTGATTTTACACCTGGCGTGTAACTTTAAAACATTACTATGTGGAATCAGATCAGTCCTCATTTAAATGAATGCACACAGAAGGGTTCACAAATGTATTTCCAGATTTTTATATAAACAACTCTGTCCACATAAATATTTTCCAATGCCCACAAAAATGTTGTATATAAAAGAAAAACAAATCCACATGGAAAACAGAGGGTTCATATATGTATGTAATATAATACAAATCCAGAGAGATGGATTTTTCTGCTTCAGCCGATCATGTAAGCGTAGATTCGAGGGTATCATTTCATGCGATTACTTAACATTACAACTACCCACAGGTCAACCTCAACATGGCTTCTGGTTGCTGCTCCACAGGTAAATGATAACTCTCCTGTTATGCAGGACTAAATATGTTTGAGTTGTGAATGCTTGAAGTTTGTTAGCTACAGGATGATCCTAGGCTGTCTATCAGCATTAGTTAACTTGTTGGCTAACACTAGTTTTAAAAGCCACTTCATCAACTTAGCAAGCATTCATAACTCTAATGTATTTAATCCTGTAGGACAGGAAAGTGGAAAGCAGCGAGCAGAAGCCATGTTGAGGTTGACCTGCAGGTAGATGAAACACCTGATCACATTAAATGATACATTTGAATCTACACCTATGTGACTAGTAGAAACAGAAGAAGCCATCTGATTGGCTATAGACAGTTCCCTGTGGAAAAAATGCATTTGTGAATCGAGCCATGTCAGGTGAGTTTAGAAAAACCACAAACAAACGCAATGAAGTTCACACATGGCATGCAACTTGTAAATGCAGGTTCAACAGTTTGTATATTAATGTGACACCATCCAAATACGTTTTGATCAAAACTGAAAATACTTTTAAATACATATACTGTACTTGCAGATGCCCACTACATTTATTAAATAAATACATCTGTGAGCCTTGTTTTTTGATGTGTGAACATTGGAGAGAGACATTTATATATAAATCCTGAAATACATTTGAATCCTTCAGCGTGCATTCATTAATACTGGGACTGTTCTGACTCTATGGTACCACACTTTCTTCAAAATAACACAAATAAATGTTGCAATCAAGTGAGAAAGTTCAATCTTGACCTTGGAAAAGCTGTAGTCATTCTGGGCTTCAATAATCATACAGGAAGGTTTAGGTGAAACTGATTAATTAGCTTGTTTAAAGCCATCATGGCTGTGTAGTTTTCTTAATGGTAAAAGTTATTGAAATATTTATTTGGTTCGTGAACACTTTATTTGAATTAATCTAGAAACTAGAATCTACAGGGTTCTATGTTCAAAGCCAAATAGCCATCTAATATCTGTTTTTGATTCTTGCCTGTTGATGATATGATATCATACTAGGCACCATATCAACATAGTGACTATAATCCATTTGTTAAACTCATTTTTGAAATGTTTAATGCATTTTGAAACCTTTAACTTGGATAAACAGCCAAAGTTAGCGTCATAATTTTCCTACACCCTGCGTCAACACAGAACGGGTACAAAGGATCTTTCATCTGGTCAGAGACGTGGCGCCCACACAACTAAAACTCCCTCCTGGGTGCTAAACATTGTTGTCCATCAAACCAAAACAAAGACTGGGGAGTGTACACTTCACGGTGCTAGCATGGTCAGCTAATTGATTTCAGGCCAGATCATGTTGCTGTGTAATGGAGCAGGCTAACGTGATGATGAAGCTGGGATGGTCATGGTGATGACTTTCACAGGGAATCTAGCCTCATTTGTTTGTTTGACAGGCTGCAGGGGTGTGTGTATGTGCACGTGTGTTTCTCCATTTGGCATAAAGGATATGGATTAAGCTATAGAGGTGACAGATGATATGTTTACAGGAGAATGTTTGCTTTCTGCACGATATTCAATTACAGGGTTTGTGTGTGTCACTGCCTGTGAATATACGTGTGTGAGAAAGACGGAGTATGTGCATGCCTTGTCATCTGTGTGTTACAGACTGTGTTAAAGAGTTACAGGCCTTTATCAATCACACAGAATTTGCTCACTTCCTTCCTCGCCTTCTGTCTCTTGCCTCAATCTAAACCCCACACTCCCTCACTTCTTATTTTTTCTGGGAAGTGCTCCAATCCAAATCTAAACTTGTGCTGTCCACTGTTTACTGGAGTTGCGACACAGCACAAATAAATACCTTAGTGTTATTTACAAAACAGACCTTCTCATATACAATGCTGCCCCAAAACCCCATCCCCAGAAAAAGGCAGGATTGTGTGGTAGAGGGAGGGGGTTGTGGTGACAGTACAGTTGATAGCACTGAACAACGCGGTGGTAGCGTGATGTGGCATGGAAACCTGTGATGTCACAAGAATGTCCTCAAAAGAAAGAAAAAACAGCACTGGACATTCATTCAAGTGCTTGAAATGAACTGGTGATGTTTTGCGGGTACTCAGACAGCCTTAAAACAACACATGGTGGCATGTTGTTTAAGGTACTGGTGAAACAATGAAGAAGGATCCAGGACAGCAAGTTTGAGACGAAGATATATGAGTTTGAGGGTTAATCAGACAACAAAAGACTGCACTAGCTATAATACTATGAGACTCTGGAAAGTTGTCACGCTTTTATCATTTGTCTGTACGATCACAAGGCAAACAGATGACAGATGGTTTCACGTTTAGTAGACGTCATACAGCAGGAATGTGCACTTGCATGTATTTAATAAGCCAATGCAGTGCCTTGCTGCAAGATGATGCTGCATTTTGGTCTGGCAAAAGTTGAGCCAGGTTCAAGTTTTTTGCCAGGAGTCAACTGTGTCTGCACCCCAACTGAGCTTACACAGCAGTCCCATTCAAATGAATGAGAAGGCTGTGTCAAGCAGTGCTGTTGCCTGTCTGAATATTACCCCACCTGACAAGGACTTCTTCTGATTATATGAATTATAACTAAGTAGCAAAGGTGAAAGTAGTGGGCCTGTTATAATGCTGCAAAACCTATCAGACAGGGTTAAAGTGGATGATTGGTTGAATAAAGCACATGCCTTAACACAGGAGGCTGCTGTTCATATCCTATTTCCTGCTATAAGTCAACACGCTCCCCCTAACTGTAACCCTGAAGGGCCGGGTTATACTTGAGAAGAACTAGTTTGTACAACATGTTGACCAACCATGTCAGAAATCAACAGTATTTCTAAGTCCAAATGGCCACACTCGAAGGAAGAGTGACAAGCTGTCAGTCACAGAACGGGCAAAATGCAGTGATTGTTTAAGGGATTTTCAGACCGTCTCTCCTTGAAGGCATTCAGTGTTACACTCAGTTGTACACAAAGAAAAGTTACAGAAAAGAGTAAAGCTTTCTCTGGAGACCACAATATAGTATGTGACTGGGCATTCATGTTGAATTATACTGTGCTCATAATGCTTTAAGACTACATTCAGAAACACACAAAATGCTTTCTGATGCACTACATCAACAGTCATAAAACACTATAGATGTGACTTATTTTTATTATTAAAAATTTCAAGTGTCTGACACCTGGGACACACAGGTGGCATGAGCTGCACATGCAGTGACATCTCAACTTCAGCCTGGGACACACTGTCTACCTCTACCTGTGTGTGACGCCTACCTGGCTGAATTGTTGCAGCTTGCACATATATGGCATCCAGCTACTGTCAGCCATATCTTTCTACACTGAGTTTGCCTTTGACAATGGACATTAATTATGATGATTCCATCATTTCTTCATGATATGAACTCTCCTTCAGAGAGAACACACAGAGAAAACATGCCCTTTCCACACACACACACACACACACACACACACACACACACACACACACACACACACACACACACACACACACACACACACAGGGGTTTCATCACTTGTGGGGACTTACATTCATTTCCTGGAGCCTTACCCTAACCCTAACCCTAACCACTATTTGCCTATTCCTAACCCTAAACCTACCCTAACCTTACCTAACCCATAACCCTATCCTCAGTCTTTACCCTAAAATGTAATGATTTAAATTGTGGGGACCTGTTTTTTGTCCCCACATGTGACTGTATAAACAGATTTATGTCCCCGCAACATGAGTAATACGTGGCCACGCATATGCATGCGCACACACAGCGGAAAGCAGAGCAGAGAGGCCGTGATGTTGATGACAACTCAAGTAAAAAAAATAGCAAAGTGATTTTTCCACCTGTTTTATCCACAGTTTTTGTTTTATATGACTACAATATGCTTGTTGAACTGATAGCGAACTGTTCAAAATTGTTAAGAAGGTCTCGTCATAGAAACAGAACCCACATGCAGTGTTTTTTCCTCAAATCGTACAGGTGCTTCATCTCTGCGCCGTCAGCAGTTTTCTGTCAGAAATAAAAAGCTCTATGGACGCAAGCCCCTCAGAATGAAAAGCAGTGCAGAGAAGATCAAACCCTGGCTCCTTTCTCTTTTCCACACAGTTGGCAAACCATCGCACAAAGTGGGTGTGAATGTTGGATTGTTGGTTTAAGAAAGTGATAGAAATTGTTGAGCACAAGTCCCCACTATTCTGATGTTGGAAAGGTGTGGGAGGAAGGGGGTTACTGAAGCTATTCGACCATCTGAGAAGCAGCTCTGATGAAGTGTACTGGTACCTTAACCCTGACTGTAAAGCTTTTCTATCCTCAACCAAGTCGTTTTCATACATACAGTAAACCTAACTTTGACATAGCAGGCTGCTGTTCATGTTCTATTTCTTTCCTTCTGCCCTGGCTGCCAGGCTGGACAGAAACATAGTGCTGCAGACTGTGGTGCGCTGTGTTAACTGTGGTGGTGATGAATAGTGTACCGTGCCTGTGTTCCGCTCGGGGGGGTAAACGAAGAGGATTCCCAAAGCCACAGCCTTGTGTTCCTGGAAATCCTCCACAATCCTATTTGATCTTAACGCCCTGCCTCGCTTAATGTGTCCCTAAGCTGGCCTTATCACACCACAGAGAGAGCCAAAGGGGATAGACTGAGAGATGTACAGTTGCATTGCTACTGGGTTAGGTATGATTCAGCTTCTATAGCACCTAAGATACCGTGTGCCCCAACTGTACCAGAAGATCAGATGTTTCACATGCTTGAATCTGCATGGTTACCACAGACAGACAGACAAGAGTGAGAATGACCGAGTGGCAGGAGAGCAGGGGTGGACAGAGAGATGAAATGAGAGACAAACAGCCAGCTGAGGTGAAGAGAAAAGCATTATACAACAGCCAACCCTACTCCACTGTCTCTTCATTCAAAGAGAGTAAATCCTCCATTATCGTGGCTCTCTCTGGGGTCTAAATGCAAGCATCTTACAGGGAATTAATCATACTAGATGGAAGGGAGGGGGGAGCCCATTTCATTTCCTTGTCAAGTTTGGGGAGAATTGTATTGGAAGCCAAGCAGCCACCTGGGAATGGCCTCCTGTCCTCTTTCCTCTCATCTCCTTGTTTTTGCCTCTCCACAGCCATTTGCCTGCTCCGTCCATCACAGACCAGGCTCCTTAGTCTGCTTGCACCTCCCTGTGTCCTCTGATCCAACCTCTTGCTTTTTGTCTGAGAGCAATGTAGCAATAAAGTGATGCTTAAAGTGTCACCTAACCTACAGTCTGCTGTGTGGCTTGTGACTCATCAACATGAATCCTTGGACCAGTTTGGACACTGGGGAGCAGAAATGGAGGGAGTCTACTGGTAGGAGAGTGTGGTTTCAGCTCTGTGTAAGAACTTGTCAGATTGCATGAAAATGAATCCAACTAGAGCTGGAAAAGTCAACTTAAAAAAAAAAAACAGTGTGTGTGAATAAGTGTGCATGTGTGTGCGTGACCAGCTCGTGGCCAGCCAAGCCTCCTCAGGCCTCTAAACAAGCGCCATAAATTCACCCTCCACTTACCTGCAGTAAAAACGTCAGGAGCGAGGCTTTATTGGGCCACACACACACACACACACACACACACACACACACACACACACACACACACACACACACACACAAACACACACACACACACTGAACTCACTTAGAAGTGACTAAATACACACACCCCTCACTCTCCTAAACACACGGGAAAGCCTTTTACTCCCTGTCTCTCTTGCCATCCTCCATAGCAGTTGAGCAGCTTTACATTGATATTGACATGACATGCTGCTGGGAGCCAGCGACTCCATGCTAACAACATCAGCCACATAAATCCTGTCACAGCCACTCTGTCACCCCCACCCTCTGACATACAGAAAAGTTGAAATTGAATAAAAATTAGATGATAGGTGGAAACCAAATTATAGATTTAATGTCACAAATACCATCTTTGTCAGAAAGATCTTTCTCAGAAAGATTTCTTCTAAAGATAGAACAACAATTTAAAGGCATTAGCTTAAATCCCCAAAATGACCATTGGCTTCAATATCATTTCATCCCAGAAATTCCACATTGTAATCAACTCCGACATGTGCTATGAGAAATTTAATGACATACACTGCAAAAAGACCATATTTTTAGTAACTTTACAACAACTTTAACGTTTCAATGACACAAGTTATGATGTGTTATAAAAGATCATATTATGGTAAAACCTAAAACTACACTATTTCCCAGCCTTTTCCAAACAGTTTGTGCAATTCATTAAGAACCAGAAATGGTTTGTTTTCATCTCAGTTTTCATCTGCAGACCTCTGTAGCAACCATTTATCCTGCCAACGATGCACTCTTCAATCAAACTCACTGAGAGGAGACAGAGGGGGAGAGAGGGACAGATAGAGAGAGAGAGAGAGAGAGAGAGAGAGAAGGTCTTTCACAGTTTCAGACTGTCACCCACACAAAAACACCAAAAAACCTAAGATGAACCAAAGAGTGTCACAATATTTACTAGTAAGATATATCAAATCTTTTATGTTTTCATTGTGTGAGTGTGTGTGTGCGTGTGAGAGAGAGAGAGAAAGAGAGGGAGACAGAGGGACAGTGTGTGTCCTTGTGAAGACGTAACCTGCCAAAGCACAAAAGGTTAAAGGATGGTAAGTATGCAGGTTCCCCCTCATCATCAGGATACACATACACAGTCATGAAAGAAAGAGGCTGTGATGGTGGTGTGTGTGCATATGTGTGTGTGTTTGTCTGTGTGTGTATGACACATCTGGGAGTGTAATCAGTGGGCTTCTTTCAAGAGCTGCCAAAGCAAACAGGCCAATAAGGAATCCACTTTACAGACCATCGATCTCCGCTGGCCACAGCCAACACAAACACACACGCGCACACACACACACACACACACACACACACACACACACACACACACACACACACACACANACACACACACACACACACACACACACACACACACACACACACACAAGTAAGTGTGTTTGTTCATGTGCATGTGTAGTGATCTGGAAAAGGAAACTAGATAGATTGAGCTGATAGGAAACTGCACATACTTGAAAGCCAAGATATAATGCAACCCACCAACAGGTTGTTTTCACAGTGCTTATACACACACACACAACACTCACTGATATGTGCACTCACACATGCACACACACACAGAGCTGCCAAGTGCAGGAGACAACGTCCATTGAGAAAACCAACGAGCTGTGCCTCTCCAGAGACTGAAGCACACACACAAACAGACACACACCCATTCTATCACTGGCAGCATCAGAGTGGAAGTCAGTGGCTGTGACGGAGCTGTGAAGCTGTGCTGGCAAACACCAGCAGTTTGCAGCAGATTCATGATATTTACTACCCTTCATAGACACGAAATAAAGAGAAAACTTATTGTGGGGTGTGTGTTTTTTATATTTGTACCACTGACGTGTGCTATGAAGCAAATTCAAAATTCAACCCTAACCCTAACCCTAACGCAGGATATCTTTTCGTTATCTGGCTTTCCTGAGCCTTACAACCACAATCACGCTAAGCAGGTGCACGATGGAGGTTATCAACTCATTAAGTCAACCCATATTTTTTCAATCTAGCCATGAGCGCATTGACAAGGAAGGGGCGGTGCTTGCAGCATATGACCAATCGCAAACACAGACCAATGGCGTTAGAGTGGCATATTTTTAAAAATGAAGAGCAAACTGTAATACTGCACATATAGAAAGAGTGTGTGTAGAAAGAGGCTAAAAAGCAACACAGTGCAGGTGCCAAATGCAGGAAGGACAGCTGGCAAAAAAATGACTGACTGTATGAATGCCTAAGTTAATCCGTCAGTATTATGTTTTCCTTGAAATTGATTTTCTTTGTAAGTAATTTCTATAAGACCCAATGGGCAAAGTACACTTTAATCAAACCCGGTAGAACTTTTGTCTCTATTCTTTGGCAACCAGTCTCTCCTTGACAGCTACCAACAGTTCACCACTCACCACACCCATCAAACAGACCCTCAATAGATAATGTACACCCTAAAATGTCAATGCAATCATCTGCCGCTGTTGCGTTCAAATCATGATGATTATGACTGATTATTGATAATACGAAAATCCCATTACAGTAGTTAAATCTTGAATATAGACTATCCTACTTTCCTCAGGCCAGACACCTCAAAAGCATTACCTATTCGAACTGTTCCCACCCAGGTCCTAGGATAGGACACAGACATAAACTAGGATCAGGCCTCTAGTCCCTGATCTGTGGCAGCCAGCCTCAACTTTATGCCCACAAACACCTAACCACAGACCACACCCATCAGACGTACCCACAGTAACTCATGTACACCACAACCCTCTACACAATCATCTGCAGCTTTTGCATTTATGTTACAGTATGATGTATGATTATTTGTTTAGAATGTAAAAACCCAGCTCAAAACCTAGTCCCATATCATCAAAAGCATTACATTCAAAACAGGTTCCAACACCAAGATCAGCCAAGGTCAACATGGGAAACTGTTGCTCCTGACTGAAATAAGATAAGGAGTAAAGGTACTGAGGGTCGGGACAAGGAAAGATTCACCACAGCCAAACTCACAAAAATAGGACGAGGCACTGAAAAATAAACCAGGACTAGGCAAGACAGGAATGAAATCAAGGAATCAATTCTAGGGACCTCTACCTGGCAACCAGCCTTACCTTGACAGCTACAACCAGCTCTCCACTGACCACACCCATTAGACACAAGAAATGGAGGATTTCAGCACAGAGTCATGGCAACAAAACCCACTCAGCTGCATTTTGCAATTTCAAAAGTGTGTTTGTTGTGAACTTGTCTGGGTAACACATGTAAAATGTTGTTAGACTGTAGTATACATGAAAAAAAAATGCACATGTGCTTCTGTTTTTCTCCCTCCTACTGAACACTGTAGGTGCTGTGGGGTCACTTTGCCTCAAAGAGCTGTGTACGCAGACAGATTTCATTTAGTCTGGATTTCAATTCACTCATTAGTCACTAGTCTGGGATTCATGCTTTTTGTGCCCCAAGGTGGTCTAAATGTGTTCAGAGGGCTGTTCCACCATGACGAGAATACAATTTGTGGGGAAAATAGTTGATACTTGGAATTTTTATGGTATTGTAATGGTTTAATATGAATGAATCATATTTAATATACTGAAAATTAGTACAAAATGTTCCCTAAGGAGAGATCCTTGGTTTACAGCGTATGTCTAATTTCAACATGCATTTAGAACCACTTCAATGACACTTGTAGTCTAAGGTTAAGACAAAGAAATCACAGGGAGTGATGTCACTTCCTGACAGAAAGCGCTGGACAGAAAGAGGGAATGGCGAGACAAGAGAAGATGAAAAAGGCCAGCAGAGTGAGGTAACCAAGTGCAGATGGATCGTGTGTGTGTGTGTGTGTGTGTGTGTGTGTGTGTGTGCAGGCAGCTGCAGGAAGGATCCTGCTGAGAAAGAGCAGGACGTCTTGTCATCCACTGTGGCCCCATCAACACGCTCATGCACATACACAGACACACACGCATCCACACACACACACAAACACACACACACACACATCAAAGGGTGTGTGGCTGTTCCAGTGCTGTGGTAGTGTGGGGAGGCAAACAACAACAGCGTCACACACACATTCTAAGACACACACACACACACACACACACACACACACACACACACACTCGCACACGATTCTCTGACTCACTCTCACAGACACACACGCTAGCACACATATACAGTATAATCAGTCACATTCATACATACAAACAGACACACGAATACACATTCTCTCTCTCTCACACACACCCATACACACACACACACACACACATATACATACACACTCACACAGCCCACATAATGGGCCATTTCAGCACCAAGACCACAGCTAATACAGTAAATGACAGGGAAGGACTGGGAGACAGCCAAGCTAAATGTGACACTGATTTTCTGTAGTGTGTGTGTGTGTGTGTGTGTGTGTGTGTGTGTGTGTGTGTGTGTGTACCGGCCTGACACCATGACTCTATAGGCTGGGGCCCAGATGCTGGTAAGGCAGCTATGTTGTTTGGTTCACTGTCTCGTCCTACTATGGCACACTTCACACATATACACACACCCATTCAGTCTAACACGCAGATACATGCACGCAGCGTTGTCCTTAAACAACATGGCTGTGGTGTTGGAAACTCTGACCGAAGTGTCAGTGGAAGCATCAAAGCAGTGTAATGAGAGAGCATAGAAAAACCAGTCAACAAGGCATCTCACACCAGTCCAAAACACACGATTACACTCCGCCAACCAGTTCACTGCACTGGGTCACTGAGTGTGTACCATGATACGTGTGTGTTTAGGTGGGAATGATGGGGTGAGACAATTTGTTTTGTGTGTTCTTAACTACTGGTCTGACTTCAGGAATAAAATGGTTCTTATTGAGATGCTTTCTCGTTAAAAACCACTGCTGATGGCTACTAATTACAATTCTGAACTAAAGCTGATAGCTGATAATGGAAATTTTGTTTTTGTCACCTTGCTAACTTCCAATTCGATTTTTTTGGCTAGAAAAGCCAAGAAAATTCAAGACATCCATTTTTTCCAGTATTGTTTCAGTATTTATTTCATTTCTTACTTTCCAATGAATCAGCTGTTGGTCCATTTCAGACCAACAGCTTCGGAGCTTTGGGGTTTTAACACAGAAACTGCCGTTCATTTCTCGTTTCTCACCAACTGTCAATTCTTTTAACCATAACCGAGGTCATTACCTAACTGTAACCAAGAGGTTAGCATTGTAACCATGGCAGTAAAAGTCCCCTAACTTTAACAAAATCATAATTTTAGCCAAACCCACAATGTAACCAAACCTTAAACTTTGCGGTGGAAAGTCAGAAAAGGTTTTTATTTTTGAAACAGCAGTGTCATCCTGTCGATTATGGCATCAGATCAGAAAACGATCAGAGTATATGTCGTTGAGAAGAGCATGGACCAATGACCTATTTTGTCATTTCATTTGGAGAACTTGTCCGTTTTGCGTTCACACTGATTTTACAAACAAACCACCTACAAAATAAACCAAGAGGTGCAAACATGGATTCATACGGACTACCAGGTAACTCTTCCAGTGGACAGTTTGTTTGCATCTATCCTGCTGTACTTTACTGCACCTTTATTGTGGGGGTCTGGGGGTCACAAACAACCAGTTAACATATTTCTGAGCAATATTAGATGTCTTTCATAAATAAACAAATTACTAACAGGAAAGTTTCCTGCATTCAAGTGTCAACATGTACCATGTCCGCTAAAATGATCTTGAAAAACTATGTGGTAGATAAAAACTGTGTGCTCAGATTTCTTTATAGCCTCCTTTAATTGAAAGGCCAATATCAGCCCTGTATACTGGTCTGAGTCCACTGACACTTTGAGCTACACTGGAAGTGAACATCTTTTAATTATTTATCTCTGTTACGCGGGGGACTGTCATGCAGTGGTTTGAGGGGCTAGGCAGATGTGTTTTGGGTGGTCACAGAGTGAACATAAACAAGACTCACTCCATGTTTGTTACACTGATAATTGGACTCAAACGCTGTGTCAGAGATCAAGGTTAGAATATTCTTACCATCGCCAATGTGTATGAGAATCTTTGAAGGTAAAATTCAATTTTATTTCATAACAAACACAGAAAACATTTACCGAATATTTATTTATGTATATGTGTGCCATCTTTGTGGATGTATGTGTGTGTCTCCAGCCCCAGTGCCCATAAATCAAGTCTCCTGCCGTGCATGTGCCTCCACCCCTGCTGTGCAAATTTGTCCAATTAGCCACGGCCCCCGGGGAGTGTGAGCGCAAGCAAACACACACACACACTCACACACACACACACACACGCACACACACAGGCCCCCAGAATCCAGTGTGAAATGGGGCTCTGCCACAGTTTGAGGATTAAGCAACAATAAAATGCATTTCATGGCTGCAGTGCTTTTGTAGGACTGGCCTCTATAGAGCTCTAGCCAAAACACTGCAGCTACCCCAGCCCTTTAATCTCTGCCCCAAAACACACACGCACAATAAATCCACACCCTGGGAGAGAGGGAGCTTGAATCAATCAACACTGTCCCAAGCGACACTCTGGACTGACCAAGATGTTTTCCAAATGAAGTTGTACACTTCCCTCTCAGGCAACAGATTATCTGTCGATGGACACCATGACAAGTGATTACAGGCCTATATTTTGAAATAGGAATTTGCAGCTTGAAAGTGAAATAGCATAGAACAGGAGAAGGACAGAGTTACGTCACATTTAAAAGAAAAACCCACTACTAATATTGCAAATATGGTCATATTGAATGAGTGGACAGTAGAATCTGTATTGACAACACTTAAAAACTATCAGCATGAAGAAAGTCAGAACACAAAATCAGTAAAACAGTAGGTGAAATTTTTCAATTAAAAAGATGTAATTATTCCACTAAAAACATGTGGAAAAGTAGACGCATTTGATTAAAACCCTAATTGACAAGAAGGGAAAAAAGGCATTAAGTTCCAGTGTGAATGCAGAGACACTGATTAAGAAGAAACAAATTAAGTGGTGCAGGTGGTTGGAAGCAAAAGAGTGTGGGTGGTAAGGTCACCTCCAGGCCTTAAATGATGGGATTCTTCTGCTTTTTCTTGTAATTTCAAACAATTACCTTGTGGTAATTACTGTACAAACAGAGAAGTTTTCACTATAACAAATCACTAGCTATGATTTTCACACTTAAATTCCTAATGGTTGCTTTTCAGCTTCTAGTTAGCTGGCTGTTTTGGGTGTTGTCACAATAAAGCAGGCCCTCTGCTAATGAGAGGGCAGCGATAGACTGAGAATGACTCCAACACAGTAAACACTGCAACAGGATCAGAACAGCTCATAAAAGCCTGTTTTTGTATACTGCAGCAATGGCATGAGTAATCATGAATCTATTTGTCACCATTACAACTTCAAACCCAGAGTACAAAATTCACTTTAATGGTACTTCTTGGTTCAACATCATCATAGCTACAGTGTAAATGTCTATTTTTCCTGACAAATCCAATCTTTTGTCCCCCTGTATTTTTGACATTTTATAATATTAAAACAATATACATAAATGTAACTGCAAATGTTTGCATCACTTTGGTGCTAAAGTGGCACAAGCATAGGATACAAATATAGGGTCATACAATAATTGTGAGCTACAAATGGTCACACTGGCTGCAACAACACAGAGTATAAGGTTGTAAAATTGTGATAGATTTAAATTTTTTTTTTTTGGGGGGGGGGGGCTTTTTTAGCCTTTATGATAGCAACAGCTGAAGATACGACAGGAAAGGGGGCAGAGAGAGAAGGGACGACATGCAGTAAATGAGCCACAGGTTGGAGTCGAACCTGCGGCCACTGCAGAGGACTAGCAGCCTCAATACATGGGGCACACACCCCACCAACTAAGTTACAGGGGCACCCAAACTGTGATAGATTTAAAAGAATTTTGTCAAAGCAAGAAATATGTACAACCTGAAGTGCCTGAAGTGTAAAGTAATCCTTGAGCTTAAAGATGACAGTGACCTCAAGGATTTACATGGAACAGTTTTAAAATTCAATTTTCCAAAATGGAAAATGTGTGTGAAACACTGCAATTCTATGTTCCATGTCTGCATTAAAAAAACACTGAATAAACAGTGATATTTGATCTTAATTAAAAAAAAAACAAAAAAAAACTACTGCACAACACAGAGTTGAGAAACGCTCTGTTCTACGTCTGGAGTTTTGGTTATTAGTGTAGTTACAAATGTTAATGGGATTTTAAGTGAGGGTATTGATTGATTCTGTTAATTTGTTCCAACAGATTCACTCCAGATTTACATCAGAAAAAAGGTGACTGAATGTCCAGGAAGAGAAATTCTTAATTATCTCATACGAAACATGAACATGGACACACCCAAATCATTCCCATCACTGATTTACATTTACATTTTGCATGTTTTACTCTACAGTTTGAACAAAAAACCATACAAAAGCACACATCTATATATTATTTCTTTCTTTCACTTGCTTGTTGCCCTGCCCCTTCCTCTGAGGTCAGCATATGATTGCATTTTGTGTGTGCGTGTATGTGTGTTGATGTAGATGCAGTCGGTAGTCCTGTGGTGGTGGCCAGGGTTAAGGCTCTTATATGGAGGATAATCCAGGATAGCCAGGGGGTCTTAACTCACCCATCCAACACACAGGGTGTGACCGGGTGGGAGGGGGGCAGGCGGAGGTGTGAAAGGGATTCCAAAATATCTCTCAGTATATCTCAGTCTATCTTGACTATCTAATGTACTACAGGAACAAAACAAGGTATAAGTGTAAAAGTATAAAAAAGTATAGGGTGGCATTTGATTTGGTGTTGATATGTGTGCATGCCAGTCTTTTGACTGCTGAAAGGTAGATGACAAAAAGACAGCAAACTGCAGCTGATTCACAGAAATGAAACTGAAGGGAGACAGTGGGAAGTGAGTTAATGATCTAAGGAAAGAGTGGTTACAATAAGGAAAAAGGGAGGGACACAGGGCAGCAAATGAAAGAGAGATACAACGAAACAAAGTGTAATGGAAAAATGCAAATGAGAGAGGAAAAAGGTGGTTTGACCCTAAGAGGGAATACATACAGAAACAAAAGAGAGAAAAAAGAAGGAAGGGTGGAAGAGGTGTACATTCATACAAACAGCAAAGGTAAGCAAAGAAGGAGAGAGGAAGGAGGGGTTGACAAATAAGAAAAAGAGAAAGGAGAAAAATGAAGAAGAATGTAAAGGAGAACGGAAGGAAGGAAGCAGGAAGTAAAAAGGAAAAGAACAGAGGGAGGAAAGAGAAGACAGATGGAAACTCCTGATCTGAATCTCTGCTCTTGTCTCTATAGACAGAAAAATAGTTTTGGCTGTGTGTGTGTGAGTGTGTGTGTGTGTGTGTGTGTGTGTGTTAGTGTACACATTTATGTGTGTGATTTGACAGATCTGGCGGGGGCGTTATCAGGCGAAGTAAATCGGCCTAAACCTGGTGCTAATGTCTTGGTGGGGGTGTGGGAGAGATTAATAAGGACCCGCTCCAAAAGGCTTTAGCTGGCCTGCTAAGATTCTTAACCCGCCTAACCTCCCCTGGCGCCGCTGGGAATCCAAAATGTCCCTGAATGTTGACGCAAAACACTCACACGAGTTTCATTTTCCAGTGGGTAATCAATCAGAGCTTCTGGGTTTGGATTTTGACTTTTCAGCTTGGAAAGCTGCACTTGTTGCACAGTGGGCAAAGTTGCAGATTGTGTGAAAACAGTGTTCACACATTTGTCCTCCAAACAAACATAGCCTAGTAAGTACTAGCAAACTTTAAATGTTAGAAGACAAATCTTCTTACCAGTCTTGGATTAATTAGTTATCAATTGTGTGTGTATTTATTCTGTTTTAACTGTACGCTCAGCATCACTGGAAATGAGGGTATGTCCTCAATGATTCTTCAAGATTTGAATAAAGGATGAGCAAATGAATGAAAATGATTGTAATCAGAGGAGCAGTGTACACTGACTGTTCCAAGTTGTTTGTGTGTATGCAGTTTTAAAGATCAAGTGTGTAGGATTTAGTGGCATCTAGTGGTGAGGTTGCAGATTACAACCAACGGAATACCCCTTCCCTCACTCTCCCCTACAGTGGCTGCTAAAAATGCAAAAAATGCAAAAGTTGCTCTCTAGAGTCAATGTTTGGTTTGTCTTATCTGGGCTACTGTAGAAACATGGTGGTGCAACTTGGTGGACTCTGTGGAAGAGGACCCACACTCTGCAGATATAACAAGCTCATTCGAAGGTAGCAAAAATGTGGCGATTCTTATTTTTCATGTGAATATTCACAAGTAAAAATGTACGGAACTGCCTAAATCTTACACACTGGACCTTAAAGGCAGTGTTACAGGTCATATTACACTTTTGGGGTTTTTCAATTTCCTTTAATGTTTTATATGTTTTTACATGTAATACATCTGCAAAGTTACAAAGCTGCAAAGTTCTAGCCAAAGGGATTTACTCCCACACACACACACACACAAAAACACTGTTCCTGATCTCCCTGAAACATCTTGTCAGTACTCCAACCTTTGCTTCCATTACTTGTCCTCATCAGGATGCAACACGGCATCACCTCCTGTTATAAATAGATGTGGAAGGTAAGCAACCAATTTCTCTCTTTTGTTGATGCAAGAACCAACACACCTTCATCTACTCCCTCTACATGAGGAGAGATACAATACATTTACTTTATCTTTGATAGAAATGTGATCGAAATGTCCTAACAAGGACTGGAAAACTGTGTGTTCACTCCTCAGGACTGCTTCATCAACAAGGGCAGGTGTCAGTATAAGCGTGAGGTTTTTGAACACTAAAGCACGTAAACCTATCCTAGACACCCAAATTAAAAGTATGAACCTGAAAATGAGCATAATATGGCCTCTGTTTTTTTTTTTTTTTAAAGATTATTTTTTGGGCATTTTGCCTTTATAGTGACAGAGATAGCTGAAGATGACAGGAAAGAGGGCAGAGAGAGAAGGGATGATATGCAGCAAATGAGCTGCAGTTGCCAGTCAAACCTACAGTCACTGCAGAGGACTGGCAGCCTCAATACATGAGGCACGCACCTTACCAGCTGAGCTATAGGGGCACCCCTTAATATGGCCTCCTGTATTACCACTTACTTCAAGAGTAGGGCATCATGAGTCACACCTCAGGAGGAGAGAGAAAGAAAGTAAGTGACTTCTTGCAGTTGAGTGAGAGTAATTATTGTTGTATAATAATTAAAGTAACCAAGGCAGAAGCAGCATGACATTTTTATTCCATTGCAACCTCTGACTTTGACACCAAAGACCCCAGTTTGAATCCCATCTCCTACCAACATTCAACATTGCACAATCTTTCCCTGACCTCAACCTTAATTTTAATTGCCTAAATGGAATCAGATATTGTTTGCCACAGCAATACTTTAGTTCTCAGCAAGAAAGCTTGTTACAGCTTTCTGACTTGAGCTGAACATAAAACTCGGGTTACAATTAATATTGATGCTTCTGCCAACTACAACTACTACTTGCACAGTAACGTGAGAGAAAAACAAAACGTCACTGCACCACTGGTAGGAGCGTGGTATAATTGGATAACTTTTTTTTTTCCTGTTGACTCATAAATTATTTCATTAATGAGGGAAGACTTTGATCTCGTCTTCAGCCTTCAATCTGCAAACCATACCATAAAATGAAAGCCAACACCAGTTAAGGTAATGTTTATCACCCATGGGGACTCATGGTCTGTGATTGGTGTACACTGCTGCATTTCTCCATAAGTATTATTCTGGCTTAATCTGCATGGCCAGCATTCACTGTGGACCATTTAAACGTTAGCAACTGCACTTTTATGTTGATGATACAGCTGTCTTTTTACATAAAATCTAGCAGTCTATCCAGTATTAGCAAGTGATACATTTCATGACAATTTAACAAGGCTGTGGTGAAAATACTACGGGTGATGTCAGAACCTTCATGGCATGCTCTCTGCAGATCAGATAAATACTGTGGGCCCCTAATCTTAAATATTCTCCCTTTGCTCACTGTTAACAGATGGTCTGTCTGAAAATATATTTGCACAATTACAGTTATTATTTTAATGTTTTGAATTCTATTTTGTCTCACTATGCGCCAATTTCACTGTGAGATTCATTAAAGTTTCATCTTACCCCATCTTATGTTAAGTACCTGTCATGGGATAAGTGTAATTTGGTGTAATTTGGTTGTGTCCTGATGCTGTGATGGCAGGACAGGCGCTGACCTAATCTGTGTTGGGTGGGATTGAGACACAAATCTGGATCATTACTGATTAACAACAACAGCTCGCAACAACAGTCCTCACCCTCTGGTAAGGAGTGATAATCTTTCTATTTTGCTGATGTTTTTTGCTCTATGCTTGAACGGGCTTGACTAATAAAGGCTGCAAACAACATTTTGGGAATGCAACTGCTAATAGCTGATATTAATATATGACCATTTCAGTGCAACACAATTCAAATAATTTCACAACTCTCACTTTTTTCCCAGTTTTTGTTGTTGTTGAGGGTACAGACTCCAGAAATAAAATAATTCAGCAGCTATGGAATCAAACAAACTGAATCATACACACCATATCACAGTACACAGTACACAGTATATGCTGATATCCAATTGTATCATAAAATGATTCATTCTATTTATCAGACTGGCTCTTTCTCTCTTTGCTTCATGCTACTTTGCCTGCCCCTTGTCTCTACCTGTCTGGACCATAGCCATTGTTTTTCTCCTTCCACCACCGTCTATTTTGATTCTGATTCATTACATGTGTCCATTGAATCTTTAAGGACAGCATGCTCCTTCTATATATTAGTCGATGTGGCTCGATGTCTTGGTTGCCCCCTAATGAGAGATCAAAACCATGAGGTCTTGACCCTTATAGGAGGTGCTGGGAGAGGAGATTTAAATCTCTGCACTTGTCATAAACTTGTCTGATATCAATAAATATTAAGAAGATACGTTAATTAAAAATAGTAATGGAAATGCCTTTGAGGTAGAATTTAGGACACCTTCCTTTAAAAACTAGCATGACAAAAGTAACAGTGCATTGTAAGTTCTCACCACAGACCACTGAAGCTGGAGTTAGTGTTGGTCAGCTTGTCCATGCAACACAGACATTTTCAGAATCCAGTGTCTCTGCTGTTTTACAGTGTGCACTCCAGTGCAAACTAGGTCAACATTAAGCAAAATGTGGTATAATTACACTGAGTATTTTAAACTTAGTCCACCGCAATGACAAGTCAGATCAAAGATGGAGACTTTTAATTGGAAAATGATGTTTTTGGTTCCATTTGCATGTTTTTCCTGTTTATTGGTGAACATGATATCTTAAAGACTTGCTACTGACAAGTTAATGACATTTGGTGGAATGCTGAATCATGGACCAAAGAACAAGGACAGTGATGCATAAAACGCTGTGCAGATTCATGACTAAAACTGTGTGTTCTGCACTCACAAGGGCAGAAATCTGTTTCTGTTTTTAGACATACCAGTCCATGTGAAGGAAGTGTGTTTCTTGTGCATACATATTTTTTATACATCTGGGCTAAGGTGTGGATCCAGAATTGTTTAATCATTTCTTAAAATTGTGCCCATTTTTGGTATTTTCTCAAAAATGACAAAACATTTCATGAATGTAGAAAAACTGGCTCTTGAGCTCAGTAGCTTGGTATTGGCCATCTTCACAAACCCGGTACAGTTAGTGCTAATTAAGAGACAAAAAATAAAAAATGCAAATGATCAAAATTCACAAGAAGCTAGTCTTACTTCTCTTTTACAGGGAGAGTTGACAAACATTTTCATTCAGTAGTGTCTGGATGTGTTCTGTGGTGGTGTGGCCAGGAGACATTAAGCCTTCACATATTCCACTATTCTCCTGACAGGATGGGGATCGATGAGAACGCCAGCACTTAGAGAGCAGACACAGACAGCATATTGTGAAGGGACTGTCAAGCCACTGACAACACCGTGGGTAAACACATATAGGACTCTCCACAGCTGCACCATCACACACCTACATGTGCATATGAGGATGCACACACACGCACACACACATGAACGTACCCACTCACACACACCTTTGACATGCAGACGCATAAACTGGGTGCAGGCCCCTGGCTCAGGGACGTGTAATATTTCAGTAATGTGATGGAGTTTGATCCAGGGTGTCCAGTGTCCCATAGAGCTGCTGTTTTATTAGCACAAAGAGCACTCAGGGGCTCTCCAGTTCACACACACATGCGGACACTCACTTACATACACATACACGTACACACACACACACACACACACACCCTTGTCTGTACAGGCCAATAACCACAGCAGGTTCTATAGACAACACAGGGAAATACAGAGTGTGTCGACTGTAAAATCAACCAGCAGCTTTCAGCTGGAGATCACCACCAAGCATTGATGCGACTAGCCATCAAAGCCACATCCTGCTAGGATCCATTCCCTGATTTGATAACCATACCTCATCAAACTTGTTCCCACACTTTAACTAAAACACTTCTTCAGGATGGCAAAGACACTGTCACAGTCAGAACTGGATAGAAGAATATACATGCAGGTGCAGTGAAACTATGTATGTACTATGTGAAACACTTTTCCACAAGTGATGTGAACTGCAGGGACAAGTAGCAGATGACGTACACAGATTTTTTTCCCTTATATTATAGCATATAATATAAGTAAGTACATTTGGTGTGAAATTCTGAAGTAGCAGTATAAGACAAAAAATAAAATAAAATAAAATAAAATAAAATAAAATAAAATAAAATAAATAAATAAATAAATAAATAAATAAATAAAGAAAGATAGATAGATAGATAGATAGATACTGATTCTGAAGAATGACCCTTTTCAGAGTATTTTGGATTAGCATTACTGATTGACTATTGGAAGCAGAATTTTGCTGGTGTAGCTGGACATGGCAGAGATGGGTTTGACTTCATACTCTTGGTTAGTTTAATGTATAACAATCAATCACATTTCTTTCAACTTCATCACATGTTATGTAAATTCTAAACCTGCAAAGTAACTACTTAAATGTACATAAGTTAAGCAGCTGATAAAATATACTTGGTTACCCCACTACTGAAAAGTGAAGAGGAATTGAAACTATGAGGACACCAGCAACAGAAGAGTAACTACAGGTTAGACCAAGGACCTTCAGTCTTTACATGTCAGGATTCATTTTACATTTTTCAAGGCTCTAATCAGAAACTGTGATGAGGCAGCTAGCTTACTTCTGGCAGTGTCAAAGGTTCAAAAGGATGTTGTGATGTGACGCCAACCAAGCCACTTCAACATTTTTTTTATCATGACTAAATAGGATTCAGTTATTGGGTAAATTACCCTCACCCTAACCTAATTTAGCCATTTCCCACCACATCTCATGAACCTCTGGAACCACTTAAAACTTGTTCTGGCATTCATGTTGTTTTAAACACAATAAAAAGACTCAACCTTGGGATTAGACCAATGTATCAGATGGGATATAGGGCAAATATTGGTGTTTCAAAAAATCTTCATGTCAGCCAGCTGATATTTCCCTCTGCTGATATGAAAAAGGTGAGGACATTATTTGGCTCCTCAGATCCTAAACCAACCAAACCTGCCTTATTATTGAATTAGTCTGGCTATGAATGAAGTTTTACTGCCCTGTGACGGTCAACATGGTTGTTTCAGGAGCTTTTCCACCCTTAGAAGAATTAACTCCTGGGAGAAACATACTATACTCATCATTCCAAATATTCTTGGGATAATTGCCTCTGATTGTCAAACTGCATTGATTAAGTGGAGATGGGCCATATGGGCTAAAAGCTGTGATACTGGATCTATTTCTGCTACTGGAGGGGGCTAGTTAAGTCACTACCACCCCCCTGGCTACATCCAGAAAAGAAGTCAATGTGAAATTTGAACAACTCCATTTCAGTATATGTTTTTTCAATATTAATATGAGCTTACTGGGCTCTTTTATAGCAACCACTATCAGGGGAGCATTGCTTGCTGTGGTATTGACAGAGAAAGGAGGGTCAGGATAATGCATAGACCATGACTGCAGAGTGGATCATATTAACACATCTTATTGATGTGGCTTTTAACAGATATCATATTCATACACAGCATGATGTGTGGAAATGGTCCACATGAACTGGTGATGTAGCTCAGAGTTTCATCTTGTGATCACATAATAGACTAATGACATTATGAAATCATCGTATTATGTGAATCATCCTCATAAGACTTGCATTTGCTTTTCACTGACACCCATACAGAAAGGGCCAATTTGCAGTTGGCTTTTCCTGGGAAGCAAAACAAATTGGAGGGATTCACCTCACACAGCTCACTTTTTCTACACTTTCATAATCTGAACATAAGAGCAACATCTGTACCTTTGACATGCACTGCACTTTTAAGGGAAATGGCACTCAATTTGGATATGGTCTGTGTAAACTGTTTCATATGGCACAGCTTTTCATCTTGTGATTATGTATGACATGAAATGATTACATTATGTGAGTCATCATAAGACTTACATTTGCTATATGGACACCCATAGTAACACTATGAACGGCCATGGTCTGCATATTCAAGTAAGAGGCTATAATCTTATCACAAAGAAAACACAGAGTTACACCCAGAGTCTCCCCTGAGACCCCTGCTGATGAAATTAGTTTAGGTGGGTTATCAGCTTCTTGTGGTAATCTGGTAGATCCTTGATTTTGGGGTTCTCATCCCCATCTTTGGTGCTGCTGTGATGTTTATGTTTGTTTCCATCTGTGCTGTTAAGAGCTCATTACTGTGATGACAACCTGTCAGTCAAACAGTGTGTTCGGTACTGTGATATATTTCACACGAGAGTGTGTACAGATTGGAATCAAATTAGCTGACACATAGTGAAGCTGGGGTGCACTGCTATATCTGTTTATAGTGTAGTCAAACAAACTGCTGTCATACTTAAATCATACTTGTTGCCTTCCACAAAACGTGGGCATGGACCAGCTTCTGGAGAGGGAAAGGTGGACTATGTTTGTTACAATGTAAATGACTGTGGTGGCAGTTACAGAATGAAACTAATGGCTGTTGGTGAAAACCCTCCTGCAGGAATAGTACCACAGGTGGCTTTATATATGATAAATTTTAAGCATTATAAATCTCAAATATCAGCAAATATCAGTATTAGCCTGTATGTCTCACAGAGGGCTGGGCATTTAGAATATTTTGTCTTTGGCTGTGTGAGTGTTTGGGGATAACCTCAGTACCATCCAGCAATAATCTGCTGGATATTGAGAAACCCTAGCGATGACATGAGCCATGAACTGGCAGCGATACACCCTGACAGCAGACACAGCGCCCTCCATAACCCTTACCAAAACACCCCCGTCCCATGCTCCTGATGGATTAGCCCATGTCCATAGGGTCACGCAGGGATGGGCTCAAAGGCGAGGAGGGGGGTGTGAGGACAGAGGAGTGTCTGCCCCATCTCACCTCTGCTGGCCTTTGGGGTGGACTGTGATAGGATTGGGCCTATCTGAGCCAGGGGGAAGATAATGAATGAGGGTGTGTGTGTGCATGTGTGTGAGAGTGCATGCTGACAGTGCCAGGGGAACATGTGTTATGAATCTATCAGGCCGGGCGCCCGGGCCGTCATCGGGTGGACAGGGGTCTGGTTCCAAGTGCTCTGGACTTGCTAGGATGACCGGCATGCTTGGCAGCTACCTGACCCCCATACACACCTCCCTCCATGCTGACACACACAAACACAGACATACACACACAGACACACATCGACAAGCTTCCCCAGCGCTCGACACTTTAGACTGATTGGGCTAGCAACTGCAACAGCTGGCTGAGGATTAAGGCATGGCCAGATTCAGCGTGTATGTATTTCTGTGTGTCTTAGTGTGTGTGTGTTGTTGTGAAGGGACTGGCCGGTCCCTCTGGCACCTGTCGCCTAAACCCAATCCCTGCCCTCCTAAGCTGGGTGGATGAGCAGAGCCCGGTCCTCCTCTGGGACCCTGTACTCCTGCCCTACAGCAATGCTGTGCTGTGCTGATGAGTTCATCGGGGTAGCAGGGGCATCCTGGGGGCAACTGGGGGTCAACTAGGGGTGGGTCCAAACAGATATGGGGATATACCTCCTCTTTAAAACACAACAACCCACTGAAAACAGACTCAAACAAGGTGACAAGAGACAAATTAAAGTGAAAACAAACATGTAAACAATACACAAGTGACACCTCCTGACTGCTACTGCCAGCACCCTCTGGGGGGAACAAGATGAGGGCAAAACAGCTTGTGTGGATCAGTGTGCTATTAATGGGACATCTCACACATAAGGGTGAAAAGAGTTTGACAATTTTACACCCTCATCTGTAAACCACCATGAACACATATACGAAAGTATTGGCAAGGGAACACACACACACAAACACACATACACAGAGACCCATCAGAGGTTCATTCTGGTATGACAGGCCAGTACTGAGATCTCAGCACCCTGCCTTCCACCCGTTTGATGACACAATTTCCTGCAGACACACACACTTGTGCACGCACGAACGCACGCACGCACGCACGCACGCACGCATGCACACACACACACACACACACACACTGTATCTACATTTGCATCTCTAGACTGAGCTACTGCATCCTTAGTCCAGAGTCATGTACACTGCCCAGGCTACAGAGGTTTAGAAGTTAAGAGCATAATATTGTAATACTCTATGATTTAAAAAGATCAGCTCTGTCCTCACAGGTTTATTAGAGTAGAAATACTTAGTACTCTTTAAAAGATAATTCTTTAGTATTCATTATCACTGACATGGAACATACAAAAATGCATTTGGGTAGACAGGCCCTTTTTCATTATAGTGAGGAATATACATTTTAAAAGGTAAACTACATTAAATCACAGAGGGAAGGAAAAGCAACCGAGAATAGAAAAAAAATGGTGCACATCTTTCTATTGGTCAAACCTTTCAAGCCTTAACTGATGATGTCACTGCAATTGTTTTGCCTTCAACAACTGATGAAAAACACCTGCTGTGACAAAACTGACTCGGGTGTGTCCATAAGTAAGTATTGGACCTTCCTATTCTATTTGAGTTGGTTTTAATTTCCCCTATAACTACAGCTCTTTTATCTAAGCTTAACCAAACCACAAGTGCACAGATCATAGAGCTCTTTTGAAATGTCCGTGCTAGAAGTGATGTTCATATGTTTGCCTTACATTGGAGCAGGAGAAAACTGCTTATTATGCGATCATGGCTTGAAGATTTAAGAAGTTTTTCAGTATCATAGCTGGTCGAACATACCGCAGACAGTATGTGGAGTAGTATATAAAGCCTGCCAATGACATGTTTATTACAGGCTATGTGCCCCTGGCTGATGCAAGTTGTCATGGCAGAGATGTGTACAGCAAGTCTGTATCACATGTAACTTCATTATGTGAATGGCAACAGCCATAAAGTTTCCGTTCTGGCAGTTTTTATGACGTAGTTACAACTGCGCTATGCCATCATAATTTACACCTCTTCTAATTAAGTCTTGTTTTGTTTAGTACTTCAAAGTGCAAAAATATGTATTTAATGAGCCAACTGCATGTTTGGCACACAGAATAAATTGTTACATAACAAGTTCAGTCTGCAGATGAGTGAGAAAGGAAAATACTGGACTGAGTGTCACAAATATGAAACGCAGTGTGTAACAGTACTGAAAAAAGCTGTGAAAGATGGGAGTTAAAGGGGTGGGAACGCATCACTTCCTGAGCACCAGTAGATTTTCCCCAGATTGAACCACTAAAACACTGTGTCCCAGTTCCATACTACATAATAAAATTACACAAGACTTCATAATTTTTGAGAGAATTTTTGTGCTACATTGACTCACTCATGTGACAGCTGCAGACATTAACTTGTATGAAATTTTTTCAGATTACCACAAATTACAACGCAACATTACATGAAGTCTATTTTTAGTGAGGAGCATTTTGTGCTTTTGTGTTCTACATGTGCACCACTGTGAGGTTTAGTCATGTTTGGCCTTCTTGTGAAGTGTGCTGCTGTTTTGCTATTGGCTGGTTTAATCCACTGTGTATGAATAGGTGTGTGTGTTTGTGTGAGTGAAGTCGAGTCTGGGCAGCTCAGTGTGATGGAAAGCAGATCCAGGCTCTGCTTCTTCTCACCCAGCGCTCACAACATCTTCAAACCAGAAACACACATGCGTGCGTGCACACACACAAACGCACAGGTAAGCAGAAAAACACAACACACACACACACACACACACACACACACATCGAGACTCACAGTAGTGCAATGTGGACTGACACACAAACTACTCTGTTCAATCACACAAAGGGACAAGCAATAGTCCTACACACACGCGTACGCAAACACACACACACACACACACACACACACACACACACACACACACACACACACACACACACACACACACTAGTGTCTCCAACCCCGTCAGGTTCTTTGACAAGGGTTAGATTGCGTTACACCTCAGAGGAGGAAAACTTACTTTTAACACAACGTCTGGCTGTGCTGTCCAGAGGAATAGTCATTAAGTGAAAAGGGATAACTCAAGAAAGACAAAACATTCCCACGTCTGACACGCAAACACACACACTCAAGCGCAGGAATTTCATAAGATCGGCAGGAGTGCTAGGTGAAGCTGCAAAAGAAAAACAGGGGCTTTTCAAAGGAGGGTTGCTCTGAACACAGTGGTACAACAATATCAGAGCATGGCTATAAATGTCACAAGTTCAATTTTCACTCTGAGAAAAGAGCACGGGGGCAAGCAGTAATATTAGCTGTGGTGAATTGCAGGCTGGGGAGGGGAATCTCTGTAAAATGTTAAAGCAAGGTCATGAATCAACACTTTGGCTTCAGTCAAAATGTTTCTGTGACAGTGTCTTAAAGCCAGACTCCAAAGGTGGAATGGGGATTTTAAAGGAGCTTTGTCAATTTTAGGGTGAAGGAATTTTTGATCTGTAACACAGGGATGTTGAGAGTACTGTCACATTGGATCTGGTTTCTAATATTTATTATATACATATATACTATATATATTTTTTTGTTATTTTGGGGAATTTTGTAAGGAAATTAGAGAGATATGGAAAAAATAACCTTACATTTTCACCACAGAGTAGGAATTACCTTATATATAATTAAAATTCTGAGCGGGAAAACTTATTCTTTTGAACCTCTTGTAAACTAGAAAAATGTATGTTTATGCTGAAAATCACAGGTGCAAAACTGCGAACAAACTGCAAAAATAAAATTTTAATTGTTTACATGTGAAATACTGTATGGGATTTGCAGTGTAAGTTGCAGGGCTGAGTAGTCTGAAGTCTCGGAGATGAAATTGTTCTGCTTTCAGAGCTCTGTTGGCAGTTGAATTGTCAGTTTGCATGTAAGCGAGAGAGGCAAGCAGCCTAAATGTCAGTTGATGTCCAAGTCATGAAAGCAGTTTAAGTGCCATTTAAAGAGTACGAGATGAAAGCTCAGCTGAATGGTCTTGTAAATAATTAGGTTACATTGATAATTGATAAATAAGCCCAAAAAGCTCCATCTTAACAGCATCAGCAGGGGACGAAAACACTACTGTAACATATTTATTTACATACACGTCATATAAAACTTTAACACATGTTTGAATGTAAACCAACAAAAGCATTCTGTTAAATGCTAACTGTGTAACTAATAACATTTTCTTTTGATAGGATGAAAGAATTTTTTCACAGTCTGATTTGCAGCACCTCACATTGAACATCAGCAGGGTTAATGGTTTCATTCAGCTTCAGCAGCAACAGCAGCCAGAGAGAATGTGATGAATTTGCCTTATCAGGACTTCAAAGTCCAACATTTTCCAGCATTTCAGGAAGAGTGTGAGAGAAAGGCAGCCGGGCTTTCTGGCAAAGTGTTGCTGTGATGCCTCAACTTGATATGAACACACACGTCTGACTCATTCTGCCGGCCCTGAGAGTTCACCACTTGAAGGAAATGATTTACTTGTCCAAATCCTCCCTCTTGTTTGATCCCATTGGGAGCTGGAGCAGAAGTGGGGGCGATGCTAGGTTACCAAAGTGTGTTTTTGCCATCCTTCCCCTTCCCTTTCTTCCCTTTTTCGCTCCTCTGCTTAGGTCGGCCATTTTGTAATTTACGGCTGTCATAAGGCCCGCCGTCGGCTACGAACAGTATGGGATTATATGAAACGCTGTCCGACGGCATATTTCATAAGGAAGATCAAACACACAGCTAAGTGATTTCTTTTTCTGAGGGCAATAACTTTTAGTAGAGCTCTTTTTCACGGCCTTGGAAGGAAGGACTTTGAAGGACCTCAAACTGAAGTATTCATTACATTTCTAAGTAGAACTTAGAAGACAAAAAGGACCAGTAGCTTCACAAACTAGAGTCAAAGTCTTCTCATGCAAAGTGCACAAAACATACCAGACTTGATGCCTCTCAGGTAGACACGTTAGCAGACATTTCCACCTCATTTTTCAAAAGAGAAACCTTGACTCCTCTATGTACACACATGTAACTGCAATCTGTAGTTTGCTAAATCCACACAGAGGACAGGTGGGCAAGAGTCCAGTTAGAAAAAGAGAGACAGAAGAGGAGGATTACTCCCAGAGATGATCTCTCTTCACACAGAAACAGGACTGTGAGTCTAAAGCCATGCGAGCAGCTCTGCCAGGCTGTAGTGGTCTTTATAAAGAAAACCAAACTGCAGGATGGATTAAAATTATGGTCCAAAGTTTAGATTTAATCTTTAACAGCAAACATGCTATCTGGCTTACATTTGCTAATCAGCACTAAACACAAAACCCATCTGAGGCTGACAACAATGCAATTAGTTTTGAAAGTATTAGTCACAAACTATCATTGGTATTGGACAGATTAAAAAATTTTGATGGGACTAGATAAAAAAAATCACCTAGAAGGTGATTTCAAGTCATCCTGAGGGGAACGTGAATGTCTGTACCAAGAATAATGACATTCCAGGCAACAGCTGCTGAGGCATTTTGCTCAGAGCCAAAAAGAAAAGTCCACCTGCTGGTGGCACTAGACCAAAAATCAATGAATCACTGAAGCCATTAGGATTCATTCTCTGGGTACCATGAATATCTGTGCCAGATTCCAAACGTATCCATCCAATAGTTTTGTTGAGGAATTTCACTAAGAATCACAAATGTAACTTTTATTGTGGCACTAGAGTGGCTTCCAACCTTTCTCCGTGTTACCTTTTAAAGCAAAGCAATGTCAACTTGTCACCTTTTGTCAGAGGTTGCATAGTTGTGAGCAGTGCAACCAAAGAGCGATGTTCACTTCTCAGATTAGTGTGATCATTTTACAGGCCTGAGGGAGAACAGTGTAGCCAGTTTTTTACAATAAAAGTCCGAAAAAAGTCCAAAAAACATTCATCATCTCTAAAGCAGAGATATGTTTTTTCTTCCTTTTTTCTAATTCTTGATTAATTTATCAAGCAACCTCTTGTGGAAACCCAAGCCCCAGGTTAGGAGCCAATGCACTACATAAAAACCAGGGGATCACCAAAGTCATTAGGATTCATCCCTGGACAACCATAACTGTCTGCGTAAAATTTCAAACAAAATTAGTTGAGATATTTCAGTCTGAAATAAAGTGTTGGATCAACTGACCTACATTATCATCTCTGAAGCTTCTGTGGCTAAAAAATGTTACAGTAGCTCAGAAGGTTTGTTGCAATGGTGTTTGTAGAAAGTTGTTCAGTCTGAGTCAGTTTAGCTAGCAGCAAACACGAACACACACGCACATACATACATTAAAGCGGACCCACAACATGTGCACTCATGCAAAACAAATACAGATGGAAATGCAGGCCAACACACACAGACTTAAAGCACCCATTTTAGCACCTAATGACACACACACAAACAGCAAAACGAGGGTGATGAGAAACTCCAGTAGCAGTTCGGTTGCACTGGTGTCAGCGCTGAGCAAACAGAGGCCAGTTGTTGACGCGCCAGATATATGAGTGTTATTCTTCCTCTGTGCATGTGTGTGTGTGTGAGTATTCCTGCTGGGACTCCCCTTGGCTAAACCAAGCCTCCTACACCTTCACTTCCTCAGAACTCCATCTCTCTCTGTCTCTGTCTCTCTCTCTCTCTCTCTGTGGAAGGATTGATGAGCAGCCTGACTTGCCTCCATCCTCCCTGACTTTCTCACGGAACAGAGGGAGAAGAGGAAGAATCAGAGTCTGTTGGCCATCATTCATTCCTCTTCACCTTGGGAGTGTGAAAAAACCAGGAATACTGGCAGTGACAAATAGAGCAATAAAGCTATACGGGCCGGCAGAACACGCAATCCTGCTCGTGATGTGGGAAGCTATGCAGCAATGACATCACCTGCATGAGGATTTACATACCTGGTGACTTACTACTATGACATCACTTTGACAAAAGCTGCCCCTAGCAACAATTAAATACTGATTATTGACCATGATCATTTAATAGTTGGTAGGCAGTCACTGAGTTGTTAAACATTATGTGCAGCAGGGCTGTGGCTGCTGTTGAGGACACCCAGGCCACTGTATTTTTTTGGGTAATTTTCCCTCTCAGAGGATATTTAGACTTTCATGGAAGGAAGTAGTTATACTTTCACAAAATATAACCAGTTACCTGAACAAATCATTTAGCAAAGTAACGCAAAGAGTGGAGATGGGTGGGAAGAACTAGCCTAGCTTTCCCACAGCTCCAAAGCCGTCTTATTTACACAATATATCTTAGCGTATTTAACGAATGCTGAAATAAAACAGAAAAAGTTGTACATTTAGGGATTTCGTCTAGTCATGAAAGTGAAGAACATTAGCACATCATTACCACAAACAGCATCTCAGAAAGGCCCTCTAACATACTGGTGCTGCAAGGTTTACACACTTCACCATGAACAAAATCTGGTTGACCAGCTACCTGCCAGCACCTGCTGCAGCTGTAAATGCTATGCAGACGTGCTGGATGGATAAATAGTGTATGTGTATTTTTTCCAGTTGTCCTTTAATTGATGAATTCTCTTCTGAGACAGGAAGTTGAGGCAGGTCATAAAACAGTAAGGGGTCATTCTAAAATATCAGCCAATGAATTATGGAGACAGAGGCTTTAGGAGGAAGGCATGTGGGAGGACAAGACCAATTGCAAATGTGTGATAGTTGTATAGACTGAAGTTTCATTTATGCTCATGCAGCAAGAGGCCACCACTTAACAATTAGAATACAGTTAAATAACCACCTTTTGCCCTCTACAATTCATGGGGATTTCATAGAGACCTCACTCTCAGCAATTTTCATTTGGAACTGTTGTAAATGAAAGTAGTAAATAGCGAAAACTGTCACCAAAATGTTGGTGGATTAGTCTAGGAAACCAAGACACTGTTTGTGGAAAAGACACTGCTGTTGAGCTTATCAATGTCATTTTTATGGGGTTTGAGCACCATAAACAAAATTCAATTTATTTCCATTGTGTTGGAGTCACAGCAGAATTCTCAAATCCTCTGCAAATAAAGCCTAAACTCTGTACGATGATGAGATTGCACAGGGAGAAAGTGGGGAAACTGTTTGCAATTTGGGTGAATTGGCCCTTTAAGGTGGCTCAACTCTTTAAGCCTGGACAGATCTATATTGGAAAAATGCATATATTGGTAAGACAGTACATAGCTGACATACTGAAGACAAAGAGAAAGAACAAAAACAACGCTGACCTGTTAGGATCCATTGGACGGCATCACACGGACAATATGGAAGAGACAAAGAGAGAACAGACTGGTTAGAAGACAGTTGGCTAAAGCAAATCGTCACTGTGTAGGACACACGTACACACACTCACATGAACACAAGAGTGTATTACACAAATCATAGGCTAATTAGTCCTCCACTCCAGGTGGTGACAGTTTCATTCTGTGGGGAGCAGGGCAGCCACTGTGTGTGTCAAGTGTCAAAGACCTCCTTAGCACCTCATCACCTTTGACCTCATGAGGGCTTTCACGCTGTGAATAATATTAACATTGCACTGTATGAACACACATGGACACACACGTGCACTAGGACAGGAGTATGAAGAGTAAGCTTCCAAGTGTAGTAGTATGACTTTACAAGAGGTTGTTACTTATATTGTCCATTGGGCTTTGCAGTCAGCCGTCACTGCGCTGAGATTGTATAGATAAATCAATCCTTTTAATTACTAGCAAAAAAAAAAAAAAAAAAAAAGAGTATGCATTAGGGCAGCAGTTTATTATTTACAGATATCGTAAAATTCTATAACTGAATACAATCCAATACAATAGCACTGTAGTGTATTTGATCAATATACTAATATACTGTATCTCTGTGGCCATACAAGTACATGAATATGTAACAGACCACTAAAAACACCTCTATATAACGCAGTCTGACACGACCACACCATGAATTAAAGTCTCAAAACAACCATCAGATTAAAATGACACCTTTCTGATGTCAACAGAACATTGATAGTATTAGCTTCAAAAACATAGGATTTGTTGTAGGACTATTCTGCTGGCTTGGAAATATGGTGCTAATAAACTGATAACCAGTATATAGTACAAAGTGTAGGACTGCAATACCAGAATCCCCGGTCCAGACTACTGAAGGTCAGGCAGACTTCACATACACTGCCTCACATTTCATGTTGTGTCTATTCATTTTAGCTTTTGTTTGAGAAGAAACTGTTACTAAAAGTAAATAATTTGACAACTCAAAAGCCACCCAGATTCTAGTAAAACCATCATATTATCACCTGTTACCATTGAACCTGCTTGAAAAGGTGTTTTTGGAGCATTCCACAACTTTCCCAGACTTTTGTTGCTCCTGTCACAACTTGCTTGAAAAGTGTTGCTGCATCAAATTCACAAGAAGCATAGATTTACAAAAATCAATGAAGTTGATGAAGTCAAACATGAAATGTGTTGTCTTTGTACTGTTTTCACTTGAGTTAATGTCAAAAAGGATTAGCAAATTATGACATTCTATTTTATGTTTTACACAGCAACCCAAACTTTTTGGAATCGGGGTTGGATCTTACTTCAGCCACTGAAAGCCTTTTCATTTGATGAGTTAGTACCTATAATTATCTAATTATTCATTCGGATGAAGCTCTTCAGACGTGATGTGGAATCTCTACAAATGTTGTAAAGATGACTCTGAGCCCAGTATAAAACTACCCCAGCACAAACTCTGCACTACTTAAGCTCCATTCCTGTGTTTTTATAGGTTTGTTTCAGAGGTGTCAATTATACTAGCTTGCAAAGGCATGGGCTGAAGATATTAGGAAAAAAGAGTTATGGGTCCCAAATGTGCCAGTGTGCAAAGAAGGAAACATGCCTTCCACTGGGTGAGAGTTTCCCTCCAGAGCAGCCAGACCACCTAGCACTGGGAGCCTGGTGACAAGAGCTTTGATTATTATGCCTGCACTCCCTGCCAGGGATAAATTTAAGTGTTCCCATAAAGTCCAGAAGAAATAAGACTTGGGAATGGCCTGGCCTGTGCCTGTGTGAGAGAGGGGAGAACTCTGACTGAGTGTGTCTGTGTGTGTGTTTAGGGTCTCTTCTGGTCAGCGTTGTCGCACAGTCCGGGGGATAATAATAGGATGTGCTACAACTAACTGAGACTAAAGCCGGACTTCCCACGTCTCCCACTCGCTGGTGGCACTTGTGTTATTCTCTAAACACCCGCCGGTCCCAACCCCCCCTTATGCAATGCAGCCCTTGTGCTCACATCTCTTCCTTCATCCACCATTCAGCCTCCCTCGAGCATAAAGAAAACTGTAAGACAGAGCAAGATACTTTGGGCAACCCCACATCTCCCAAGGAAATGTGGACTCCGTGTTTATCTTTGATTAAAAATAACTTTGGGAAGGGGCCGATCAATACTTTCCCTGCGACCAAAGAAACGAGGGAAACAAGGAGGTTGTGGAGGACGAGGAGAAGGAGGCAGAAGGGAAGGAAAAAAGCGTGAGAAATTTGACGACATTTAGAAATGTGTCTGTGTGTGTGAGGGGTCGCTGGGAGTCATTCCCATGGCCTCATACAGTAGCCCTGACGCTGCTACCAACTGCTCTGATGTTTTAACAGTGACAAAATGGCTGACATACACACATTATAGGATAGTAAAGGTCCTGGAGGACACGCTGGGAGCCATGTATGCTATATAAAGGCCTTCAGAGGACGGGAGCACAGCAAGGTCATTCCTGCCTGTGCTTTCTTTGGCTCCCACCTCTACTTTCAAAGGATCTGCTTATGGTTTCTGTCAGAGATGCACGTCCATTTTTCACCCCATTAACAACTATCATTACCAGCCCAACTGGAGGCTATAATTGGGCCAGCCATGGAAAAGAGTTGTCAAAACACAATTAAATTCCAAACTATGGTGAGAGAGAACAGAGAGAAAGTGCTGGATGGCCATAACATCATATTGTCGGCTTTGCTTGCCCAAAAATAGGAAAGAAAAACATGAAAACCATTATTTTACATTGGAAGGTTTTGGAGGGGGATTATATAGACGGGTGATCTGAGCTGCCCAAACGATAGGGCTACTGAAAACATAACAAATAATCACTCTTGGTGTCAGCGATGAAGAATGGACACATTAAAAGCCCTATCCAAGGATCAAAAGCCAAGATCTTGTGAGAGCCCTGATTTAGGAAAACTTCAAATACAGTCGTGACCACAAAGTGGCTACAGAGACAAATTATTACAGCAGAAAAAAGGTATCTAGAATGAATGAACTGCTCTTTCTGTGTGTCACGAGGTAGCATTAGCTGCTTGTAAAAAAAGGCCATTGAGGCTTTCATGCAGGCTCTTAGACTGGGAGAAGACCTTCACATATAGACCCAGCAAGGATTTAACTTCTGATGAATTGTTATTGAAGTCTTGGTAATAGATCTGTAGCACGGTGGCACATGAACACTTTTTTTCATGCAGCTTTTGCATTGCAGCATGTTAGCATCAAACACTGAAGGAATAGTAGAAGTAGTGTATGTAAAAACAATACTATTGCTGTATATGTGCGCACACACACACACACACACACACACACACACACACACATATTTATATATATACATATATATATATACACACACACACACACACACACAGTGTATTGGGCACATTTTTCATTCATTTTCTTGAATACATTAGCCAGTGAATATATTTGCTCTAATGTCTTCAAAAGAGTAAATAATAAAACAAAACCATGGCAAATGTAATTATGACACAAACGTTTGACACAAACCTAAAACATGCATCCAGCTGACTTATTCAATCAATGCCAAACTGATTACAACATCTTGAAAAACTATTTCTGCGAAACGACAGCTTCAAACTAATTCTTCCTCTTCGTGCTACCACTAAGGTCATGAATTATTATTTCCCAATCTGCTGAATGGAATCTCAAAATCTGGTCCGCATGTTCAGGCCACAAGCCTTAGCGAGTATGTCGAGTTAGGTTCTAATTAATGCACGCATAATACGTAGCCTGCGTATAGGTCATACTGGCCATAAAAACCCAGTGTTGCTTTATTTCATGTTTGCATATCATGTAATACAGTTGCAATTAAATAACAATAATGTGTTACGCTCAATATATTTTGTTATGTGACGTGTTGTAATGTATTTTTCTGATGTACCCAGTCTCTTAACTTGCCTCAGTTATTGTTTCCACGACTTGCTGTCAAGAACTTTTTGCTTTGAATCACAGCTGGAAATAAGGGCACAGAAATATACTGCAGCCAGTTGTACTAAGTCATGAACACTGGGAAACGTCTGTGATTGTGGCTTCAACCCTTGATCAAAACACAACATCTTGTGGCTGCATTCAGCCTGTTATGTGGGCTACTGTCAGTGGAGGAATTGGTACATGTCCCTTTATGACTGCTGAAAATCACTCCAGAAGGCTCCATAAAGAAAGTTACTGATTCTAACAAACTAGACAATAACTACTGATGTTTTTCTATCAAACTCAAAGTTAGCTTGATATTATCATAACATCAAGTAGGACTGTGCTAAGAAAGTTTTAAAAGTGTAGTTAACTGCAGTACAAAAATGCCTACTGTACTCAAACCGTACAGTGTTAACGGTGTGTGTGTCGGGTGACATAAAGCAGAGGAGGCTGGGTAGTGGAAGGGAGTTGCAGGCCTCTCTGCCTCTGTAATCTGGCCTGATTTATAGAAGCTAGGCTTGCTCTCCCCTTCCACCTCCACACTGACACACTGGGCCTCCTCCACTGGAGACAGCCTGGCGTCCATGCACACACATGCATGCTCATACACACACACAGACACACACACACACACACTCACACGAACATACTTGGGCAGAATCGTCTCAGTTGCACAGTAGTGCATGCAACCAAACCACATGCACCCGTTGCTTAACCAAATGAACACCAGATCCAGAAACAAAAGGCATTTAACTGTCTGCATGGTGTCAGAGTAGAGTAGAATAGATCTACATCAAGAATCAAACTTTTAATGAGACAATATTTCATTAATCCCTGTGGAAAAATTGGGCTGTTATATCTGCAAAACAACAGCCACAGTACAGTTTATCAGCCACACTACAGTACATTTAAATGTCTGTGCAGATGTATGGAGAGAGGGAGTTTGCATAATTTCACAGAGGAGCCAAAGCTCACAATTCTAAATCACACTGATTAAAAATCTAATTTTACTTCCTCTCATGAGGCAGTTTTTAAAACAGTACACTTAAAGTACACTGAAACTGAAATGGACATGCTAATAACATACCCAGACTCCAAACAAGCATAAAATACGAGAGCTACATGAAGATCCCAAAATAGTGTCACTTAACTGTTTTTAACAATACACTAGTATTATACCTGTAAATTGCTATTCTTCGGCATATATTCACTAAGGTCACCTAGCAGTCAGTCAGCTGCTTCTAGAGTGCCTTGATTGGTGGAAAAGCATATTTTCAGTTGTTTATATCATGTTGTCAGAGACAAAGCCCAAAACCTCAGCAGGACAGAAAACAAACTGAAGCTATGTAATAATGGATAAAAGATACACAATATCCACACACATTAGGATAACACACTACAACACCTTCATATATATATGTGTGTGTGTGTGTGTGGATGTGTGTATACCATGAATCACAGTGTATGGACAGGTGTTTACAGTGAAGCTGGGTTATCTGTCTCCATTACACCACCACCGCTCAGCCTCCCAGGGCCATTATCTACTCAGACCTGCCTAAACACACAGACCCGGAGACAGGAAGCCCCACATGCTAAAGGCAAGACCCTTTACACAAGGCCATGGCGTGAACACATAATGGGCCTCTCTGGGGTCGGGGGCTCATGACACAATCCAACACCCAAACAGAGAAGACCCAAAAAAAGCACCATTTCCTTTACCCACAGCTTTTCTTTGATCTGTCTTAACATCAACACACATTCAGATACAGCTGTTCATCATAACTTTGAACATCCAGACTCACTTATTCCTAACTAACATTGACTGTTGTTGTTGTGGTTAATGTTTTGAAGTGGAGCCACAATCTGACCCAAGGTCAATTTAACATCCTCTTACAGTGGTCAGATGTTGTGATGAAGCACAGTGAGCAAGTTCTTATCAGTTTTTGCAAACAATGTTCTGCTTAAAACCAGTTAATCCTGTGTGACACATGCTCTGAGTAAGATCAGATAGTAAGCATGTGTGTCTATGCAAGATTTGTGATCAAGTACACCAGCATTTACCGTTTGTTTACAGATTAGCCATAGGCATTAGTCATGTAACCTATTTCAGACACGTGCTTTGAGTTCCTTCCTGATCACAGTAAAGGACAACCCACCCCGGATACTTTAACACTTTGAGATATAATCTCTTCATGATCGTCAATTGATTCCAAGAGTTATTTCTTGAGAGAGGAGATGTATATGTGCTTCTGCTTTACTTAATGAATATATAACTTTCATTTGGCACAATGCCTTTTAGGGAGAGAGGGAATTTACTGCTCTCAATCAAAGCCCTCACTGTGATTCTACAATATTGACATTTATAACTAGATGACAATAGACATAGATGAGAAACTCACATTTGACTTTGTCATCTCTGTAAGGTTGTTCAGTTTGTCAGAGAAACAAGTACTTTTCTGGTTGAACCACTTTTACAAGCATACATGTGACCATTGGAATAAGCAGAGACTTACAGTACGTTTTGGTGTTGCAAATGAAATTTTGATGATTTTGATGATTCTGCTGTCCACACATTTTTTAAAAGGGTTGTTAGGTTCAACCATGAACACAGAAGAAGGGCTTTCTCCTCATGTGATAGCATTTATTCAGGGTGGACGGATGTTAGCAAGGAAGCACTTCAGGCTGCTCATGGTATTTCAAGACTTCTTGGTGCCTCACAGTCGAGTCAAATATAACCCCACGTGTGTGGCTAAGAAATGACAGAGCAGGAGGGATCATTTCAATATCCTATATTCAATCATTATTGGAAGTGTTTCAATATATTTGTGTACATTCTAGGAACCAGCTTTTGGCATTTTACCATCTCCAAAATGTGCAAAGGCCCAACCTGTCAAATCACTGCATGTCCCCCTGAACTGTCAAGCTTGTCTAGAAGTCCCAGTGTGGACTGTGGTACTATAGCATTTTCACACTGTTAAAAGACCAATTTCAATTGATGTGCTGCAGACTTTCCAGACCACCACTGATGCTGAAGTCCACATTGCTTACATTGCAAATGTGCTTTAGCTGGGATGGCTGAGTGTACATGATGTGCACCTGAATGTGGTCAGCATGCATCCACATTGGCTGCAGGCTGACTGAAAACCATGTGGACTGGTTGAGATGGAAAGGAAATCATGGTGTACACTGGTTAGATAACTTGTTGATGAAGCCCTACTCTCTAGATAGTAACAAGCTGACATGAAGTCTGACACTGATCTGTCTCAAAAAACAAATCTTTTGGCTCAAAATGTCCAAAATACTATTGAATATCACCTTCAAATATTTTCCATGGGGGGTTTCAATCCAAAAATATTCATATCAGCCTTCTAAAAGTCATATTGTTTGAACGCCTGCCTGTGTGGTAAGTGTGTGGGTGTGTAAACATTGTGGTAACCCCCGGCCAGGTACTGTCTGATCTAGTGTATGAGGTGGTACCACCAGTCTCCCACTGTCTTTTAATTACAAGTGGAGGTGGGGGGAGCCATTTTAATGAAAATGGGCCACATCATAAAAGCAGATTTGACCAGGTTCATGCACAGTTCAGGCTCAAGGACAGTAAACACACAGATAATACTGACCGTACCGTTCACAAGTGCAAACACACTAGATAAGATTAGATCGCCTGAAACTGCTATGATCCCACTGACGAAAGTGAGCGAGTGTAGCATCAAATACAAGGTTACGATGAAGTAATACGAAATACAGGAGGTAGATTTAAAAAGACTTTCAACACCATGTGTTTAATAGAAATCTATAGAGTAAATAGAAAGAAGCCAAACAAAGAGTATGGAGATGTGTGCATCTTGATACAGTGTATGTTTTAAACCTTTCTACCTTTAACCCTTTTAACCTTTACTCGTTCAGGGGAGATTTGCTCAGAGCAATGCACTCTTTCAAATGACAGCTCTTTCACATCGTCAGTTACATACATTCACATGTGGAAACCGCCCAGTACAACCACAGTCTGGTCTGCTGGCCATTGAGCAGCTCCACTGGAGTGGTTGGAACTTTAGGCCTTAGTCAAGGGCACAGCAGTGGTACACAGTGGTAAATAGGTTGGGGCAAGGTGCACTTACACTTTCTTCACACCATCCAGAGTTATTCTGCCTGTACTGGGATCTGGCTGTGTCCGACCATTTCTGTAACTTTCCAAAACCAATGAACCAACATTCAAACGTACTTCACACAGTGATAGGCCGGTGGTGTGGAGGTCAAGGTTTGAACTTCTCTCTCAAGTCATCTTTTTCATTCTTTGCACAACTATTTCACAAACTTTTCATATCAACAACGAAGTGCAACGCTATGAATGTCTTCCGTGAGAGAGGGTCTGAAAATGTGAGCTGTTCCTCATATTTAAATGATAAAGCACTGCTGCCCTTGCTATGAGGGCTGGCTTTTCACTATGCCTTTCCATACAATAATTCAGAGCAACTATAAATACTTTTGATTGATGTGGTTGGACAAAATAACATAAAACATGAAACTACAGCAGTACATAGTAAAGATTTAAAAAGTGTAATATGCATTAGTTATTGACAACACTGTTGTAAAACAACACCACACCCATCTTAAATAGTTATTTATAGTTTGAATCATTGTATGCAAAAACATAACCAGATGGATGACAAATTACAGTAAAAACCCGCACAAATGAGAGGACATATACAATGAATCCAGATGCTTCCATACTGGGCACAAGGGTTCGCTGAATGATTTGATGGGTTTGAAAATCATGTCACAGACAACAGATCTCAACCCAGCTGAACCCCTATGGGACATTTTGGACTGGCATGTTCTCAACCACCATCATCAAGCATCAAATTAGGGAATATTTTTTGGAAGAATGCTGCTGATTCCTCCAGTAGAGGAGTGTGTGGCATTTGTTGACAACGTTTGGACAGCTCTTGAACATTGCAGTGTGAACACAAATAAACTGAGGGGAAAATGCAACAATTGTATCACAGTTGGTGAACTGGAACAAAGCAAACTAACTACAGGTCTGAAAATGCGTTAAGAAGCTTTGCGTTGGATGCTCCTTTCATTTGTCACCCATCTATTGACTGAGCATTCACAGAGCCAACGGTAGTATTGATCGTCTTGAGCATTCTCAAGAAGATCAAGATGGATGGAAGAATGATGAAGGGACATGGGATGGAGAGTGACAGCCAGAGTTCAGCCCCAGACTAATTTTAACATCCATCCATCCCCATCCCTCGCTTCTATTAGCCCTCTGATGGAGGGAGAGAAGGAGGGGAACCTAATCGGTGGGAAGCTGCCCAGAAGCCCCTGACCTGAAGCAGGATGAGGGCTACAGTGTGTGTGAGTGTGTGTGTCCAGAGGGGGTCGGGGGAGAAGGCAGCATCCTGGCAGGACATTAGGGACTTGGTTCCCAGCAGTGCTAGCGACTCTCCTGCTGAGGCTACATAAGGCTCTCCCTGCTGGGTCAATGCTGCCTTCCTCGGGGGGATTCCCACTTTTTCCCAAGGCTATGCCCAGCTTGCTCTGACTCTCTTGTCTTGCCAAATGACCCAGAGTTCGGCCACTTGCTTCCCTTATCTGTCCTTTCCCAGGGCTGTGGTACTCTGTCCATGTCCCCCGTTGCTGTCTGTCACCCTCTCTGTCGTCTGATGTACAGTAGCCACTATCTACAGGATTAGTTTAATGATGGCTTGTCTTACTGAAATTAGCAACAGTACATGCTGCTGCATGTCACACACAGCGTAACTGTGGGATCTCACAAATAAACATGTACATGTATACACACAGTATAGTCTATAGATCGCAAACCTGAAGCTAATATTGGCTTTTTATTAGTCATGACCCAGATCATTCAATTCAAACTACGACAGTACTAATGCTCATACTGAAATGCACTGCATATTATATCAAATAAGAAAAGGAGGTGTAGATTTGGTTGTGTGTGTGTGTGTGTGTGTGTGTGTGTGTGTGTGTGTGTGTGTGTGTGTGTGTGTGTGTTAATGCATTTGTGTACTATGGGCTGTGTAGCAAAATGCATTGTGTGCCAAATGAGCTGTGAGAGCTGTCAGGTATGTGTCAGTAAGTGTAGTGCATGAGACAAACTAGGGGAGTTACAAGTGCTGAAATGGTAAACACACAGGCACAAAACTCTGTGCTGGTGGTTAGCAATGGGAATGTCCAACCATCTCACATAGATGCAATATGAGTTAACTCTTCAAGTTAGGTTAATGACACCTGATGCTGACCAGGAGAGGTAGAAAATGAGAGGCTATCCTGTTGTGTGCACTAATTTCATGGTCTAAGACTGCTGCATCTCTTCTATCACAGTACAGATCAGAATTAGTTGGCTACCACGACTCAAAATGCAACATGGCGTTTATTGAGGCTAAGGTATTTCTGTCACTGATTCCTCCAGGTACAGTATAATTAATGTGTAAATGGAAGCTCTAGAAACAAACCTTGTATGTTACACCAGCAGTTTTTATGGGAATTCCCTTTTTTGCAGATTGGATTTAGCTGTCCCATGCATCGTGATTATTCGTTTACTTGTATTCTATCACTGTCAGATCCGAGTAGTGCTTCTTCCATTGTCTGATACTGGACAAGAACAAAAGCTTTACATTTTTCAAACGTTCGAATATTAAACACACTGTCTCTGCATTGAACATGACAAAGTATCCTGTGATTTAACTCTAAACAGTTATTTTGAAGAAAAATAAATCAAATAACATAATGGGTCCACAGAGGCAACATCGATTTCATGTCAACATGGGACTCCTACCAGCACCAGCTCCTATCAGATCCAGTTAAGCTTAAAACTATGGATTGCCAGCTGTAACTCTGTCATCTAAACTACAAATGTCAGTGGTGAGATGATGAGATTCCAATCAAAATGAGCACAGAAATGAATCTGATTTTTGAAAACGGATGAACAACTGTACATTTAGAAACATAATCAGCTGTAGCTTTTGCTTTCCAAATGATAACACATCCAATATCCATCCAAAAAAAAAGCCCCATCATGCCCCTGTAATACTTTTTGTACCATTTATGCTGCAGAATGAGAGACTGACAGGAAAAAAAGAGGAGACATGCAGTTGAGAGGTGGCGGGGCTTTCTGATAGTGGCACAGTGCTAAGATGGTTAAGTTCCCATGCTAGCTTGTGTTTACCCTGGGCTATTTCTGCACACTCACACATACACACAGTTTGCCCTATCGTTCCCCCTCCTTATAATTTCTCATCCCTCCCCTCCTGCTCCCCCTCCTCCTCTGTCATCCCACTTTTCTTTCCCCTCTGGAGTCCGGTAGGGTTATGTGAACGGCCAGGGAGGAGGGCTGAGAAAAAGACGAGAGGAGTGTGAAAGAGCAGAGAGATGTTGTGGGGGTCATCATTGAGTCATCATATTCCCTGGTAAGGCTGGCTGCATGGTCCGTGTGTGTGTGTGTGTGTGTGTGTGTGTGTGTGTGTGTGTGTGTGTGTGTGTGTGTGTGTGTGTTCAGTTGCCTTCCTTAAAGTGTGTGCATATGTCTGAGTGGGTGGTGAAGTTTGCACATTCCAGTGAACAAGTGTATTTATGTGTGTGTGTGTGTGAGTGTGTGTGTGGGAGGGCATGAGTGTGTGTTTCCATGTGCCTGTGTGTATTTGGAAGTGGTAATGTCCTGTAAATGTCTTACTTTCAGCCTGGCCGAATAACACTTTTCTTCAATTACCACCATATAGCAATTCTAATCTTTTGACTTTCACATACACACTTTAGCTTCTGAGTTCCTGCTTTTATCTTTGTCCAACTTTATATCTTCCCTCTGTGCTTTATGAACCCTGTCTCCTACAGAGTATGGTTATGTTCGACTGATTGACTGTTTTCTCCAATCAAGGAAGGAGGGCGTTGTTATACTGCACAGCAGTCACAGGGATATATTTGCCCAGGACAGACAAAGCACAAGACCTCGCCACTGCAGACTGGGCTTTATGTCCTCTGTTCCACCTGTTGTCAGGGTTTGTCTACAAAAGCACTTAAAGTTAGGAAAAAATCATGGTTTTTGTTACATAGTAAGAAATGCCAAACACATCCCTTATCACACATCAGGGCTGACTTTTTCAGTATTTAACCAACACTATGATCTTTTCCTTGAGCTTTAGCGACTAGTTACTTTCAGACTACAATTTTTCATACCTTTCCTGTCTTGTGTAAACCATGTATCTCCTTTTCTGATAAACTGAAGGATGAAGTGTTCCTTTACAGAGAGGGAGAGAGTGCCAGGATGCAGGTGAGAGATGTGACCCGTGACCAGCTCATCAGAGTTTCTAATGATGCAGCACAGTGAGGACACAGAGGCTTCATAGAGGAGAGAGTATATAACATGGATCTATGTGTTTGGCACTGAGACTCCAGTCTGCAGAGTTCACACACTTCACTGATAAACCACACATCTGTAAACTAACATCAGGCTTCACGATCAAAGTTTTACGTCACATTAACACTTCTGTCCATATTGTCATGCTTCCATATGAGGCCTCTCTATGCTGCAAGTCTGCATCATACTTTTTTTTTTTTTTAATCATTGGATGGTTTTTATGTGTCAAGGCTCATGTTCATATTTATTAGTTGCAAAACATTTTTATTTTTTTGGGATAAGAATGAGGCAGTGTGCAAAATGTGATGGCTTAATGAGCCACTGCGTGCAGTTATATCCTCAGGTAAGCACTATAAAGATGGTGTACACTCCCTTGTGACAACACAGAAGTAAGAGGATATTCTGAAAAGCAGCATATCAAGTACTTCTGTATGGCTGCAGTGTATTCTTCAACCTCAAACATAGTGTACTTTTAACTTCATTTTAAGAGACAAGGTTGTCTTCAACCAAGTGCCTCTGCTGTTCAAACATCCTTCTTTTACTGCCTTTCCTAAAACCGTCTGCTTGCTATCGTCCCCATCACATCCCTGCCCTATTTCTCTCTCTTTCTCAGCCTCTTTTCCTTTCATCTCTTTGCCTTCTCCTACTCTCTGTCTGCCCAAATATCTGTGTGGCCCAGCTTTGCCTCTCAACAGTAACTCAACCCATAAACAAACTGCCTTACATGCTGTAATCACAAACCCCAAACTGCCAGACATTAAAAGGGCCATGTTTCATCCCGCTACAAAAAACAGGGAGAGAGGAGGAAAAGAGCGGAGAGGAGAGAGCTCCAACATTTGAGCCTCCTCCTCTTAACAGATGCGGTGTGTAGTATCAGTTTGCTAAAGTGCGACTGGGAGGAGAGATAGATAGCGATGGAAGAGGAGCATATCTTTGAGGAGTTCCACATTGCCCCGTGCTGATCAAAGCGCTCTGCAGCCTTTGTGGCTAATTGTGGGGATTATCTGTAAGTGCTTGGAAAAGACCAGCTTGGTTTTATGGGGTCGGTGTCACACACACTCATATGCACACACAAACACGCACACAGAGCCTCCACATATGCTACTGCGTCCGGTAATCGCGGAGGAAATGCACAACTGACCTCAGATAAATAATTCAACTTTTTGTGTATTTGTGGAGTAAGACAATGGTAGAACATAGGATGTAGAGCAGACTGAAGAATGAAATACTGGTTTAAAAATGGGAAGTGATCCAGGAGACATGAAAAATCACGAGATGCACGCACGCACACATGCACACACACACACACACACGCAGAGGCAGACATATCCTGTCATCTTGATCCAGTTTCAAGGACAGTGGCGAGACTGGAAGGTTTGGAGTGCCAAACGACTTGTCAGTGTCAGTTGTAAAGCTGCCTCCCCTTAAGCCACTTCCCCCTGCTGACACACACACACTCACACACACACACAGACACAGACACAAAACTGTGGTCAGCTGAGCGGATCCTAAGTGAGGTCAGGAGTAGTTTGGAAACACACGCACACAGCTCACAAAGAGACTTTCTTTCTAGGGTTTATGAGTCTTCTCTATAGTTTGCCTGACCACAAACACACACATGCTCTCACTCACGTACATTTACACATAGGCAGAAGTACAAAAAAACTCACACAAAGCTGATATAGCGGATATGGTTTTGTGAGGGGGAGAAGGGTGTATGGTCGGCGTCAGGTCCAAGCAATTATCCAAGTGTCCAAACCTCTTTCAGGCAGCCACGGTGGAGCCAGACAGAGCTCACACAAACACACACACACTCACACTCACACTCACACGGACACCAACACAACTTTCAACTCCAACCTAGGGATTTGCCCAGGATAATTCCACTTCTATTCACCATGAGAGGTTTTACAAGGTTAGGTCCAAAATCTCTGAGCCACTGCTAACTACAAGCGGACTACCAGCTGGCCCTTGGCCTCCAGTCTGAAAGCTCAAGTGCTTGATTCTGGCCCACTGAATGGCCTTTTGGGCTCGGAGCCCTGAAGACCTTTCCAATAAGACGAGCAGGGAAGACAATGGCAAGCAGCTAATCTTGTCTTTATGCAGCCTTTGTCTGAGAGTGGGGGGCACTTGTAGAGGCGGCGCTCAGGTAAGGCAGTGTGTCAAAGGTTAAGCTGGGAGATTCAGACTTGCACACACAATTTAATTAAAGTTTGTCTAAGGGGGTGAGAGTGTGTCTCGAGGAGGCCGCTAGCGTTTGAGGGCCTGCCTGAGAAAGGAATGCCGTCGACTTCAAAGTTGGCCGACTGCTGCTGAGTTGTTTTTAGAAAGTGCTCATATGGATAAGACTGGAGCAGATATCTGAACGATTAATGAACAATTTTCTGCATGGTGAGGCGCCACAGGTGGAAGTGTGTATTTTAATTGGATTGGTCAATTTTAGCATATTTTTCTTTTTAACTACTAGTAAATATCCATAATTGTACCCAGTGAGTGAGGTAAAACATGGACAGACTCAATTTGTCTTCATGATATTCACTGTGTGCTATAAAATATATTTTTCAAAGTGCAGCTATGTAGATGTAATTTTTCAAGCAAAAATAACAAGCTCTCACTAGTTGCAGTTTCTCAGATATGAGGTTAATCTTTTTATAGTTTGCATTGTTCATTGAATAAAACAAGACATTTGAATACATCTCGTGGGCCTGTGGGGAATTTCAATGAGCAGTTTTCATTCTTTCATGGCATTTTATAGAGCGAATGATAAATAAAGAAAATAATTAACAGATTGGTCAATGATGAATATAATAATGTACTAATTAAATATCAATACTTTTTATCACCTTCCTGTTAAAAAGTCTGTTGGGGGCTTTCAAAGAGTAGGATAAATATTCTGATGAAAGATGCAATGAACTACACCCTCGCATGAAAATGAAAGTACGCATATCCCAAATCAATAAGCAGAACGGAGATTGGGGCCAATCCAGGCATATTTTGATGGGTCAGCTATAAAGCCAGATGTTTGTTGCTGGAGGACAGCTGTTAAATATGCTCCACTGCGCTCCAGAGTTATGAGGGAGTGACCCACAGAGCCAAAAATATAGACACAGCAGGCAGTAGTGTCAATTAATGATATGACAACTCATGATTCAGGCAGAGGTGTTATATGTCAAAAACGGGCCATTCTGCATCCGTTTCACAGATATTTTGCAGGTGGACTACAACTCTAAAAGGCTGCTGTTGTTTTGAAAACTGTACATGTTTCATATTTTTTATATTCATGTCTAAATTCTGTTGAAATGTTCTTGCCACTGCAGATTCACATTGACACTCTTTCTTCTAATCATTTGGACACATGAGGACAGTTTAGAAAACAGTAGGAGATAAAGATAATATCAGAAACCTTGTTAATGTTAGAATCATGCACAGATATGAATAATCAGGTTACTTGAGTGTCATGTAACCATCTGAATATACTCAGTAGAACAAAAACAAAGAAATGCTATTGTGCACTTCAGGATACTTGCAGACACTGACACTGTCAATGACAAGAGACAGAATTAAGTTGGAGTTAACTGGAATATTATTAAATTAATCATCTCTGAAAAGATCAAAGTAGAGTTGCCAGTGGCCTCGGACACCTAAATACCAGATACAACCCTGCCTGCAGCATCCAACCATGCACCTAAAATGTTTTCATGATTTAAAAATACTTTTGTAAAGGTAGCAGGTTGTAACAAAAAAGGAATGAAAATGATTTCTGATATTAAATTAGTTCAGTAATACATACATATCCATTAAATAATACAAGCCTACAAAAATAACTTTCTAACAGAATGAAGGATATGTTCCCCCTACAGTATTCACCTGTTCACCAACATTTGATGGCACTTTCAGCCTTCAGCGTCAACACTGTGGGTTTTAGTGAAAACTAGGTTGGGTCACTTGAAAAGGAAAAACACACACAAAAAAAACCCTGAACAAAAGAGTGAATGAAGAAACAGACAGCAGACGTGTAGAAGAGGAAGAAAATAACCTCGGGAGGAATATAAAAAGAGAGTAGTCTGGAGAGAGGGATGAAGAGGAAGGAAGGAGGACGAGGAGGAGAGAAGATGAGCAGACAGTGTCCTTTATGTATTGGCTGAGTGTCTCCCAGGGCTTTTGTAATGCTTTATACAGACCCACTTTCCAAGGTCGTCGTACGGCTGCCTGTCCAGCTGTTTTCATATTCAGTTTCGGCCTCGTTTCTCTCTCTCCTGTGTGATTTTTTTTTATCTGTGACTGTAGGGCAGATTATTACCGGGGGCAACAGATTACCCACAGAAAAAGACAACGAAAAAGACAAAATAAATGAGAGGCTGCCAAGATTTTAATCCTGATTAGGATGGGGGAGGTAGGAAAGAATTCATGCAAATGTACAGCTATACAAGCCTCTCTGAGTTATCATCTGCAAGCTGAAATACAAAAAAATGCTCTTGACACACATGACTTCCAATGATTCTGATCTCTGCTGTGATCAGTCATGTCACTCACAGTAAAAGTCTCTGACAAGTGGTGAGGAGGCAAAGGGTGGCAATGTAGCCTGGATAGGTGGTTTAAGAGCCAGACGTTTGATCAGCTTCCCCTCCAGCCTGGACGTTAGCATGTAGTGCTAAGAGTGAGGTTAATGAGGAATGCTGTTAGCTTAGCAGGAGGCACTAAGAGGAGGCCCAACAGGAAAGCCCACAGGAAAGCTTATTGGCCGCACAGGAACGGCCTACTCAACCTGCGTTTCCATATTCTCCTCACAGTAGCCGTTTTTGCTAATACAAGCAACAAAGCTGCCAAAACACAGTGTTTCCTCTTGCACTCGGGATTAGTCCCAGCAACCCAAAACCTCACTGCAAGTGAGTTTGTGTTTTCTTGACATCATCCTGAGCTTCTTTCATGCTTCAGCTCACAGGATCCTCAACACCAAGCTGCAGACTGGAACTCTATCACGGGCTACGTTTCCTCCTCTTTGAAATCTCACTTTTATCCATTTAAAAATGGAAGTACACTGGTAACAAGCAGTCTGTGATCACATGCTATCAGTCTGTTTCTGTCTAATTTGCTTATTGCTACTGTACTTACATGTTCAGTTCAGTCAAGTCTCCCGAGGAACAGTGCTCACATTGGACAGTACTGCAGCACATTTTACGTCCAATGTCAACATTAAGTGGCAACGCAGGAAGTAGTCTGTCTTTAATGCAGTGAGGGGGAAAGTTAAGACCCAAAAGTATGCCAAAATGGACAAAGGCATGCTCATAGTGTCAAATACTGACACCTGCCCTTGGTGCACATGGTGCATGTGTTCAGTCCATATGGTAATACATTTTGGGAACAAAGAAGTGTGCAGAGACCCTGGTCGACATGGGCAGATATAGAAATATGCATCATGCAGATCTTTGTGATGATACAAACACAGAAAGTATCACTTGAGCTTAAGGGTGTGGAGGTTAGGCCACGCAGTGTTCATGTCCCATCACAGTGTACAACTTAATATTGGCTTTGTTTTTAACCTTCAACACAATATTTCCCTAACCTTAATAATCACTACTCAAATAAAGAAAAAAAAAATCACACTACTGATTTCAGTATTTGACATTTGAGCTCCGTTGAAAACACTTTAGTGCTCAGCAGCAAAGCTTGAGACAAAGATGTCAAAACAAAAAAGAAAAAAAAAAAAAGCATCTACTCACTTGTCCTGTCCAGCGGCCATAGGAGATGAACACGTCTAGATTTGTCTCTCAGAATGTCACGTACGTGTGTCATGGATAACACAGGAATGACCCAGCAGTGACCCCTCCTACCATCTGCTTTGGCTGGGCTACGGCAGCCACTCAGCTCAGCTCTCTACGCAGTTACTGACCCATTCCACATGCCAAAAACAAGACAGATGCCCCTGATACCCCAACTCCAGCCCTAGCCCCCCCCCCGTTGTCCAGACCAGATGCCCTGACCTCCTCCATCTTCTTCCTCTTCCACTGCCGCCTGGCGAGCAGTTAGCCTCAGTCTGTGAGCAGACATATGCTATATGATGACGGCAGGGATTTATCATTGTGTCACACACAGGTGAGGTTTACAGGTTGTGATCCCGTAAACATGTACGTGTTTCCCGTATGGTATAGCAGGTATGAAAGACCATGACGCACTTCAGGTGCATCCAAAGACATGCAAAACAGAATGAAAGACCCTCAACCAGACCCCAAACCCGTGAACGCATGTCTACTTGTACACACACACACACACACACACACACACACACACACACACACACACAGACAGACAGACATACACACAGGAGACCGTGGTCCATCCTCTGACCGGTCGGTGACCTGACAGCCCAGCAGCTGCTAGCTGTTTGATGTTTCACTCTGAGGATCACATTTCATTTCCAGACTCTTCAGCCAATAGGAGAAGACAGAAAGACAGTGACAGAGGGAGGCCCTGCTTCCTCTTTTTACCCTTTGCCATAGCGCCACCGACCATCACTACCGAGCACAGCCACACAACATGAGCACATTAACCACAGTGTGAATGTACGGTATCTAAACTTCTGTAAAGTTAATCCACACGTGCAGGCTGACAAGCACACATACTCATGTTGCCGCACTTCACATTACAGTCCTGCTGTACAGCACTGACTGAGAGGCTAGTTTCTAATGTCAAAAAGCATTCTCACATTGAGAAGTCAACTGACAATGGCACATTAGAGAGGAGTGTGTGTGTGTGTGTGTGTGTGTGTGTGTGTGTGTCTGCAGCAGATGGAGACAGGCTGGACATTAGACCCTCTGGTCTGATGACATGAAGTCATCACACGACAGCAGTGCTGTACACTGCCTTCAGAGACACACGCACAATACTTACACACAAGCTTGTTAAATCATCATATCCAAGCGTACATAACTGAAAGTCTTATTTATTTTAAGCAGCAAATTATACACGTCAAATTAGCATATATTTCATATTGTAGTGCTTTTCTGTCATACGGTTCTATGTTCACTTTCAGTCAAAGCCTTTCAGGACAAAGAACTGAAAAAATGTTTTGTTTTTTTTCAACTATATCCTACATTTAGGACCATTTTTAGGATGTTTTTAGCCTTTGGAAAAAAAACAACAGTAGAACAGAAACAATAGAAAAGAGACTTACAAAAATACTGCTCCGATTAGTTAAAGGTATTTAATGCTGAATTTCACAAAGTCATCATCACAATCCAGCTTCAGACAGTATCTGCTGCCTTGCTTTACAGTGCAAGACAGGAAGAGGTGGCTGCTCATCCACTCCAATGGAGCCACAGCTCCAATGAAAAACTTTCTTTGGAACAGTAAGCAACCACTAGCATTGAGAAAAACCACTGATATCAGGCCTAAAATGGTTCAACCATGGTTTTGATTTGGTTTACCGTAGCAAAATGTTTGAAATACGAAATTTGGCACCCAGTATGAAAACACAGCTAATGTAAAAGAAGAGGGTTGTTGTGTCTTCACTCATGTCCTTGTCTTTCCCTCTGCCGTTCAGAGTGGATCTGGCCTCTTAGTGTGTGGCCACTCAAGAGTGAGAACGCGAAGAGAGACTGCCCCGGGCTAAAGGGCAGCTTTAGTCAGTTCACTCAGAATGAACACACACACACACACACACACACACACACACACACACACACACACACGCACACACACATAGATGCAAAGTACTTGAGAGCCAGTCACAAACACAGAAAATGCACACACCCTCTTACACACATTCCACAATCACATAACAACTTATCCTGACCCGTCTTCCACTGAATGCTTGCGTACAGCACAGTGCATTCCTTCCTTCCTGTTAGAAAGTGGGATAATCGCTCTTTGTTTGACGAGAAGGAGCTAACCAGTGGGCCTGATATGTAAGCTTATTACCCCCTTTAGCCTTTAGCCAATGCCGGATACAGTACAGCTTTCTACACTATAACTGCTCGCTGAAGGTGTTGTGTCACACTGTGTCTCGGTGGAAGGAGGTGTTCTTGGTAAGCAAGCTTTCTAAGTTGAGTTCAAGTCCAGATGAAAGTTAAAGGGGGTGGTGGCTGTGTTAAAGCCAGGTAGTTCCATTGTTTGTTATGGTCAAGCAGTAGTGGTAAGATGCTTTACAAGGTAGATGTAAATTTCACCTAACAGAAATCTAAACCATTTAAAACCTTGAGAGATTAATACTGGCACTGATGTGCAGAGCTGGGGATCACTAGAAAAGTTTCAATACCGGTGCAAGTACAATAATACATTTTTATGTCCCTGTTCATCTCTAAATATTCAGTGTTCTCAACACCAGGGTGTTTATAATCCTGGTGAACGATGCCAAATGGCTTAAATTTGAATTAATTTAGTACCTTGTCTGGAAAAATAATTTGAAGATATCTAAAAACAAAAAATATATCCAACTGCAATTCACAAAGTGGTGACCCTCCCTCCATCCTTGCTGGTGAAGGACTGAGCCTTTCCAGGATGCCCCTATCACCAGTCTTTTGTTACTCGTGTCCCAACTTGAAACATGCTGTTGAATCAATAAATAAGAATAAGCAGATATTTACAAAATTTAATGAAGCTGATGAGGTAAAACATTAAATATATTGTTTTTGTACTATTTTCAATTGAATGTATTTTAAAAAGAATTGGCAAATTAGCACATTCATTTTTTTTTTCCTGCAGCACTGCAACTCTTTTGGAATCAGTGTTGTAATTGGAAAAGAAAAACGGCAGCTGAACGTTTGATGTAATTCAGTTACAGTAATAGTACTAGTACAGTAATAGTGGCATTTCAAGCCGTGAGGTTGTGGATTTTGGTGAGAATTCTAGATAAATACTTAGAAGGATCTCAGTTCCTCATATTCAACAATACACTGACTGTATCTGCATGTAACATCCACTGTCAACTTTCATTTATTTATTTCTTTTTTTAATATTTACTCCTTGCAACTAAAGTAGTATTGAGTCACTTAAAGTTAGGGAAAGTTGACTTTTTTTACCATGTACCAAAAAACAACAGAAAATCAGCAGACTAACCCTGAAAACAGTTGGAACACAGGACATACACAGTACTCAGCCCTGTTCCTGCGGAGAAGCGTGAAGTTTATTTTGAATATTTGTCAATTTAACATTGTGAAGATGGAGCGGCCATCTATGTATTTCGCAGTGCTGTTTGGAATTAGATTCATAAGCTTTCAAAGTCTTTTGGACACATCTGAAAAATGCACAAGAGGCAATAAAGACAAAGACAACTAAGGGTGCATGTGCACGCAAGCACACACGCACGCACACACACTCACAATGACCCTAACATGGACATATTGCCTTGATAGTTTGTGACCTGTTCCATTGGCATGGCTTACCCTTCTCAACACCCCCATAAACATGACAAGGCCTTGGGATCAAAGCTGTTTAGGCCATCAGCCCCCTTACATACAGACACACAGACCCCAACGCACTCTCTCTCTTTCTCTCTCTCGCTCTCTCTCTCTCTCTCTTACATGCACACACAGATGCTGCTTTGACTCGGGGAAGGCTCTGTGTCTTTATCCATCATCAGTCTGATTAGAGCAGGTGGTTCAGGAGTGTTTCCACATCATGCAGCCCTTCTTGGCAGAACTTGGCTTTGCTAAGAGGCACTAAAGGCCACAAGCTTTTCACCTGATTGCCACTGAGGGAAAACACTTTTGCAAGATTAGTGTCTTTGTCCCAGTTCTGTGAATCCAGAGCAGCTCTGCTGCGGCTCTGAAATGAACAGCGAAAGGAATTGTCTCGTTTTCACAGCGCTGCTCCACGTTAAAGGTCCCTTGGGCCACTCAACTGCAAAACATGACATTTCCATAATTTGGTGGAAGAGACCGAGAAGCTGAAGCGTTTTTTTTTTTAACTGGCTCAACAGAGGCACAACTGATGTATAAATCTGAAATGTGCTTTTCATTTCAGGTTAAAAAACTAAAGACAAGAAAGAAAATGTAAATTCCAGAGCACAAGTAAAAAATGCAGATATGGCACTCAAAACTTTTTTAGAAATGTGCAATCACACGAGCCTGCCATGCCACAAAAAATTGACATATTTACCCATTTTCCCATATTCCTTATGTATGCATGTCGTACAGTATTGGCTACTGCATGATAAATTCAATAATTCATGTTTCCTTAACACAACTCTGGCCAATTAAACATGCAGTAGACATATGTTACCTATGGTTATGGTTTTAACTCATGGTTAGCTTTACTGATATAATGCACAGTAACCTCTTTTCCTGGTAACAGGAAAAAAAGAAAAACAACTATATGATTGATAAAATATATTATATATATCATATATAGTGTCAAATCTTACTGTCCGATAGGTGTGGAATAAGAAAAAAGTAAAAAAAGTTGCAGATTTAGTACTTAGGCAGTGAGCAGTGTAGACATGCTAGCTGAGTACGACGATTCCTGTGAAAGCCATCAAACCATTCTGCAGCGCTCCATGGCCAGCCATTCTCAGCTTTGCGTGCAAACTTGTGTGTGTATGTGTGTGTGTGTGTGCGTTTGCAAGAGTGTGCATGAGAGTGCTTTTACAGGCCCTGCTTACCAGTGAACCAGCTCAGCTGTATGGCTGTGTTTGCCATAAGACTGAGAGCATGCGCCTTTTGGACATGACCAACATCTGACCTTGAGCTGAACTCTTTCCTTAAGATCATTTTGAGGAAACAGACTTTTCAAGGAAACAAGATTTTTCTGCACATGTAAACAAATTCAGGTGGAAAGAGGATAATATCAAACCTTCCCACAGTAAAAGACTGTTGCCTTGTACTTCATGGATGGGAAAGACTGTCACTGTTGCTCTGTCACTCGGGGCTCCAGGCTCATGCTGGGCTGGGTCCAAACTCTATTTAGTCTGATGGAGTTGGTAGGGTCCCACTGTATTGCAGCAGGTCTTGGGTCATGTATCATTTCTAATACCTAAATCAATCTGAGTTGACTTGCTATCTGTTGGGGGCCCATTAAACTGCTTCCAGTGTTGGTGTTGTCTCTGTATTTGGGTTTGTTCAGGTTAATGACACCGAATCAGGACTAATTATCCTCGGGTCTATTCAGATCAGGATCAAAATTTTGGACTCATCAAGGCTTTGAATTTGTCCAGCACCTTTCTAGTGAAGACACTGAAGCAGTGCTACACAATAATGCACATGTAATTTTCATCAAATGGAAGTTAATTAAAGACAGCACAAAATCTAAAACACATCTGAACAGGTGAGTCCTGAACTACTTTTTAAAGATGTCCCCAGATTCCAAAGGATCAGTCTGGATTATTTTTTGTAGTTTTGGCCATGACTGGAAGTGAACAGTAAAATCATCATCATATATTTTTATTGGAGCAATTTCAAAATTGTGCATTAGTACAAGTCAGTCGCTTCATTTTCCCCCAGAAAAACACAAACACACACTGAAAAGTATACAGAGCAACAAAATAAATACATAGGATAAATAATAAATATACAGAAGAAACTAATTATGTAACAAATGCACAAACACACATACAAAAAGACATGAGTGGGGACGAGGTCTTTCTAAAGTCACATAACCTGTTCTTTAAAGCGAACCGGATTCTTTCAAGGTGGAACGTACCACACAAATCATTAGCCAGTGCTGTACCATACTGAACGGCTTAAGGTGTTTGTTTTTACAAGGCCAGAGGAAATTGTCTTTGAGGCACTGTGACTGTGTTCAGTGTCTTGTGTTTTAAACCAATCACTTTGAAAAAGATGCTGACAGTGTTGTCCCTACACTGTACCCTATCCAAGTACAAAGTTGTCTTAAGCTATTCTGCATGACCTTCTGAATTTAAAATACCCAAAATAGGAAGAAACCGCCTTAACAGTAGAAGAGAATGAAACCAGTACGTGTATTAAAACAGATACAGACAACAGGGGACACATGCACAGTGGAACATATACACACTCGAGGCTGTGGACAGGTCCAGCAACACCTCTGGGACTGTGATCCCACCTCTTCTTCTAGTGCGATGCCACTTGGGTAAAGGGTGAGAAAGGAGGAGGGAGAGATGCTATAGAGCTAAGTGCCTAGGTGTTAGCTCTCTGCCTGAAGACATAAAGTAGCACTCTGGGAGTCTGGGACTCCAACTCCCAAGTGCTTCTGACACAAAATGGACACCTCGGTCTCAGAATGCCACTCCATATATAGAGGGAAAAAGGTCAACCATTTCTGTTTTCTTCACAGGAAAAATTTGAGCTTGACATACAAAGTCTCTAGATCTCTCTAGATTATTTCAACTCTATCAAGGTTGCCTCACCTTTGACCAAACCTCATTCACCTAAAGATTCAAAACTGTCTCTTGCCCTGTATAACTTTTTAGTTTTCATGTGAGTTTAGCATTAAACATGTTCTTTAAATAATCCGGTCCCACTGGGCAGTTTTCTGACATTGCCACTAGACTGGCGCAAGACAAAGCAGCTCATTTTCTGCTTGTGTTTAACTTGCATACAGGAACTCCTAGCTTTGTAATATACAGTACAAAATGTGTTGTTGAAACTCTATAATACAAAAACACTATTGATTGCCACTGCTGTACATCAGAATGAATTTGCAAAGTTGAAACTGTCTCGACTCCCTCATGTAGGGGCACTGGGCATCGTTTGAGTGTTCGAGTCTCGGCAGCCTCTGCCAGCAGGTGAGAGGAAAGGCACCACGCCTTTTATGATGACTCATTTGTTGGTTGTACATCTGAATTTTGAGATTCAGATCACATTAGCCAGTTTCATACCATGGATTTCAACTTACATCTATTGTTGGTAGAAATGGGACTCACGCGTGAGAGGGCATACATCAATGGCTTCTTGTTTGAGAAGCTTGCTCAATAGCTTATCAAATCATCCCAACACTGTTGCAGCCACTCGTCTTAATGCGCATTCTTCCACACCACAGCCAATGCTGTGGCTGGATCCATTAGCTCACTAGCAGTAATGCTGCAGATTAATGGAGGATCAGAGTCACAGGGTAAGGGAGGGCCAGGCAACATGCACACACCTTATCCCACTAGTACCCACTGAGCTAGTTAGGTTGGCCCTCGTGACAATCTACAGAGTCTTAGCTTTCCCTAACACACACACACACACACACACACACACACACACACACACACACACATACTCCCGACTTCATTGGTGCTGTAAATCTGGCCAGCAGGCCATGGAGGGCCAGCAGGGAGTTAATGGTTGCCTCATAAAACCCTGAGGAGGAAGGTCAGGACTGCAGCCGAGATGTCCGATGCCCTAAATGAGAAGCATGTGGAGGGGGGGTGGGGGTTGGGGGTGTTCCCAAGCATATCCAACACTTCCAACAGGGGGAAAGGTGACATTTTGCATTGATGTCCTCGTGGAATGAGCCATGCAACAACTTGACAGCAAGCAGCAACAACTGTGGTCGTGTATCAGATCTTCATAATCACTGACACTTGGTGAAGAACATTTGCTTGCAGAACTTGCTTGAAATATTTCAGCACCGAGAACAAGACATCAATTTGAAAACCAGCCATGCTCGATGGGCAAGCTGGGCCTGCTTTACTGACATTACCCTGTCACTCATATTTATTGCTCACTGCCTGTGTATCACCATCTTATTTGGGAATTTAGGAATAATTAAAAATTAAGGTCACATCACAAAGGCCTGAGTTGAGCTGGGTAGAATTACATCTTTTTTGGTACAACTGATAATGCTATGCCTGAATGCCAATAAAAAAACAAACTATGTAAAAAAAAAATAATAATAATACTAATCAAAACTCAAAGGTTTGCTTACATCTCACTGTCTTCATTCAGCAAATGACTGGATTGTTACCACATGAGTAGCCTGTGAACTTCAATCTCATGATACCTCGTATATATAGAGAGAGAGATTGTAACCCATGTCTTGGTTCAAGCATTATCTTTGGCAGCATCATGTTTTAACAGACATTTGTTCCAGTTGCTGATGAGGCCGTGACGTTAGGTTTGGTTGAAAGCAGTTCAGTTGAATTCACCATTAAGGTTTGGTCAGCCAAACCGTAGTAGCCAGATAGCCCAGCTCTTGAGGAGACCTATCACTGTCATGGTAGAGCTGTGTAACTTCACTGAGCTCCATGTGGCCCCAGGGACTCCCGTCTTATCGGCTGAGGACCCTCACTGCTTTAACACCAGCCTCTGTCATACATAGCTCTTCAGTTCAAAGACAACACTGCATGGGAGATCAAAGCATGGCCAGTCTGGTATGCACACACGCAAACACACGCGCCTGCCGCACTAACACACAGTGCACATGATAACATGTCCATAATCTCAGTCGCACACTCATAAACACACATCCAAACACACTGGCTCCGACCACACATGCCCCTGGCATTGATCAAAGGGAGGAATGTGATAGATAGAGGGGAGATAAGGGACAGAGAGACACAGAGTGAGACAGGGAGAGAGAGAGAGAGAGAGAGAGAGAGAGAGAGAGAGAGAGAGAGAGTAAGTGAGAGAAAGAGTAAGTGAGAGAGAGAGAACGAGTGGCAGAAGGTGGCCGTCCCTCTTCAGTAATCAGACTTCTGTGCGCGGCAATAACTGAAGATAAGACTTGGACACATAGTTCCAGTTTAAACACATCCAACTGCATTCCTTGCAGTCGTGCTAGAACAGTGACTACACATTCAAATACACTAAATACAAGCACAAACCTACACACACTTCTGTTGCTTGTTGGGACCTTTTAGTATCTTTTTCAAAATTGGTCCAAGTCATGGTCATGCAATCATGACCATTTTTCTGTCTGATGTGAAAGGCCTTGTAAAAAGGGAGTTTGATGATGTGCAAAATGTCTATTTTTCAATGCCTATAAAGAGTGGGCAGGTGTCAGTGTCATGAACGTGTCTTTGACGCCACACTTGAAGTTTACGATAGCTGCACTTTTTCAACTTGATGTGGTGGCTCATTGTGTCACCATGGCAACCACAGAAATTACAGCAAGGGAAACGATACAGTACCCGATTTCTGTATCTGAGTTTTGCTGAGTTCCCTGAATCAAACATCTCGGAACTCTCGGGGAGAGAACAGACAGATCATTGAAGAGAAACAGACATGGAGCAGCAGCAGCGTCACACAGTCTGATTACGCAGTCTGGGACAATAACCAAGGTTTATGTAACAAGTTAGCAAAACTTGCTGTCCTGTATTAATCGTGTCATGCTGCTAAACCATTTCATCTATTTCAAATGACATCCTGTTTCATTTAGCTGGGTGATGAGATTATACTAGGCAGACAGTGGACAGCAGCAGCCTGTAGCGTACAGACTGGTAGGATGGGAGGTACCCGGGAGGGCCTGTGGCAGCAGTGTGCCCTGCTGCCACCAATTCAAAATATAGAATACAGATGTTGCCAGGCGGCAGCCGCTTGCTATCTGAAAGTAGCATTATCCACTGCTGTGAGGCTGCAGAGGATGTGATCACGTCTGGCTATACCATGCCCATTCTCTCACCCTTCACTACCTGAAGGCAACAGTATATGTACATATAGTGAAGGAAAACCCACCTGAAGTGTGTAAACTCAGTGCAGTGTTATTCTATATTTGTTTACGGACACTCCATAGATAGGTAACTGAACCTAGTGAAATCAGACCAGCAACAGTGGTGATCAAAACTCAGAGAGCAAAAATAACATCTGTGGTCAAAGTGAAAAAGGCGACTGTGGGATGCCGTAGGCCGTGATTACATAGTGGTCTTGTGCACCAAGCTTTTAACTGGCAGACTCTGTGTGTCTTTGCTGCTTTGGTGTTTTATTTCACAAAGATGGCGATTGGGGCCACGGGGGAAAAAAAAGATTAAACCTAGAATTAAGAGAACAAAAAAGTCCAAATTTCCAAGCAAAGTCAGACTTATGAAAAATTTAAAACCGTGACCTTCACAGTATTCTGGCATTTAAGTCAGAATTCTGACTCCGAATTTAGACTTTGACCTCACAACACTGAACTTTTGTCAGAAATATGAGATTAAACAAAGCATCTGTAAATGTCCTTGCCCTGGGAAACAACATTAAAGATACCTAAAGTGGCTTAAGGTTTGTTCATGAAAATGATTCTTCCTGTGTCTTCCTGCAGACAATTGACAAGGTCAGCGGGAACTGAAAAATTAGATCAATGCACTGAGTCAGTAACTGTCTTGACTGTAAGAGCAGTGTGTGTTTATTATTTCATAACAAAGTGTGAAGTTCTACCCTGACATATGTGCACAAGAAAAAAGAGATGTGCAAGTCTCTTTCTTAATCTGCTCGATCCCAACCTGTCCCCGTTTTCTTTTTGTCAGGGTTTCAACCCGTAACATCAATACACAGCATTGGCTGTTGGTGCTGTTGGTGTGTAGGACTGTGGGGCATCTATAGGTGTCCTACATGTCAAGATACCATCACTTTCAGCTTAAATGGAAAACATTGGTATGGATGCTTTGTTTTGCATCATATGAATCTTGAGGTGTCTAAGCACTTGTCTATGAATGTGATTGAGTGTAGCAATGTTCTTCTTATGAATTAGCTGTATCTTCTTTTGTCAGTGCTTCATGATGACTTTTATGAGGTTACCATTATCCTCATCGGTGTGTATCTTGAAAACAGAAGAACACATGTACACACTCTGACAAACACAGAAACCTTACGTGTCCTCGTGTGTCCTCATTTTCTCCATCTCTGCTCACACAAACACAGCACTCTTTCTATATTCCCTGTCCGTGGGAGCCTGAACTAATGTCCCATCTGCCCCTGCTCCTGGTAAACAGACTGCTTTCATTCCTAACGAGGGCCTGATGAATTTTCTTAAAGGCGGTGATGGGCCAAATTGGAGCTGATATGTCCCATCCGGCGGGGTGGATGGGGCCATAGGACGGAGCCTTGTCCTACTGCCATGTGACAGCCAAACCAGGCCAAAGTGAAAGAACCTATTAGCACTAACTGGCCAGTTTACTGTGTATTAGGGTTACTTATTTCATTAACAAGCACGTGTGTGTGTGCGGTCAGAACAAGGCGGGCCCTTGAGGATGATGAAACCCCTGAGGAGACAACTTCATTGCAGATGCTAAAATCTGTGAGGGACAGTTGTGGTTGTTGCCACTAAGAGACAATAGATGTATTGTTTTCCTAAAATGTGCGTGTGTTTGTGTATATCCATGTAAGGTTCCAAGAAATGTGTGTGCATGACGTGTGATAGGTAATTAATTGTATAAATGGAGAATTTCTCTGAAAATCTGTGTATGTTACGTCAGAGTGCATGAGGTGTGTGACATGTGACTGTGTGTGTGTGTGTGATAGTGTAAGATGAGGGGAAGAGGGCATCATATGAGCTATATGGGCGGGTTGTTCTGAAACACAAATACACAAACACACACACAGGCCCAGTTTGGAGAGGGTAAGAGAGGGGGGCATGACGCGTCAAGCTGGAGCCATGACTTGGTTTGTGTGTGTGTGTGTGTGTGTGTGTGTGTGTGTGTGTGTGTGTGTGTGTGTTGTATGAGTGTGAGGGGGTTGATCCCATTGTGTGTGTCAACAAGCCGTCCCATTCAGCGCCTGTGTGGCTAAACTCTGCTAATGAGCGTTGCCTCTGGCTGGGCCTAGCTAGCAAAGCACTCATCACAGCTAAACCCTTTAACACACACACACACACACACACACACACACACACACACACACACACACGCACGCACGCACGCACACACCATGAACTAGAGGGTGGGGGTTGGGGGTGGGGCATTGTAAAGACGACAGGAGGGTTGGAGAGTGTGTGAACGACAGAGTGAAAAACAGAGAAAAGGAAAGAATGAGTCAGGATGCGACCTCATCAAAAGATGACAAATTGCAGCTACAGTAAATGTGACTATTTTCATGGCAAAACATTCAAAAACAAAAGAACTTCTGGAGTTTCCGCTGGAATGCCACTCAAGTCAGAATGGAAAATCCACCGAAACAAAAAACTCCCAGTTGTTAACACATACTTCTACAAAGTTTTACAAAATGTATATTGAATAAATTATGATATCAATGATATTGTATCATATCCATCAGATCAGAGGTGAGGGAGACTGCTGAGAATATATCACATTTTCCATATAACATTCTGCAACTTGCTGATGACTCTACTATTTATACAAATTTGCTAAGTCTCCTTAGAAAGTGTTACAGAGGAATGATGTGGTGTGCAAACTTTGAAGAGATTTAATTAAAAAGTGCATATTTGGTGTCTGCAATGCTTCAAATATGGATGTTGCTGCAGAGAAAGTGTAAAAACGGGGATGTTTCAGACACACCTCCAACTGGACAGAAGATCTCTACAATCAGCACAGTTTGAAGGTGGACGCCAAGATTAGCATCACCAATTCAGTATTTGACTAAATGTGAAATATGGTCCCAATCTCTCCTTCTGTTCCTGAATTATGGTGTTGAATAATGGCCAGGAAAGGGTTTCTGTCGAAAATTACGATGTCACAGTGAAGCTGACCTCTGACCCGTTGGATATAAAAAGTCATCACTTCATCATTTTGTCCTGTGAGGCTTTTTTTTTTTTCATAAATAGAATATGATGATATGCTGGTCAAAAATGTGTTTTGTGAGGTAACTGCTGAGCGCAAAAAGTTCGTCCTTGAGTCTAAGTAGGCATTTATAACAAATTTTAGGTAATTCCCTCAATGCCTTCCTGAGATATCACATTCACAACAATGGCACGGGCAGTTGCACAGACAGATGGACAGACATACAGCCCATAAACATAATGCCTCCAGCCAGTGCTGTTTCCGGCATGGCGCAATCACAAAACTAACACTTTATAGGGCTTAAACTGCATGGAGATTATGTAGTGCCATAGGAAAAGCCAAATCAAACAACCCAGAGAATCCTTCACTACGTCAGTGTGAAAACAAGATGGACCAATGTAGAGAGCAAGAGGACAGAAAGAAAACAAAAGGACAGAATCCACGGAGGCCGGTCATAAGAGCCAGTGGGCAGAAGGAAGGAAGATGGCAGCTGGGGGTGAGAAAAGGAGGACATGTCACCCTCCATCAGCACAAAGACTTCTCTCTCTTTTTTTCTGTTCAACACTTTTTTCCCACCACCAGCAAGCTATTTCCAACCCGCAGCGTTCGCGTGTGCATGTATGTGTGTTTGAGTGAGTGTGTGCTGGAGGTGAGGTTTGGGGCCGAGGCCATTAAAGCTCTGTTAAAACACAAGCTAAAGGAGAGTGAAAAAAGAGAGGAAGTGAGACAGTGAGGGAGGGAGCACACTCAGCGGCTATCTTGGCCCGCCCAGCAGTCCGCTGGCAGCCTGTCAATACTATGAGCACAGAGGTGCGAGATGAGTCAACAACCTAATTCTAACATCAAACTTTCATGGGCAGCAGAGGGGAAGAGCAGGATGAGAGATGTGGGGAGAGATGTTTGCTGTTAACGCTTTCTCCATCACCTGACCTTCAGTCCTCCAAACCTTTTAAAAACCCTTTAAAAACCGACCCCTTTTACACACTCTTACACATACAGTGCCACCACACACACCCAGGAACACACACAGGGTTGCACTTTTAAAGTTCTGACCTGCGGCTGAATTACATTTGGAGCGTTTTAGCAAGATATAATAGTGACCCTCTCACTCTCCCTCACTGCCCCCCACACTTTGCACACTTTGAAGAAGCTCTCTCCCTTAGACGCAGAGAGTGCCGACGGCTTTATTTATTAAATATGGCCTGAGAGAAGATGCAACATGAGCGAGCTGAGAAACCGTTTTAAGAGACTGGCTTTTAATGGCTTTCTGACACGCTGAGATGGTAGTGGTTCAGTGGTGGCTTGGAGAGGACACCTCTTGAGTGCTGAATGGTGTTTGTCTAAGTTTGTTGTCCCACAGTGTGAGTGTATGAGAATGTGCTGTGGTCGTGGGGAGGACGGGGGGGTTAAGATCATACAGTGAAGAGGGAAGGAAGTGCTGCAGTGACTGCCAATGCAATTAGCAAATCAGTAAAACTAATACTAATACTTGGATCACTGCAGTTTGACCAGAGTATGTCAGCGAACTGAGCAAGTTAAGATATTCATTACTTGTAGCAGCATACATATTTTAGCAAAATACCATATTCTGTTATTCAAAAATGGCCGAGGTTGTCTGATAAGTCTGGTGATCAGATGCCATGTTCCTCCTGTAGGTTTTTATTTAACTAAATATCAGAACACTGATTATTACATATTCAACCAGAATGGAAGAACTAGAATGACAGTGAGATTGATGATTAAGTGGAGTTTCTGTTAGCAGCACTCAGAGCTGGAACTAAAACTAAAAAAGCAGAATTTTCTTGGTCGATTAAATAAATACAGTTAAAAGGAAAACATCAAGCTGTTGCCTTGCTCAGAATTCTCCAAAATTAAGAATAAAACTGGGCTGAAGCACATTTGTTTTTGGGATTCGTCAATCTAAGTGGGACTCCAGGAAAAGATCACTGCCCTTCAATAAAGTTGGCAAAAGATCAAGTCAAAGTCAAAGCTGTGTGTATGTGTCGTCTGACTGCGTAGGAATGCTAAAGACAGAATCAGGCATCTCAGCTGGTTATGTTTAAGTGGAGAGCCCTCTTACGGCTGTAGTCAGGTGACGCTGTTACAGAGTGGCAAAGTCCCTGCAGGGAGGAGGGCACGGTGGACGGATGGGTCAACAAAACAGCAAACACAAGAGACCGCTGTCCATTTCCTGTTTCAGACAGCCAACACTTTTTTTTTTAAAAGCATGACCACGATGGTTCCATAACCTTAACCAAGTCCTTTATTCTAACCATGATGACTAATGTCTTCTAAAGTTAACAGAGTACATATTTTAAGTCAATTCATGATCTCTCTCTAAACCCAAGTTGGTTTGAGCCTGAAACTAACCATAAAAAAGCATTGTCACGTCATAAAACTGATTTATTTCCCAGTGTTTTATGCACAGACAAATTATGTCATCCTGCTGATAGGGGTGTTAGATCAAAAACAAAAACAAAATTAACAAAGTCAAAATAAAAATTTTCAAATTCCACTCCGTATGATTTAGTGGAATCTACTGCTGAGGCTGCAGATTGCAACTAACTGAATACCCCTTGCCTCACCCTCCTCGAAGGCTGTGAAAAAGGAGAGGCACTCTGTAAAGCCAATTTTAAGTTTGTCCTTTCTGGGATATTGTAGAAACATTGCAGATTCTGTGGAAGAGGATCCACCACCTCATTGTCACTATGAATGTTATACTACATTTCTGCCAATAGATGACCGCTAAATCCTACACACTGAAACTTGTCAATGCACAGCCTCCACAGTGCCCCTGAGACTGGTTCCTATACTGGAATCATCTGTGGCAAAGAGTAAAGACTGCATCTGGGAAGCTCCCAGTGTGAATTTCTGAAACAATGTTAATTACAATGCAGGTTTCTGTGAATTATTCCACATTCCCTGCATGAAAAAAAATCCACATCATTATAATGATAAAGAGAAAGGTGTTCAGTGGTGCTCTGGACTCAAAGACAAAAGGATTCCTGCTTGTCAGTGGACATTTCCTCCTTTGTGTAACTTGTTTGTATGTAGATTTCTCAATATGTTAGCTCATTAATCAAAGCTTTGCTGCCAGCAGACAAACAGCATTTCAGTCTTACATACACATTCCATCTTTCTGTCAGTGCTACCTTGTCCTAATTTCTCTCCTTTGGATCCACTTTCTTGACATTGCTGATCTCTTCTCAGGAATAAAGATGAAACTGCATAAAAAATACAATAACTTAAATAACCAATGAGGGACATTAATCACACCACACACACTAGATGTACACGCTGGTTATAATACAAAGAAAAAGAGCTGAGGTTAAGTAGGGAATTCAATTATTTATGACCACATAAAAATATCTTCGGAGCCCCATTTCATTGTTGCTGGTCTAAAGCAGGGTTACACTGAGTCAGTGTCAGTCAGTGCAAGGCAGTCTCATCCACTATTTATGTGGTGGAGGTTCTTGAACATAGCAAGTGGATGTTTCTTATTATAGTTCATATGATCGGCTCACATGTCTGAGCACTGCAGTGTGGATCATGATTTGAACAAATTGAACAAATGCACAAACATTCAACAAAAAATGAAGTTAAACCTGGCTCAGCCTATATTAGGAAATACTAAGTTTAATTCCATAATTAGTCTGTATTTGGGTGGCACGGTGGGACAAGTGGTAACACTGTCGCCTCACAGCTAGAAGGTTCCGGTTCGAATCCCGCTGTGGGCGCTGGTGGCGTGTCCTCCACCATGCCTTCGGTGCCTGCTGCTCGAGGAAAAAAGGGGCCTTTCTGTGTGGAGTTTGCATGTTCTCCCCGTGTTCACCTGGGGTATCCTCCATAAAAATACCCCCACTAAAAACATGCAAGAAGATCACCACCTGACCAATGGTGACAAGAGGAACTGGTCCCCGGGCGCCGGTCGACTGGCAGCCCACCGCTCCTGATCTGCCGTGGAGGAAGACTTACCAGGATGGGTTAAATGCGGAGAAAGAATTTCACGAAGCATGGCGTGTGTGCAGTTTTCTCCCTGTAGCATGTGTGTGCAGTGATTAATAAAGTGAAATCTTATCTTATCTTATCTGATTTGGCATTCTAATGTCCTGTAATTGGCCTAAATACTGTTTTACACTATTTTGAAAAATATACATTATGAGAAAAAACTAAATTAGTCATAAATTTCGCAATTAATCATCTAGAGCATCATCTACTGGTCATTTCAGTCCACAAATACCCAGATATCCAGCAGGCTTCTGGAAACTATTTATTGCTCTAAACATATTCTATAGTGATGTATGAAGTTGAGCCATGCTCAACTGTCATTTATGGTAGTCGAGACCCATAATCAAGCTCAGACAACTCAGCCGCCACAACACTGTCAAAACCGTCACGTTGCAAAGTGGAGGAACACACTCTGGTTGGTAAATCACATTCTCTGTGGTTGCAAATGTGCGGGAAAAAGCTGACAGCCAACTCCATCTTGAATCTCTACTTTCCTTTGATGGGCCAACTGTAAAACATCTCGTCGGGGCTCTGTGGTTGGGATTTTTGGCAAATGAGGATGACAACAAGCAAACAAACAAGTTTGGAGGGTTTCTCCAAAAGTTCTTTGATGACTGTGTGATGGGCAGGGTGGGAGAGCAAAGAGGAGGGAAGGAGGATTGAGGAAGACAGGGATGGACAACATGGGAGGAAAGAGTGTTGACAGAGGAGAGCAATAAAATATGAGGGAAGGTGTCAGCGCTAGGTTTGACCAGTGAGGGATTTTATAGGCCAACACTGAGACTATTTTTGGAAAAAGACATCTGATAGTTCACTTTAGTGTCCAATACAAAAATTTGGCCAAATTAATGTCAAAATTACAATACACACACACACACACACAGCATGATATTCTTCCTACAAATGAAAAGGTGAATTCATGAGCAATAGAACACATTCCTGCTCAAATTTTCAGTCAGGTCATGTAGTGGTGACGTCTTTAAAGCCACTGACTTTAGAGAATCCTCATAAATAAAGGGAAATCTGACTTGACTTGGCAATGCTAACTTTAGCAGCTGGGACAACAAATAAGCAATCATTATGATAGTTCAAAAGGGCAAATAGTCAAAGTTATGTTTATCGCGCTGGATGCAAAAAAACTGAAAAGTTGAACTAATGAGTGGATTCGCCATGCTGTTTAAATCAGCAAGAGAGGAATAACAGAAAACCTGTATGTATTTTACCAACTTTCTTGGCAAGGACGATGGATTAGAGTTTGGCCAAGCACGGGGGGAAGGCCAGAAACGTTACATAAGTTGAGACACAAAGTTTTGTTATGGCAACTTGGAAATTAACATTATTAGTTGATCTTAACTTGTTAAAAAGAAATCAGCTGTGAAATCGGTGACAATCAGGTCTGTGTCTCCCAGTCTCCCTGTGTTCCTGGGTTCAGGTCTGACATGTCTCAGTTCTGAATGGGTTTGGGGTCCAACTTTCAAATAGTAGAGAAATGCCTGACCCGAATCCCACAGTTCGGATTCGGGTCAGGCATTTCTCGGTTGTGAATAGGTCCAGATTCAAATAATAGATGGGTCCAGTTTGGTCCCTGATAGTACATTTTTCTTGAGTTTGTACACAAATTTTTGTTGCCGTGACGACCTCTACTTTGGGGTGTCTCTGTGGCTTTGGGGTTAAGATGCCAATATCGAACCATAACGTCCCCACTTAGTTCGGCTGGATCTTTGTTGCATCTCTGTACTTTGTAATACAAGTTTTCCATGGTGTTACAGTCTCAAAATGCTTCACATAGAGTGCTTGTCGGATTGTTTTATCAAATAGCTTCCAAAAATCATGAGACACTTAATGCAAACTAGTTAGTTTCAAGCATTTTACAAACAACTGTTACCAACAGCACCCAACCAAGAGCTACGTCCTACCTCTACATCAAGCTCACAGTTCCTGAAAGAGAGATTATCATTCCAATGCATTAACTATAAGTTTCATGTAAAAACAAATAAATGCAGTCTAGGATAAGAAATCAGTCACTTCCTCTTCTAGGCTTTGCTGCCCTAAAGCATTACAACTATGATATCACAAGGGGATGTCACAACATTTGTGCTAACCTCTCATTAAGTGCTGTTGTAATTAGAACATCAATACATGTTAAAGGGTAAACAAAAAAGAGGGTTGGTGAAAGAAGAAAATATATGGAGAGTGGCCCATTTTCATCATCAACAGAAGTGAGCATCGTGGTCCACTGATGTTGCCATTTGTCGACTCATTGGCCTAAAATGCTGAGTGACCCTAATGCAGGGTCATTTTTTCTAGGCCCTGCTGTCCTCTTGGGTCAATGCTACACTGTCCTGGGGAGAGGCCAGCGCTTGCATGAATAAGTAAAGACCGTTGGGGGACCAAAGTCCGTTGGCTGACGTTTCCACCCCACTGAATTTTAACACATTAGGAAGCCCCACTGCCAGTAATGAGCCAGAGACAGAGGGATGGGGATGGAGGGGGGATGTTGAGGGGTGACAGAGTATACTCACATCCTCAGAGCATAATTCCCAAAACACACTAGACTGTGTCACAATCAACCTGTTATTGTTGTGCAAATGTTAGATCTCATGTGAAAAAAGATGGCACTCCTGATTGGTAACCTTTTACATGAAGTGCTGTTTTTTTTTTTCTAATTACAGAATAAGTCCATAGAGACAGATAAACCTTGATTACACTATAATCACTAGACAAGCATACATATCATTCTGTAATGATATAGTTGCCATGGCCTCAAATGTGGATATAACAAGCTTATGATTCCTTACATGCATTTTTTCATAAATGGTCAACATGGTCTTATACTGTTCCACTGGGTCCATTGTCAATGTGTTGTCATTGATAAGAACTTGCTGGTAATGTATTCCTACAAAAAGCCTGGATGGGTCATATAGGAAGCCACTGAGAAAATATTGAAGTATGAGGGCTCGTTGGATTATTCATCATGTTCATATATAATTACGGACCCAGCTATGACTGGCATTGGTGCAGCAAACTTTATGGTCAGTGACGCTGTAATTAAAATAGAGGTTTCAGGTCGTTTCAATTCACTGAGTGTTTTCAGAGGATTCATCAGGCTCTGACCAAGGGAGTTCATACTGTAGCCAAGGTTGTGTGTGTTGTTCTTCAGAGAAAGAATGTGTGTGTTTTCTCCTCATCTCAGCCCCAGTGCCCCTGTGCCCTGGCCTCTCTTCCTCCCCCACTGTGTGCGAGTTTATTCACAGGAAATGCAGGGGAGCCTTATGGGTGGCTGGGCTGATGCGAAGCGACGTGGCGTCTCCAGCGAGCCGGGAACTTAGCATGTCAGGCAGGTCAGCACGGGGCAAGCAGACAGTCGATAAAATATTCAATACAGCACTCCCAGTTCATGGATCTAATACCTCAGAAAAGGCCCCGCTCCAAAATCCAAAGAAAAAAAAAAAATCATCATCTCTCCAGCCTCTTCTCCTCACAGCAGCTGGCTGGGCGGGTTCATCAAATTCAGGGTGTAAAAGTCTCTTGTCAATGAAGATCTAACTGATTCTGGTGGCAAAGCTTGAGTGGATTCATCTTTGCAGGATGACTTCTGGATTCCCAACCCCTCCCTCATTTCAGGGAGGGAACGCAAGACTTATTCAGACTGAAAGTTCAAAAGTGCATCACGACCTTTCTCAGCCTAGGTGCTGGTATCTGAAGACAACGGCCAACTCTTTTTGTCCAACACATCTTGTTTCTGCAAAAAATATTCGCTCACTCTTCTCCTTCTTGGTTGCACTTTTCTTTGGCTTCTATTTCCTGTGCCCTGCATCTTTCCAGAGCCCTGGGGGCGAGAAGAAAACATACGGCAGAGTTTGACAGTGCGGCGAGTGGAGTCTGGAAGGGCTGGCCCTGGAATGTCTTGTGTCAGTTTAGCGCAACGGGCGCTAATCCCAATTAGCATCACTCAGCTGCACTGAGGGCGCATCACATCGACTCAGCCTCTGCTTAGACAGGCGCCCTCCGTGGACCGGGCGGATACAGTGAAACACCAGCTGCTATCGGCCTGTTTTGCTGATTAACCCAGACACTAAGATGTCGTTGCTGTGTCTTTTGACTCCCGAGCCGCCGCCGCCTCCTCCCTTTGTTGTCTTCGGGTAGCTTCCGTCTACTTACATTTTTAACAAGCGTCTCCTCTGTCTCCATCTCTTTTATTGTGTCGTCTGAGTGCGTGGTATTTTATTACTTACACTGCATAGATTGGTTGAGTACACTGGATCAGTGTTACCCACTCAAACGGTTTTCCTTTCTCCCCTTGAATAATTAATGGAAATGGATGGTTAAGGACAAAGGCAGTGAAGACTCCATTAAGGGGCGAGATGTTGAGAGGTGCTGACTTCATCATTGGAGTTGTTAGTGCCAGGGGTAGTGATTCAGACAATATTCTTCGACGGACATGGACCTAGGAACTCCCGGCTTCTGCACTAAACTATGGTCACTAAACAAGTACTGTACATTTCTGCAGCAGGGGTTGCTCCCTCCAGAGCTTGTATTGTTTTTAACAGTTGTCATGCTGAGCAGAGATTCCTGGCAAATATGCTTTCACTGGACACCTGCATGGGGTTTGAGCAGACTAAAAACAAAGTGTTTGGACTAACAAGGTAATGTGGGCGAAGGGGGTGGGGTGAGAACGCAGCTTTTATGGAGTACAATTGGGAGCTAACCTAAGTGATAAAAATAGCTGGATCTGGCTGTAAGGGGGTTTGTTTTTGCTTTTCCAAAGGCACGTCATAATACATCCCAGAGTTTCAGGGCCCTGCAGCTTTCAGATATCTATAAATAAATGCTTTCCTGAGCTTTACCTCTCTCTCTTTCACTCGCAGACACACACTCATGCAGGGGCTGGAGCCGAGTAAATAGCCCCCTTCTGATGAAAAACATTCCAACACTACCAACACCGTGAAAGGGGAGTGGATGGTGGATGGGGTGGCAGTGGTGGGGCTTTTAAAATGGACTCAACCGCCTGTTTTCCCCCAGCACTATTTTCATTGCCACCATTTTCACAGGGAAAGAAGCCCTCAGCTCTCTCTAAGGGCTTACTGTGCTTAGTTGCAGACAGATATGAGCTAAGTCTCTTCTTGAGCACTGCGTGTTCCAGACTGGGAGGAGGAATTAAATTTAACCCCCTCCCACATCACGTATTTTATGCTGACTGGTACTGCCAAAGAGAGGTCCTCTCCAAAGGGCCATCTTTCGGTTAGTTTAGGACATGATAACTGGATGAGACTCAACCAAAATACCAACTTGTCGGACACAAAGCGTAAGTAACTAATTTAGAATTTGACTTAAGAGCTCCTCCAATGGCTAAGTCTGACCCCCCCACACACACACACAAACACAAAAAAAAACAAGTTCTCTCAAGAAATATATATTACTGATTTTCTGTCACTTTGCTTGGCTAGTTCCAAAGTCACCATAAATTGAATGTCCCCTCTCTTTTGCAGTGCCTTTGGGGGGCCAGTAAAAATCTGTACTCTTGAAATTGATACAATAGATACAACTCATGCGGAGTAAAATACTGTCAGGTCAATGAATACTGAGGTGGAATAACTAAAAGTAACTTTCAAATGAGTACAATTAGACAAAAAAAAAGCACTCAATCACACAAGGTGGAAGCAAATGCAATCCACTGCTGTCACTCATGGAAGTTATAGGAGGAGGGGTTGGTGTTGCTGACTTCAGGAATGCTGTCGGTTCAGAGTTGTAAACGGAGTTGGCCTTCTCCAACAATGGGGCATATTTTGCGAGATGCTGGGAGTCGATAGCAGGCGTCCGTCGTGACAAAGGGCCACTTCTCCGGCTCCGTGAGAAAGGCATGTTAGTTCAGCTCTTTGATACAGGACACTGTTTCTCTGACCACCATTCATTACCATGTACAACAGACGACTCAATGGACATTGCGCATTAGGCATAACTTGGCCCTCCTACGCACTCTCAGAGGCAGTATTATGGAGGCCTGAGAGCAAGGCTTCTCTAAACACTCTTAGGTGTCTCATAAAATGAGCTTGGAGTGTAACACAAAGCTTTGGACATGAAAAAAACTTGACCTCTGTCTTTTTCAGCCTCAGTTTTACTCAGTAGTTGAGACATGAACTGCCTTGAAGCCCAAGGCTTTGGTGGAGCATCGGAAGAATAACATGGCAGAGGCATCCACATTTGTTTCCATTTACGTTACATGATCTTTAAGAGCCTAATTTGAACAAATCCCCTGCTCTAACCACACACTGTACTTTCTGAGAGGGCTCTTAACATATGTCGGCTGGGTGTTAATGTCATGCTCAGAGAAAACAGAGGCAATGGTCAGGGCTGGGTAGAGCACACCCTATTTCTGGCCTGAAATACCTCAGGTCTTTCATTAAGAAACTGAATGAAATGAAGCAAGAGCAACAAAAACACTAAAAAAATCTAAAAAACGAGAAAGTAATTTCATGACAACCATTCTGTAGTTTAGCCTGCAAGTGTTTTTGTACAGTAGAGTACATGTCATTAAAAGCAACGTGTGAAAGGGGGTGTATGAGGATGGTGAAAGAGTGCATTTAAAAGCTGCCAGAGAGGCAAGTGCCCGGGGTTAAAGAAGGTTGCCTGGGGCTCTTCCACCACATGAAGGCTGCACATTTTCTACTGCTGAGCTACCTCTCTTCAGCTCACTTTGCTCTATCTCCCACCACTATGTAGCTGTGCCTCCAGCTTGTGGCACTTCCCCCAGCACACTGTGAGTGTGCCAGAGCTCTGGGGAATGCCAGCACCATGTCAAAAGAAAGGAGAGAGAGGGTGAGAAAAAGAAAAGGAGAGGAAAGGTGCTGGTGAAATGTTAATGTCTTGTCCTGTTCAATATCCATATCTTTGGTCAGGGGATGGCAGTCGCCCTCCCTTTCATGCTGTGATGCAAGAATACATGAAACGGTGGGAGGCACCGCATGTGGATCAGAGTTAACCTTGTCCCTTGTTTTTCTCGAGCGTGCATATCCACACACCCTCCCATACACAGACAACATAAACATTTCATGTTTGGTTAGTAACCATGCATGAGGAATTCCCCCACCCTGTTGGTGTGTCATGTTTATATTGCCTTCTTGCTGGAGTGCATTGTGTAGAAAAAGCATCCTCAGTACTCCTCCTTGGCTTCTAACCTGACCTCTTTCTCTTTTACACACACTTGCAATCTACCTGAAGGCGAGTCATAAGTTTCTGAGACACTGGCTAAGTCCTATCACACCAGGAGGGGGCTGCTGAGGGATCCACAAGGTTATTGTGTGTCTGGTCTGGGGTGGAGGTCACCCAAAGTTACAGGAAGGAATCCTGAGGATGGCTGGAAGAAGAACAGGGATGTGAATATGTGTATGTGAAAGAAAAGGGGTGGAGGTGGGGGGCGGGGGTGTCGGGGTAATGTCTGGCAGATGACAGATCTGTGAATTCTTTCCTATTGCCCACAAGGCAAAAGAAGCGGTGGTGTGGCGGTCACATCTTCAGAACACTTACAGTCTTTATCCTGCTCTTCTTCCCCCATCCTGGGGGGCTCAGCCTACTGATTACTACACAGGAGGCTATTCAGCAGCTGCCCCTCCTTTTCGCCTCCCTCCTTTCACACGCACACACAGACACAACAGTCCCCCACCCTCAACCGATCTTCCCTTTTCTTCTGGGAGGATTGGAAATCATATTTAACAGCGGTACAAACATAGTGGGAAGGGTGACGACAAAGGCAGGTCCGTTTTTGGCGCAAGCATCTTTTTATCGCTTGGCACAAAAGTGGTCAGTTCAACGCCTTGTCTCACAACAGTGTCACACGGTCTTTTAACCCCCGACCCACCCAAGCCTCACCAACCTCCAAACCAAAAGAATGCCAGGATGATACACCAAAACCACACAGAGACACACTCTAAAACATACTTTGTGCTGGGCCCTGACAGGCCAGCCAAATGCAAGTCTCCCTTAACACTTCAATCAAATTCTCCACCCCTGCAGCGACATACCCCTCCCTCCTAAAGATTGAAATGAAGTTGGTGAATCGTGAACAGTACAATCTGTGTTTTCAATGCCGGAACCGCTGCCCACATGCCTGCCTGACTTTTAGACTTTTAACTCTTATCCAGGACAGTTGTTGTCTATGTGAGTGTGTTATGGTGGGCTGAGAGGGGGCCAGGCTGAGGCAGGGACAAGGGGTAACAGAAAAAGGGCAGTCAACAAAACTCAATTGTCCTCAGAGTGGTGGTAATTGCATTTGATTAAAATAATGACAGGGTGTTGGGTCAGAGTGGAGGGTCCCTTGGTGGGAGTGTTGAGGGCCTGATACTGAAATTGAGAACGAGTGCAGCCAGAACGAGTGTCACAGAGAGAGAGCAAAAGAAGGAGAGACAGCAATGTGTGGTTCAATGTCATAAAGGTGAAAGTGTGCCACTCACCTGTATTAGCATGAGACCAGGGCATGGGGACAGCAGCACATGGAAAAGAGAAAGACAACAATGACCATAAGCATGATATCTGGTGCCCAACAATACACATATGTATTTTCCTCCCACAACCAAAACAGCATCAATCCAGTTCTTACTCGGTTCTGGCATATTGTCAACATTGTGCTCATTATTGTATTCCTGAAAGGGCCATCTTTACACCAAGAGATGGCCTTAAAGTGAAATCTAATACAATACACAATGATAGACTGAGTTATCAGGTCTTTGAGGGCAAAAGTACTCAGGTATTATCAGTTAAATGAACTCATTAAGCAACAGATCGCTGCCTATCAGTTTTATACTATCATATATTATTGGGCAGTTAATGCTCATTTATCATAGTCTTGTAGCTGTGTGCAGTGGAGCTCCTGTTAATTATATTATGTTATATTACCTTATATATATGTTCAGTTAAATTTAGATAACTAAGGCAATTTGTCAGTGCTTTGGGAGGGATATTTGTCATGGTTTTGGTGCAGAAAATGAAGTCATACAACAATCATCCATCCTGTCCCTAAGACATCTGGGATGGTATACCGTCATGCTGATTCTGCTGCTACTGAACTGTAATTACTTTCACGAACACAAGAGGACTCTTGCCCAGAAAACATTGATTGTTTTAAGTGTTTGAATGTCCAATGTTGTGCTGAAGACATTCTCAGAGGAAACTTAACTTCTGTTGTGGAGACCTACTAATATTACTTTCTCCCTATGCCAAAATCCAAACTGTTCTCAGGCAGTATACTCAGATACAGAGCAGTATGAACTTCCACACTGAGCCTGTCCTCTGCCATGACCCACAGCGGCCAGCGGCGGTGTTAAACAGCCTCTGCTTTTGATGCACACTGAAGCCAGAGAGAATGAAAGGGATAGAAGCTTTCTACAAGTGGTCCGACAGCGCTAAGTGTCTCTGCTCTCTGTAAAAGCAGTGCTCAAGGTCGGAACAGGGGACAGAGAGAAGAAAAGAGCAAGAGAGAAAGAGTGTGTGTGCGTGTGAGATGTGCGTTAAGGCCATGGAGGATATGATAGCCGGTAGGGATGTCAGGAGCCTCTGAAAGGAGGATGTCTAAGCCAGGCTCAGACTCTCATCTCCTCACACTGCCTCGCCCTTTCCCAGCATCCCTCTCTTCGTTTATCCCTTACACCTTCACAGGAAGTTCAGCCTAGCCCTGGAGCAAGAACCCCCCCGCCCTCCAACACTACCAGAGCACTGGTTCACACAAAAGGAGAGGCAGCAAGTGTGTTATGCATTAAGGGTCACATAGATGTCAATGAGCCTATGAGGCCCTCTTCTACTACTACCGTCTCTGTACACAGAATACACAATAAGACTACAGGCACTTGTCCTCCACTCCATCAATATGAAACCATGTTTACTGTAAAACAAGCAAATATACAAATAAACACTATAGTCCCAACAGCAAAAGAACAAGCTTTCTTGTTTTCCCCCAAATGTACAAGGTGACATTATAACTGACTGGTGAGCAAGGCTGGACAGACTTCTATGAAATTCTGACTTGATTGAAATAATATAGTTCGTTCATACTCCAGTGTTAAGTAGGTATTCAATCATACTGGTTGTCAATGGAGAGATTTTCACATGAATTTGAAAACAGCATCGTTCCTCGATTCTATTGTGTATGTTTTATTTGTATCCTGGTATTGTGGTTACCTTGGATCTCAGGTGTATAATGTTGGTTTTAAAAAGTTTTCAAAGACACAAGTCACAACTAAAACGACTGAAAGATTACCTGGAAGATGAAAACTTTGACAGTTATAGCAGCATTTAAAGACATATTTACAAAATGTTGGCACAGTTGCTGCTAAATTGAGTTCAAAACTATTAGCGTCATCTTTCATAAAGCCACGGCGTCTCTGTAGACTAACACTTGACTTTTATCTCCTCATTTAAGTAGGTGATTTGCTCCTTCTTGAAAATGTAATTACACACATGGAGAATGCACGAACTGTGATTTATTGGCAATATTCTAAAAGTAGAGGTCACAACTAAAAAGTTGGCAAAATGAAAAGGGGAAGGCATTCCCATGCATCCTATAACAGGGCTGTAATCGTAAAAAAAAAAAAAATCACATTCGGTTGTGAAAATTAATATTCAAATGTGGGATAAAAAAAGTAGCACTGCTGCGGTGGATGCACTGAATGCACAGCATGAAGGAGTCATAAAACCAGAGCTCCCATTGTCCAGTAATTACCTTTGTTATGTTTTTTTCTGTTGGAATCTGATGGCTTTGGCGAGAGCAATATAGCGGCTGTTTCTGGTTAAACAAAAAGGATCTTATTCTTTAACCAAAAGGTTTATCTCTGTGGGTATCCTTTCCATAAATGTTGTCAGACACTTAGAATAACAATGTAAGTCTGTCTATGACAAAAACAAGTACTTTTAGTTAATGTACATTAACGGTGAACAAACAACTGGAGGGATTAATTGAAGCTCATTTTGTAGCTGCAGCACTCTCGCTCAGTACTGGACCAATTTCAAAAAAATTGCCTCTTAGACACAAAAATTTGGGAAATCAGGTCCATAAACACAGATAATATCTGACCAAAACTGTTCCAATTGGTCCAGGACACTGAGATCTTCCACCAAATGACTGACTGGGAGATGCAGTCCAGCGTGCTCCTCAGTGCAAAACTAACTGGTTAGTTATTGGTTAATGGCTGTCAGGCTATCAAAAGCAAAATTCACAGAAACTGACAACCCCAGTCGGAGTGTTTGTGACACTGACAAAACAAACACTTCGTGGATGTACTTTGACAGTGTGCAAACACATTGAGGGATTGCACGGCAGTCTGTTTCATGGCCGCCAACTCTCACTCAATACTGAACCAGTTTCAAAACTTGGTTTCCCCATTTGCCACTTACACACAACAACATGGACAAATCTGGTCCATTGTAACTGGCTCCATGTTTCCCTCCCCTTCCACCTCAACCTGGTGTGTGTTCAGCATCTTAGCACAACAATGGCTGCCATGCATCACCTGGTTGGGTGCTACACATTGGTGGTTGAGGTGAGCCCCCCCCCTTCACTAAGGTGCTTTGAGTATCATGATAAAGAATATGGATTGTAAACCACCAACAACATGTTTCCCTTTATCAGAAAGTCTGAAAGAAACACTCTATAAGAACTTGCATAGAGTTACAGAAGTATGGTGGAACAGCGACTTGACAGGAAGTTACACTGGGACTGCTTACTTTACAGCGTGAAGGGAAATATTAACTTCATCAGACTGTGTATTCCTTCATTGTGGAAATGACGCTATGAAGAATTGTTTATTTGCAGAGAATACATCTTTGCACCAGGAGAGTGTGTGTATGAGTGCGAGGACACTAGGGCGACACATGGGACAGTCAGTGTTTACATGGGTGTGTTCAGCCATGTGTGGTGGCTGGTCTTCCCCCCTCTGGCTTGGCCTCTGAAAGCTCAGTGTGGGAGAACTAAAAGTTCAAGGTCCTCCTCACTGTGCAATGCCTGTATCACCCTCAGTGTCTAAATATTTACTGTCCAGCAAGTCCAGGCTGGAGAGTACCGAGAAAAGCTGTTGTCTATCTATTAACACTTGGCTAAGATGATTCACATTTTGCAATGTGATGAATTGCTAACATTATGAGGCATGAAAAATTCATTCTGAAAATATTTAGAACTAATGAAGGCTGCAAATGAGGCATGATGTAATAAACATATAACTCTCTGGAGGTGAAAACTTTAGACCATTTCATATTACTAACCTGAATAGAATTTTATTGTATATGAGCTGTTTGGGACTGGCGTGATTATGAATTTACTTTTGACCATCTCATTGGACTGTATGCAAAGATGCAGTGTTTTTAGCGTTAGATTAATTCTAGTGAGTAAACGTCAGGGTATGTTCTTCCAAGGCAAGGGTGTCTCCACCACTCGGCCAACTCCAGCATGGAGGATCGCAATAAAGTCTGAGAGGCGAAAGTCATCCAGAATTTTATTCATTGTTTAATCTATTCAGTCTGAGTGAAAAGCTACACAAACCTTTATCTCACTAAGAGAAACTATAAAACACAGCAAAATATAAACAGTTGTTGAGACTGAATCAATTCATAGATCAAATTCACAATAAATGTGTCATCAGTCTACCTGATGCCATTCTGATAGGAGAAAAACATCAGTCATATGCTGTCGTGGTAAACGTACACGCACGCACACGCACACACGCACGCACACACGCACACATGCACACACGCGCGCGCGCACACACATTTTATCTCTCTCTCTCTGAAACACTATGATCAAAATTTCCGACCAGCGGCTAATTGGGAGAGCTATTATGGAGAGCACTGCTGTTGGTGTTGACAGGAAAAGTGAAGTGTTTTTTTGTTGGCAGCGACGATAAAGAAGGACTTTGTTCAAGAGAGATGAAAAAAAAAGGGAAAGAGAGAGAGAGAGAGACTGAGAAAGAGGGCGAGTGAGAGAAAAGTGGAAAAGAGGGTGATAGAGGAGGAGAGAGGAGACCCAGAGAGGAGTAAGAACCACATGCAGAGAATTAGCAGTTTATCAATAACAGCAGGTCAGCGCGTACAGTGTGTGTGTATGAAGAGCCTGAAAGGACAGGCAGAGGGTGTTAGTGTGGCTTTTAAAACTTTTTGGAACCTCGATTTTAATACAACTCACATTTACAAGTTTTCCATGTTAGATTCTGTGGCTTAATGTCAGAAACCACAGATGGACGTGAAAAACAAAAAACAAAAAACAGGCAAAACTCCCATACAGTTCAAATCCTGCTACTTTTCATTGTGTCAAGTCTTACTCATCCTGGCCTCTCAGAACATGTATTCCTCATTTATCATTATTTGGACATCTTGCAGACTTCCACATTACATATTATTAGTTACAGGCCTAAATATTTTAAATATTAAATGGTCCTTGTACTCTCTGATTTTATTCTGATTCATCCTTCATTCCAATGAAAAACTTAACAAATGATAAACTAATTGTAACTTGAAATTTAATAAAATACTACATATAGTCCTACATGTTATCCCTTAACATAAAGATAACTAATCGTTTCAATTGAGATCAAAACCAATAACAAACAGTAACCATACCAAATAGATCAAGAACAAACATACTGTGAAGCAAACACTGATACCAAAGTCCCCCTCCATTAAAACATTACGCTGCGCTCACTTTAAATCTCAGTTTGACATGTGGACGTACCAGCTGACTAGTTTGGGGCCCGTACTGAAGTTCAACATGCCAAAGATATCTTTTCATTTTGTAGCTTCACTCAGACTGCAGTCATGCTAAGCAGTCACATGACGGAGGTTATCAACTCTGTAAGCCACCCCATATTTTTTCAATGTAGCCGTTCAGTGCATTCACATAAAAGCAGTGGTGTTTGCAGCATGTGACCATTCACAAACACAGACAAGTCCACTGGCAGTAGAGAGTGCTATCATTGAGAGCGCTGCTGTTCCAATTTTAGGCTTTTTGTTTCAGCTGCAAACCCAGCGATGTCAAACAGACTTGGGAGTGAATAAAGACTAACTATAAAGACCCAAGTCAACACAGTATTTTCTTACTTTCATATATTATGAGCACAAGTACAAGGTGTTTCAATCAGTCTCTGTTGTAGGATGATATCAGTATACAAAATCTGTATCTCTCATGTCAAACCAAAGGGCTTTGCTGGTGTCTGAACGCTCCTGCCCTCCTCACAGACCCTGTCACAATCTGCACTGAGCTCCTGATGCATTTTACAAGACAACTGATTGGTCAGTGGGCGGTGCTGATATACATACGGATCTGTTATCTGGACCATAACCTGCTCTGGCGCAGGTTAGTTGTGCAGCATTAGTTTCCATGGTGATGTTCCGTCGTGTGCAAGAAGTGAACCACAACCCAGGGTCAAACCTGAAGTTACCTCGCTAACCCCAAAGTACCTCTGAACACCTCCAGTATACATATATTCACTTCTCAGTGAAGTCGGAGAAATCGTGAATCCCATTTGAAACGAACAGTATCTGTACTGTACTTTCATACATTCTGGAATTTTTTAATTAGGGAGACGGAGTAGATGTAATCAGATGTTAAAGAACTTGTTTGAGGAAAAAAAAACATAAAGCAAAGTTTTGTTTTGTCTAAAGAGTGGGAGTGATCTTTAAGTCATTTATTCATTGAAATAACAGTAACAGCTGATCGCAGCCTTCCACATATGTGGATTCACTGATTTTCTCCAATCTCTCCAGATCGTTACAAAATGAATACTCCGGGGGATTTGGGGTGTATGTCAACATGACTGAGCACGCCCAATACATCACTTTAAGTTATGGGAACTTTTGGCATTTAAATTTATTATTTTGTCATCTTGCAGGCCAAACAATTAATCACAAATTTGTTTAATTGATATGAAAATACTGCTTAGTTGTAGGCCTAAACATATTAAATTTGCCAAAGATAAGAAAACAACGTTAGCAATTTGCAGGGTTGATCAGAGCACTTAGTTCTCAGTTTTTTTTTAAGTCAAACTTACAATCTTTTCTTTCATTCTGAGACATCCTCCCCGTCACACACACTGGCCTCATACTGGCCATTTAATAATGTAGTATTAACCATAACTGGAACTATATCATTATTCTGCATTTTTAATATATCCACTGGGGCTCTGTCATATTTTACCAAGATCTTTTTGCATGTCCAATTTCTTCTTTTCTTGTATTTATTTCCTTTGAATATGAGGAAAAGACTGCAACTACAGATTTTTAATGACAGCTTAATTTATAAAACTACACTTTTTATCATCTCATTGGGAAATATATTACTTCCCCTGGCCCGAGGGTACCATCCTATTCTTCCTGCCGTGTTCACAGTGAATCATCAGATCTACTGAATCACCCCAGCCACCAGAAAAAAAAGCCTCCTCTGAGTGTGTGAAGGCCAGGACAAGAAGGCTCTTGAGGGAGAGACAGAGTGGACGACGGTGTTTGGAAGCTCCTGGAGTGTTTTTCTGGCTGAAGCTCCAGCCAGACTCCTCTGTGTCCTTCAGAGTAAAAACAAAAACATTTGGAGTGTACGGCTCACAGTTAGAGCACATCTCTTATTTGTTATCACTTATGCTCCAGGCCCGGTTTACATTCTCCTGAGTGTGTCCACTGGCTTGTTCATCCGGAAATTTGTCCCCTACGCCCCCTCCTGATTTAGATTTAGAGAGCAATAAAGCTTGCTGAGTTGTTGCCTTGGACAAATAAACTGACCAAAGTGTTGATGTAGAGATGTCCGAAAGAAACAAAAAAAAAAAAGTTTGGAAGAAAGAGGAAAGAGAAGGAGAGAGCGAGGGAATGATAGGCGCTGGTCTCTCGCTCCTTCCTGTGAAAGTTTCCGGCGAGGCAGTAAACATGGCAGCGTCTGTCTCCTGTGGGAGCTGAGGGAACTGTGTTTGTGTCAGAGTGTGTTGTCGAGTGGATCTGTGTGTTTATGGATGTTTGTGTGTCTGTGTGTGGTGATGTACTGCTTGTTGGTGCATGCATACACAGCCTGTGTGACTGTGTGTGTGTGTGTGTGTGTGTGTGTGTGTGTGTGTGTGTGTGGAGGTCAACAGTTCCTCTCCTCTGTGTGAGGGAGTTGCGCTGGAGCCAAGTGCCCAGCTGCTCATAGGTGTCTGTTTACAGGCTGATTCACAGAGCTAACAGGGAAGGCACACACAAACACACACACATGCATACATACACGCATGTCTTGCATCACTCGACAAGAATTCTCACAAAACACGCAACATACAAGGTTTGCCTTAACAGCTTGTCAGGTAATTTCATTTGCTTCGTTTGTTAGCGTCCGCACTCGGAACATTAGGTATTTAACCACATTACTGCATAATTATATCACCTGAAAGAATTATCGACTTGGACTGACTTAATTATAGTGATTTCAGGATTTACCTGCTTGACCACCAAGCAAATGTTTGGTAGTTAGATGGTTCGTTCAATTACTCAGAATAACGTGTCATTGTGAACAACTCTGACTGGTACATCTGAAAGCTGCTATCCAAGGAAAACTTGTCAGCACCACGGGAGGAAGAAGTACACAGATCCGTTACTTAAGTAAATATACGGATTCTACAGAGTTAACACCCTGCATTTAAAAACCTGCTTAAGCAAAAGAACAGAAGCACTGCATCATTATTTATAGCTAAATGTACTGTGGTCGCACAGTAAAATGTCACCCATGAGTGATGTTTTATTCTGCTGTGTATGACATTGTTAGATTGTTATTATTGATATTGATGCATTGGTGCATTAGGAGTATTTTACTGTGGCAGCTGGGTCAGGTGCCAGGTTAACTACTCATATACTGTATGCAGACTTCGGTGGTTCGTCCCATAGCTTCCATCCTAGGGGTCGAGCTATTCTACATATATACTGAGGAGTTGTGAGATGATTAATGGGAGAGGAAAGATGGAAAAAATAAAGTTCTGCTATGCAAATTTAGATGATTTTTTCCTCAGTATTTGCTTTTCATGTAATATTGGATAATTTGATCAGTTAAACCATATCAGAAATTTCTATGGGAAATGCTTCTTGTGGAACTGATAGCAATCTGGGGTCGCAAGACAAAATAAATGGAAATGTACATTTTTTATTTTTAAATGTAAAATCTTAAGATGAAAAATAAGCAGTAACTGCAGCGGTCAGATAAAAGTAGTGGAGGAAAACCAACAGTATTTGCCCCTGAAATGCACTACACTGTAAAAGTGTAAAGTAACATTAAATTGAAAAATTCAAGAAAAGTTCTTCAGAATTTTAATTAAATACAGTACGTTATTAAATGTACTCAGTTACCGTCCACCATTGGGCAGCACTACACTTTGTGACATAAATGCATCCTGTAGCTCTGAACACATGGTCTAAACCTTCACTCAGCAAGTGACAGAATCTGTGTGTATTACCTAAAATTCTGACAAAGATGGTTTATATCAATAAACTACTTCTGTTAATAAACTTGCTATATGTTAGCATATAGCAAGTAGGCAGGAAGTATTAATAACAGACACAGCTTCTAAAAGCCAGATGAAGGGGGGCACTGCAACTGATTTTTTGGAGGAAAGAGTTATTAACTTGATAAGTAGATTTACAGTAATTTTATTCTTTAAGAACAATTTTGAGGTACTTGCACTTTGAATATTTCCATTTTATGCTGCTGTATACTGTTCACAAAATTTGATACATTGTAGTATATTAAAGTACTATATGTCTTACAAGTATATAAAGTAATTAAAGTATATAAAGTCAAGTAACTTTGACCAGTTATGGCAGTAAAATGCCATTTATGTTTTAAAGCAGATCCAATAATACAATATTTAGAATAATAGAACTCTCCTTTAGGACTTTTTCCTGCATGATGAGTACAAAAACAGTGACGTGCTCAGTGAATCTCTTTCTAACCTTTATGGTCAGCAGTAAAATAATAATGCCTTAATTTCCTCTTTCAGTGCAGCTTAAATACAGGTTAGATATATATGAGACAAAACTCAAATGAATTATGGTAAAACTGCTCTTTTACAAAGTTAACGTCACAGATAATGAGTGAGACACTTACTTATCATATGACACAGAAAGAATAGTTTCTTTTCTTTTCTTGTCTTGTCCTTGTTTTGTTTTGGTTTAATAAAACTTCCGGAGGTACATGGATGTGATGCCAAGTCATAATGTGTGTTAATTTGAATTTTGTCTTGTTTACTGGGCTCTCCTTGCCAGCACCGGACCTCATGATTCCTGTCTGATTATTCAATTAGACATTTGGGTCTACATGATTATTGTGGACCCTCAGATGAAAAAATATTAATTACAGTATGTCAGTAGTACAGACAGTTTGGACTCCCACACAGCAGACATCAATTTTGTACTGCCATGAAAATGCTTCATGATACGTCTGACATCAAAAGTTTAAGGTCATTGCAATGTATTACATTAAAAAGTTGAAATGATAGCACAACAACTGCAGCATAATGTAACAGAGACTGGCTTAACAGGCTTATCACATGCATGAGATCATATTTAGTATTATATTAATTATTGCTTTGCTCTACTGCTTTAGAATAACTTCTAAATCTTTGCAATGGACGTTTTGAACTGTTTAAAGTTATATTACTGTTAGAATCATCACTGCTACTATTGATAAATATGTAAAATGGGTTTCAAAAGAACAAATTATGAAGAATTTGACTAATCACTTGCTCACTACAAGACAAATAAAGAAATATTTCAAATAATTTCAAGATTTCAAATAAACAGGAATGACCAAACCAATCTGACAAAAAAAGCTCTGCTTCATTGTGGGTAATTCTATCAGCCAAGACTATATGTATTAAATTAATGCGCTGCAAAGAGGACTGTGTTATCTGTTGAGACGGCAGCAGCCATCCTCCAAGTGTAAGTGAGCAGTGTAATGAGTGCTGGGTGGCAGTGTGAGAAAGCGCAGGGCTGTGCTGCATCTAATTCAACACGGCTGACAGCGAATGAACTCGCAGGGCGGCCTGGCTTTTCTCATTAAAAGTGAGACCTTGTCGCTATTACATATGTTAATAGGTGAAGGGATTGTAGCAGCGCAGGCAGGCTGAGAGGGAGACCTGGAGGGCTAGAATTACACCTGTGTATGCGTGTGTGTGCAGTAAAGTGTCACACAGCTGGGGCTTAGGGAAGGCCGGTTCAAAGTAATATGAAGCGATGTCCAAATTGCAAATTTTTTTTTGCTGCAGAAACCGTGAGGTGTGTGTGCATGAGCGTGCGTTCTAGAAATGCTTCAACATATTTCTGGCACAAAATAGTGAACCTTATGTTTTTTAACAAAGGGCTGAATGGCTTTGCTATTCTTATTTTTGACCCACACTGGTACATACACACACATGTGACATGACCCTGCTTGATGGCTGCTGGTTGAGGCCTCTCCAACAACACACTCCTGACCCCTCACCTTTCACCCCTCTCAGACCAAACTCTATTACCTCACAATTGCATCCTACATATGGTTTTCTGTATTGTGTGTGTGTGTGTGTGTGTGTGTGTGTGTGTGTGTCTGTGTTAGGGTTTGACGTGGCTTATAATGTTGTAGGCTAAAAGCCATAATCACATTTATTTATAATGACAATGAAGCTTCCATACGCTTCCATGAATTTCCTCTTTCATTCCCTTTTCACTTTTCTACCATTTCCAGTCTTTATTTGTCCACTTTTTCCTTCTTTCTTCCCTCTTCTCCTTCATCCCACACTCCGTCTTTTCATTTGTTCTCTCTTCAATCTCTCCCTCCGTCATTATTTTCTTCACCCCTCCTTCCTTTCTTTAATCCTGCGTTCCTTCAAAGCTTTCTTTCATGCATCTTCCTTTCATTGCTCCCTTTTTTTCATTCTTTCTGTCATTCTTTCTTTTGCAATAGTCGTTCTGGTGTTTCAGTATGTTGTTCCTACTGTAACACCTTTATAATTATATTCATTTTCATTACGAAGTGGGGCTAGAGGCTTCTGTTAGTCCAATCATGTAGTATTTGTTAATCTCACAATAAGTGTGTATTAGAGTACACGTGCCATTTTAAATACAGAGAAGCGTGTGAATTTACTTCTGTGAGTGTTTGTTTGACTCTTTTCTCACCACATCTCAGATTGACTGTACACATTAAACTGTATAATTCCTAGAAATCAATAAATGATTTAATCCATACATATGGATCTACGTTCTTGAGGGTGTGTATCTACATTTAGGATTTATGTATACGTTTCCTCGCCTAATGGACTTGTAGTACATGCATGTGTGGATAGGAAGTTGTCTGGTGTGTAGATTGGGATGCTTGGGAGCGAGAGACAACAGCACCCCAGGACACCGATCTGCCCCGGACCCCAGAGGTCATGAGTTCTGACCTTTAGGGAGCAGTCAGCAGCGAGCCCACAGGGTTGCAGGTAGGCTTGGATTACTGCAAACACACAGGCACACATACACAGCACAATGGTATAACGGGTGATATATCAGAAAGCAGCAGCATGTGTACACACACTCACACACACGGATGGCTTGAGGGGAAATCAAGCTGTCGCCTCTCAATGACCTCCAACAAAAGGACCATTGAAAATAACAAGACAGGCACTCACAGTGGCAGTTCAAGAAAAAGTTTCCCTTTGTTACTCCAGGCAACATCTCAGCACCACGCCATTCAAACACCAGATCCACTCAGCAATGCCAAACTGGTTTTAAATGGGTTCACTGCACTTTGAAGAGACGACCACTGGATACTGGTATCGGAAAACTGACATCTGAGTTTGGCATTCTAACCTACAATCTGTTTCGACACTGCATATCACAACAATAAAGTGTGCAACAGAATATGACACTTTAAAATGAATATGGTTTCCTTTCAAATGGCTGTGCAGATGATTTTTACATCAGTAGAACTACCCAGTGGTTATTCTTGGGTTTTATATGGCCTTATAAAAGTTTGAAACTCGCTGGAGTCTACGCCGATGCCCTTACATAGGAAGTGACGGGGGTTTGGCTGGGGTGCAACTCACTTTATGCCTCCACCACAATGTTTACTGTTTCAATATTGGTCAAACAGTGGAGTTCCATCCTTGAGACTTGTATGGGGCTAATCATTTTCAAACCCAACTGAGGACTTGTACTGCCATTAAATGCAGAATAAGGTCTTAACATGATATGAAAAACTTTTCCAGGAGGGGGTTACCAGATTTAAATCTCCTGAGTCAGTCCACCTTTATGTTGGATGATGGAGCTTCTCCCACGGCACTGTTCCCCATAAGATCTGCATTAAGGTATCCATTCAGTTCCCAACATAGTTTTCCACTTAAAGGTTACTTTTGAGCTGAGTCTGTGAGCTACTTAAAGATGCAAGTTCAACTTTCTGAGCGCTAAAAGGTAGGCAGCTGTAAACCAATACTCTCAACAGGCTTTTCTTGGCTCCAGTATGAGCAGTGTGTGCGCCTTTACGTCCAACCAATGGTATAGATGGAGAGGGTCATCAATTCTTATTTAAGACCAATCTATTTCATATGACACCCTCTTATTACAATAAATTGACTGGTCATAGCCGTTTTGCAACGGATGTCGAGTTGGTGTGTAATTTCCCAGTGGCTCAATTTAAGATAATGGTACACTGTAAGAAGTTGAAAGAAACCTAAGCTTTTTGCCTCAGTAGTTTTCAAACATTCAGTTAGGCATGATATATGAGCCAAAGGCATTGACAATATCAGAATTTTCAAAAGTGGTGGACAGAAAATAAACAGCAGGGACAGAACAGGGGGTGAAGGAGCTCACACAAATATCAATAAACACTCCTCTTCCGTCTCGGAAGCTTCCTGCTTTATTTGATTAGGCTGAAGACGGAGGGAGGGTTGGGGGTGAAAAACAGAGCAGTCATGCTCTTTTGCTTTTCTTCCTCCTTTCCCTTCCTCCGCAATCTTCAGCCTCCCCTTAATGGGAATGGGAAGTTTGGGAAGTGGAGGGGAGGGGGGAGGGGGTGGGTTGCAGCTAGCCTCAGCCTAACCTCCCCCATCTGGACTGGGGAGGGGAGGGGGCGACTTGCCAGCCTCCAGGCTACTCCCAACCCTTCCCAGCTGTTGGCTGTTCAGGGACAGAGGGTTTTTTCCCCCAAGTGTGTGTTTTTGGTGGGCTTGAGAAAGCATTTTTTTTTTCATAAACAATTGCCATATCCTCCACCAGCTGCTGACCCCACGGCTCCTGTCCCTGAGCAGAGCTCGGGAAGCAGGCAGAGGGGAATGGTTTTCATTTAGAAGACTCTGCTTTGCAGGGGAGACTTGCTAAAGGGTGCTTGGCCCCACTGCTGTTAGCACGCTAGCTATAATGCAGAAGCTAGATAGGTCACTGACTGGGAGCAAGAGATGTTAGCTGATAGCAGCCATAGTGACAGCACAACTGCTATCAGCACCTTGTGGATTATAGGATGGAGCTGGAGGCTGGAGGCACACAGGCTCAAGTACCTTTAATAGCTCCCTGACAGAAGCTGAAGCTGCTAAAATGCAATGAAAATTTCCTTTACCGTAGCACTGATTGACTATTTGACCACTTGGGGGTAACAGTTAAACAGGCTGGAAACACAAATGACAGGTTACAGTTACAATGCTAACTGCTATGTTGTATCTACTTAATTTCACACCAAGCCTGCCACTTTGTTCAGCTGCAAAGTTACCACTGATTATTGAAGAGCAACTACTGTACAACAACTTAAAATTACATCTCTAGTAATCAAAACATAGCAAAGAGTGATGGTACATCTGGTGCAGCATTTGGGTAAAAAACACTACTGACTAGTGATGGGAACTAAGAGACCTGCAACAGGCTGTTTTATTGAAAGGGAAAAAGTAATGAATGCTATCATACTTGAATCAGCTCCTCAGTGAACACTCACACACCGATGGTACAGCATTGAGAGCAATTTGGCATTCAGTATTTTCGAAGGAAACAACACAACATGTAGACTGCGGAGGCCAGGGATCGAACCACTGACCTTCTAATTAGTGGACAGCTGTGCTACCTCCAGAGCCACAGCCTACGCACACTGCATAAACTTAAACTTATACCTTAAAGTCCAACTGAAATCACATTTAGTCATCTCTCTTTGTTCTTAAAAATGATGTCAACAATATGCATGGACATGATGCTGTCTATGTTTGTTTGACAGCAGCTGATAGGATGCCAGAGTACCGTTGTTACAGCATAGGGGATGCGATTTGTTTATTTTTAACAGGGGTCATGGCCAAAACCCTAACCCAACTTGATACTATCACCTAACCCTAACCCTTTGGTAAAACTTATATCTGTAGTCATTTGTCCCCTAAAATATTTTGTTGCTGGGTGGCTTTGTGTGGGGGTGTATTTTCAGCAGAACAGATGTTACTGAATGATCATAGAAACATTGTAGGGATACTACAGGTAGCAGTGTGTCTCTATGATCCTCTCACTCTTCTGTAACAGCACATTGCTACTTGTCACGATAATTGTGAAGGTGATACTACTCAAAAGACTAGTACGGCTGTAATATTGCATAGTTTTGAGTATTTATAGTGTAATATATAATTTAGTGAATATAGATCCAACATGAAACTGACAGAATGGTGCTAATTCTAAATCCATCTGTGATTTCAGCAGTATGGACAGAACCATGAATTTATTAATAAACAGCATAATTATGGTATTTGACCAAATTGATGCAAAAATTAGGGGCCATCACGAAAGCAAAATCATTTGGAATTCAACTCTAACTAGTTACTACTGTGACACATATGGCACAACCTGTCTGTACTAACTCACACTGCAACCACACTGAGCGAGGCTTAAATTTACAAATAGCTGATATAAAAGCCTGGTGTCTCTTTATCTCTTTAAATGGCAGGTGGCTGTGGCAGGTTTTTTCTTTTTTTTGCTAAAAACTGCTGCCTGTTGCTGCTGGAAACAAGGCTGATAACAGTAGGGTTTGTGGGCTGGAAAACCAAAACAACGACCAAAAAGAGGCTAAAAAGCTTGTGTGGCAACAGAAATAGGTGAAAACGATCCCTGGGTTTGTCACTATGAACAACGCCTTCTACAACACTCACACGTTTATCCATTGTAATACATAAACAAAACATTGGTTAGTGCAGCTTTAAATAAATCCCCAGTCTTTTAAAAGAATTTCTGCCCAGCAACAGCAGCACAAAGCAAAGAACATCAGGAAAACCTGAAGTGTGGAGCACCAAAAGGTAGATAACAAAAGACAAGATCCACCATCTGCAACAAACACACAAACAAAAGCAAAAAACACACAACTACTTCCCCCACCACCTCCTACTTTCCTGTCCTCAAACAGACATCCCACTGCATGTGTTGATGAAAAATGGATTGGATGCTTGTTAGTGAAGGCAGAAGCAGGTGCCAATGCAGTATGTATATCATCCGATGGCATGTTTGTGCTAATGTACTATGTATGAGGCGGCCGGGCCTCATGCAACATTCAGCAGGCCAGGGAGGCCGTAGGTGAGGCCAGCACAGCCTGCAGCCAAAGACGCCCGCACCTCCGAGTGTGTGTGTATGAGCTCAAACTGAGCTTTGTCACAGCTGGCTGGTGGATCCACACATTTCAAAACACAACTGGGAGGCCACTCACGCAACTGCCTTTCTTTAAGTCATACGCAGTGCTACACACAAACACTTGCCTCGGCACAGCGGGGCTGCATCACACACAAAAGCTATTTTTCTACTTGCATCTTAAAACAAATGCCAACCCACACGCAAGAATATACACACCTTGGCTGGGCAGATGCTTTTTGCTCAGGCATGTGATTTGAACTTTCACCTCAAGTGTCCAGCACACACACACACACACACACACACACACACACACACACACACACACACACACACACACACACACACACAAACTGCTGCTCTTTGTACTGGTCTGCTTTGAAATCGCATGGTAATACTTCATTATGGCAGCACTGTAATTTGGGGGGAATGAGCACTTCAAACGAACGGCAACCCACACACAAACACACACAGACGGGGTTACTGTAAATGTGTGTAACCTACAGTTCTGCTGGGACCAGTATCAGTTTTTTTTTCTGGATTCCCAGAACAGTCCAAAATACACCAAGACAGTAATCAGAGGCGCACTGCAAGGTTATAATTGTTGGAGCTGATTACAAAGTGGAGAGTAATGGCTCAAATTGGGAGAGGAGAGCAACGCCAACTTGCAGTGAAATGTGAACTTAGGGACACAGGGTGTCTGCAGGGATCAGGCTATAAAGCCTCCAGGACACTAACTGCATTGATTTGTGAGAAAAAAGTTGGACAGTCTTTGTTACCCTGAAATCATTTAAGTGATGTAAGTAAACGAAATGTTTTACTCTTAGCTTCTAACTTGGATGGAGAGATGAGACATTTGCTTTATCAGAAAATGTTTGGGAATTTGTTTAAAGGACTTGGGGTCCTACTATTCGAACAAATGAAGACTGCTGTTGTGTCTGTTCACCCACGTGAAAAACTAAAGCAAAACACTTTATATCAAGGAACACATATTCATTAACTAGTTGCTCAGTAGCATGCATTTTAGTAGCATATTAATCATAATAAAGCACTTATTAATGCCTCATTCTGGGGGTTAGGTTGCTATGATTGTAATTCATCTACAATAACTTCCTTACTTGCTATCACGCTATCAATAAGCAGTAATTGGGGGGTTATATATATATATATATATGTATATATATGTGTGTATGTATGTATATATATATATATAAAATTAAATATCAATAATTCAAAACATACTGTACGAAATAAATGGAAATTTAAATGAGTGTGTGTGTGTGTGTGTGTGTGTGTGTCTGTATGTCCCACAAGCAGTTATTTATTTAGTCTAAACAAAGACCCAAAAGATCCCCTTCAAACCCGCCTTCATCCATATGCATAAATAATACAAAACACACATGCACACAAACACCAGTCTTGGCTCCTATCGTGTGGACGCTGTCACACAAACACACTGCGCCAGGGGCCAGCATGATGTGAGGTTGCCCTTTGTCCTCACACAAAGCACACAAGTTCAACGTAATGCTCAAATGAGCTGGAATTGAGAAAAGATGGTGTAGTGTGGGTGGCTATATGCGTGTGAGGCACATACTTAAAAACTCCACGCTTAAGGTATAACATATATTGTTTAATGTAGAATTGGGACGTGAACTTTCACTGAACACAATACAAATGGAATACAGAATATTTACAAATGACATTAGGTGTCATACATATACACTGCAATACAACTTTAAGGACTTAAACTGGTTATTACAGACAGGAAACAATTCTTGGTTACTGAAAACCAGACCTCAAATGATCGTTCTGAGGAGTCTAACATACAGTCATTATATTTGACACGTGCACAATAACAACAGCAGACAGAGGATATTATTGAATGTTACTGAAGATTAGTCAGTTGGTCAGCTCTTCCACTTTATGATAAAAACACAGACTATCAAATCCCTCATGTGCCCCACACTGAAAGTGAAGCCAAATGATGCCGAGTGATAGTAGGCTCCATGCTAACACTTACATGAGAGCTGAGAGCAAATTGGGTCTAGAAAAAGAAGAGAAAAAGATCACTGGCTAGGATGTGTGCTGACATTTGAAATGTTGACGGCGTATAACTTTTGTAATGAGTCATCTTGTATGAATGTGAGAACCAAAGGATGGTTAAAAATAGGAATACTGTACTTGCCAAAACAAAACCTCATCTATATTTAAATTAGTGTAAAATTTACTGCGGTTGGATAAGCCCAAATCTACCACCCCAATTCCAAAACTGTTGGGATGCTGTGTAAAACAAATAAACCAAAGTGTGCTAACTTGCTAATCCTTTTAGACATACACTCAATTGAAAACAGCACAAAAACAATATATTTAATGTTTGACCTCATCCACGTCATTGATCTTTGGAAATATTTGCTTATTCTGAATCTGATGCAGCAACATGTTTCAAAGACTGGGGAAGTCGTGGAACGCTCCAAAACACCTGTTTGGAACATTCCACAGGTAAACAGGTTCATTGGTAACAGGTGACAGTATCATGAATGGGTATGAAAGCATCTGAGTTGTAGAAATATTACATATTAGGTGGCTTCTTGAAGAATGTTCTACCTTTGTTTAGAACATTTCATTTGCACTTTTGTGTGGTCAGTTAATCAGACAGATTTAGCTAAAAACAGCAGTCAGTTGTGGCTGCAAACAAGTTTCATGAGAGTGTGGACCAAAATGGTGAAGTTACAGTCTGCAAAACCAAAACAATGAGCTGAGGGACACTAAAAAGCTTGGTAGAGTTGGGTGATAAGCAGCTGCAGGCTTTTTCCATTACACCACGTTTCACATTACACATTATATGTGACAGTTTGAGAATATAAAACATATTCATCAGTGCAGCGTCAAAGTTGAGATTGAATAAGACTCACATTTAAGTAAAACCTATAAAACTATACTGAATGATAATAAACATGACATGATGTAGTGTGTTGTGTAACAATGGGCACACCTGTATTACTGTATATATTACTGTATCAATAACAAAATTCTTCAAACAACCATGAGACCATAATGTCAGTTCTTGTCTCTTAATGGCGTCATAAACACTGATACTGATACTTCTGTCAACATGGTGCCGATTTAATAAATCCAAATCTGAAATCTTCATAACCATGTTGCTTGAGACTATAGTTATGCAGCAACACGTGCTCTTTGTCAGTACTGTTCACTTAGTGCGAGCGGGTGCTAGTAATTTAAGCATTTCCTGCCACAGTGTTAGGGCTTGTAGCCAACTTCATGGTAACACACTGGGATATGGAAACTTCTATCATTCAGCATAGTGTACAGTGTGTAAGATGTCTGCATGAGGCATCAAAGCAGACAATCTACTGGGAAAACATGCATGCTTAACTTATGTCCATTGTCATCACTGAGCAGGGAAGCTCTCCAACAGGACAATCTACCTAAAATGTGTATATACACTTGTGCATTTCTTCAAAGTGGTACTCTATGCCTATCAATTGAAGAGAACAACAGGGAAACACTGTAGAGGCCCCAGACACACACCATGTTGCCTGGTCCTCTGCATACACAAGTGCACTTGTGCACTTCCTCCCTAATAATGTGAGCCTCCTTTCTGTCTCATCCTGAGCTGGATGTATAATACATGCTTTATTCTCTGCCTGAAGGGCAAATGCTGCTGAGTATGTGTTTATGTGAGTTGCTCCATAGAAAAGGGAACTGCAATCCAAGAGACAGCTGAGCCCAGTGCACTTTGCTTCAGTCTCTGTTGACTGAAGGCTGAGAGGACTGTGTAACTGCTTCTTATGGGGCAGCAATTTGGTAAATGACCTTATCATGTTACATTTTACTGGGCATATAACTGGCAATGTACATTTTTTGCATAAAAATATGGACATACAAATTTCAGCCATATTTCACTCAAGATTTTCAAGTTTGAAACACCTTTTGCTCATCACTACTTTCAGATGGCCTTACACTTTTTGGTGTTAATACCAAGCACAGACAATGTGCTTAGCTCACACACTAAGGCCACATCATATTTCTCTGACCATGACAGTTTCAGTTACAATTCTGATATAATATTCAGACTCACTGGCCACTAGATGAAGTTTACCTGCTTGTTAACATTAACAGAAAAGTCCTTCAAACAGTGAATCAAGTGACTGCAATTCATTATACAGAGACTAGGTCAGCAGAATCAGTACTGTTAAACATGCCAATGGCCAAGACGCCTGCCCTAAATGACTTTGAGGGTGGTTTTATTGAAAGGTGCTGCTTCCAGTACGTCAGAAATATTCAAACTACAGGATGTTTGTATACTTACTATTTGTAAAGTCTAACATAATGATGAGTCGGTTCAGTTCAGTTACTCTGCAAAAATAGAAGTCTGGTCGATTCTGTAAGTGTTTACAATCAAATTAATCTCACAAAATACTGTCAGTCATTTTATTGTATAATCTTTAGCGGATAACTCTCAAGAGATGTTTATTCCTTCAACAGTAAATCCCTAGCAGACATCAGCCAAACATAGAGGTTTCTAGTCACATGTAAAAGTGAAAGTATTTGTATTAAACGGGAAAAGAGAGTGCCGTGAAATAGTGCTTTTGTCAAGACGGATGATGATGAAAAAAACCTTCATATCCGTCTGTGTTCATGTGTTATCTGAATAAACTGAAACCAGCGGCTAGCTACCAGTGTATGCTGGCAACGCAGCAAAGGATGGATAGCCTGCCTCTCACTGGCAATTTTGGATGATGTGACACCATACCAGGGTTCATCCTTTCTTAAGCAAAAAAAAAAAAAAAAAAAAAAACCCTTTATGGCACTCATTATATGTTGCTGCCTTCAACTATGTAGTACAGCTGCAAGGCATACTGTTCACCAACCTCCCTGTGCCGTGACACAGTGACAGCAACAGCATCGTGCAATCACTTGTATTGATGTGCAAAATGAACAACAACAGAGACTCACAGCTGGGCCAATTTACCCCTGAAAGACTCCAGGTAGGATTTGGTTTGAATTCACACGGCAGTGAACAAAAAAAAGCTTGGCAGCCCTTTAGAAGACTGCAAGTTTCTTTCTTTCTTTCTTTCTTTCTTTCTTTCTTTCTTTCTTTCTTTCTTTCTTTCCTTCTTTCTTTCTTTCTTTCTTTCTTTCTTTCTTTCTTTCTTTCTTTCTTTCTCAAGCTCACAAAAAGATGGTAAGGCTGCAGTGAGAACATGATCACTAAAACTGGACGACTGGTTTACCATTTAACAATACGGTCTTCTCTGGCTTAAAATGATATCATCCAGATTACTTTGAAACTATTAGAACATTATCAAATGGGCTTGGCCTCAGAATGGTCATTTTACACCAGGCCATGCCAGGACAAAAATGAGACAGACAAACAGAAAGACAGACAAGTAGAAAGCTGGCCATCTTCCTCTCTTCCTCTCCTCCTCCTCTCGCCTGTCCTCTTCTCTCTCACACCAATGATAAAACAATGATTGGGTAGTGAGGGAGAGAGGGAAGGATGGATGGATGGATGGATGGATGAAGGGGCAATGAAAATGATAGGCATGCTTTCAAGGGGAAAAAAAAATCAATTGAAATGGTAATTTGCAGACCGAGGAGCTTCTTTTTTAGGAATAACCTGCAGGAGACAAACAGGAAATAAAAAGAAAAAAAGTTGGCTTTTTAATCTCTGCTGGTGATACATATGTGTGTACTTTTGTTAGCATACTTGTTTTTCCACAGCATGCATATCCATGGTTGGAGAGGGCAGATGAGTGAGTGAGGCATGCAGCTGATCTATGCACAGCCTGGACGTGCATGTAGCTCCAGCAAGCCCCTGCAGATGCTGATAGCTAGTGGTTTGTAAAAAGTGAGTCTGTGCTCATCCTGCAGCAGCAGGAGCAGGTGCTGAATCAGGCAACGCTCACAGCAGGTTTAATACAAAGCCTGTGCTTAGAAGCTGTGGGAGTTCACTAGACAGGAAAAGTCAAGCAACAGACACACGGTGCATTATGGGAAGTGTAGTGTCCAGAGTTTTTAGATCTTCATCAATACTAAGGAATAAAGAGAAAAAATACAACATGGGCAGAGCTCTGAGCCCCGTGTTCACATTCTTTTTTCAACTTCTTTAAGAGGAAGCAGAGTACGTCCAGCTTTCCTTTGGCTTCCATAAGATGTTTGATTACGTTTCGCTTCTGTATTCCAGATTACAGATGATGCTAAGTAGCCGATTTACCACATGCACATATTTTGGCAACTTTACATGCTGGCGTCATGTTCTTCTATAAAAGCATTTCTTTAGGAGTGGAATCTTCAGATGACTGAACATCTGAGAATAAACACTCCTCTCACAAAGGTGAGAGTCAAGGTGCATGATCCAGCAAAGAGAAACAACAGAGACAGAAGGAAAATAAGTCTCATTCTACATGCATAGTACAAACAAAAAATCCCATTTATTATCAGCAAAGAGTTAGTCAACTTCCAGCTTTTATTCAAAATATGAATTTAAAGACAGCCAAAACTTAATTTTAATGAACTGTCACCTTTTGATTCTAACATGGCAGCTTTGGGGGTAGTTCTTAATATCTAAAGAAATGGAAATAATAACAATAAACATTATCTTGGGGTATCACTGGGGACTTCTGCAGGACAGGAAACGGAGATAAACACACAGCCAGTTTTTTAATTCATCATTGAGCCGCCTGTGAGAGAACCAAGAATGCTTTTCTTTCTTAGTGTCATCATTTTCCAACTTGCTGCTCTGCTGACCGCACCGCAGAAGTGTCGTTTCATGTGTGAAAGGAGTCAATGTGGAAATGTTAGCAATACACAAAGTTTCAATGCCAAAAACCTCTGTCTTCCACAGAGATTTAGAGCCAGCAACATTTCATTATCCACGTGTGAAACGGATGTCAGAAAGCTTGCAGGCTGTCATGTTAAACAAAAAGGCAGTCTCCTCTCTGATCCTGACCTTAGCTCGGGGTACATGTAACTAAACCAACGTGGACATTATGCAGCAAGGTGAATAAAAACATTACTACTCTGCAGAGCTGCAGGCGGCTGGAAGGCAGCAGTGCTGACTGGGAAAACACAACCCCTTCATTTAGTCTGATGGAACTGTAAAGTAGCTAACACACGCAGGAGCAATTGTGGCTGTGTGTGTGTGTCCGTTCGTGTGCTTCATTAGTGTGCATCTTGGCGTTGTGTGTTTCTTGTGTGTGAGTGTAATGGGTACCGTGTGCTTGCTGAGGTCTTGTTTGCCCATCTTAAGTCAATTAAAAGGAAATAAGGCGGCTTTGACCGGCCCGTGAACCAGCTCCCTCAGCTGAGAGCATGTCTGCACAAAAACACACACGCACACACACACACACACACACACACACACACACACACACACACACACGCTAACACAGGGAGGCTGATAATGCTCCACAACTGGCAATCGACCTTGTGCCCTGCTGTGTGAGAAACAATGGCTCTGAGGCTTTGTGTGTGTGTGTGTGTGTGTGTGTGTGTGTGTGTGTGTGTGTGTGTGTGAGTGTGTGTGTGTTTAGTATGGCATGTCTAACAAGGCTTCAGAGGAAAACTGTTAAAGACTACATCAGACCAAAATGCAGACACACATGCACACATTCCCTTTGTTTCTGCAGAGGAGACCAAAGAACACAGTTGCATCCTGCAGTTGCAGATGCACACACACACACACACACACACACACACACACACACACACACACACACACACACACACACACACACACACACAGATACACTGCACCTTGCTCATAAAAAGTAAGCCAAGGCGTGGACCACAACGTCATAAAGCTGAGGCAACTCACCATGCTTCCAAGCTGCCACTGCTATGAAAAACATTATTATAGCAGAATTTCCGACTGTTAAAATGATCTTTATTTGATTTCTATTCTTCCAGTAAGTCAGCTCTCCACTAATAGACCCACTATGTGACTGATCAACACTGTGTAAGTGTGTAAGTACTAGTAATTGGAACGCTTAGAAACTTTCAAAGGCTTTCTTATCAGCTCAGAATGACACAGTTTGGCAGGTATGATGACAAAGTATGTCTGCATGGAGGAATGATGGTCCAAAAATGGCCGAGCCAAATCTAAAAGGACAAGAGGCGATTATTCAGTTAACGTCAAAGCGAAAACTGGTTGGTCAGGAATGTTTCAATAATTTTGTTTTGGATATGATTTCAGTTGGAAAAAATACCCAAATATACTGAGTACCAGACCTATCAAAAGATTTTTTATTTCCAGTCACTTAAATGTAGCAAATGTGGCAAAAAAGCAATGTGCAAAACATTCAGCTAACGTTAGCAGGCTCCTCTGGCATTGGCATCTGATGGCATTGACCATCGCCTTTGTATTTCTTTTTTTTTTTTGCATGGCTTAATGCATGTAAGTGTCTGTGTTTTGGCCAAAAATCATTTAGAAGCATTAAGGTTTGAAGAAGTGGACGTTTTTAAAATAATGAATTAAAAGTGAAGTAAAATTGTACTTTTGCTTTAGTACTTTTCATCACAAGCAATGTATGTTCAGACTTAAGAATAAAAAAATGGAAACTTGTACAAGCACTGATCTGCCAGTCACTTAGCACTCTACGTCTACACTGGCACCAATTACACTGAACCATGTTTCTTGGTACGCTGTTTATTTATATTATGAACACTATGCTCATTTATCTTGCACATTCCTTAGCCTTACAAGGCAGATGGTCCAATCAGATTCCAGGCTAATGCTTACGCAGGGTGTCTAATCCAACAGGGTGACATAAGCAAGATGCAACACATCATAAATAAAAGGAAATTGCAGTGACAGAGCAGGGAGGCATGACTGTAGCTGCATGATAAAGCAATTTTACATATTAATGATGTAAATGGAAGTGAACGTGCAGAAATAGTTCATCATCATAGGAGAATACGTGGTCCTGCTTTTCCTAGATGTTAAAGTTTGATGTCTCAGCATGTCACAACTGCGGAAGGTATGAAGCCATGAGGACAGAACTCACACTTCACTGCTATGTGTCTGCAGGCTGTGAATGTATCATATGATTCACAGTCATGCAGCTTAGTGTTAGTAATGACATGCTCTAAAAAAAGGACACAGCTCAATGTAACATTGTCCTGTGTGCAGTTGTTCAGTGATGAGGAAAAACAGGTTAATAACTGTTCTTGTGTTAAAATGTCTTTCAAAACTAGTTTCTTATGAAGCTCATTTCTTCTTGTTCTTCTAAAAAAATAAAAAAAATTGTTCTGTCTTTCTTTTATTTTATTTTCCTGGTTGAAATGGGCATCCATTACTATTACTATTTTTATTTCTTATTCACAAGAAATATGAGAAACTGATTGGGATGTGTCCCATGTTTCTCAGGCAGTGAAGAAAAACACTTTTCCTAATCTGTCTGAGGGTTTGTCATGGGCCACCTGCTGTCACCAGACTTGTTGGTAGACACACTGTGACAGAGGATATTTGTAAATCAGGCCAGGATGTCTTTGTTCGGCCTTTGTCCACTTTCAACCTTCCAGAAATCTGAATTAAAGGGAAAGTAAAGTTAACAAGTTCAGTGATCACATTCTTTGTGCTCTCACTGTGAGCAGCATGATAAGTACCAGATCCTAATGCATCAGCTCTATCCCATGACAATCCCAGAGCTGCTCTCGTCCAGGTGAGGGACCACTTAATCCTCCATCCCCAACCCCAGCTCATAATGAACAAGCTAGATCTAATCCACAACACAGAGGAGTAAGGGTTAAGTCTTTATCGCTTGCCATGCCACTGCTCTCGCTTTAACTCACTCTCACATCCAATCCTTTTGTAAGCATCATTATAATACTGCTATTGTATCTATCTGGACCAGCAATCTCCATTACGTTAGGAAATGAATCACTACTGCTGCTGAGGCAGGAAATAATGCAAACAAACAAACAAACAAACAGTCATTTATTCAACAGATGTAAATTAAAAGAATATGGGCTGAAAAATGATCGAGAGTTCAAAATATCTGTCAGTGAGCTGGTCAGTCAAATGTGAAATATTCCATCACAAAGTATCTTTGTGGCATTACCAATCAAAGTTTACATAGTGACGGTGTCTATCTACCTGGGCTGAAAGGACTTTCCATGTTTCAATGCTAAACTGGCCTTAATTTGCATTATGAATTCTGTCATGTGTATGTGTATGTGTGTGTGTGTGTGGGGGGGGGGTGTTATTCCAAGTTATCATTTTGTGACTCTTGTTGGTTATGATATTTGCTTTGTTTCAACCATTTCCCCTCTGAGAAATATGGAAATATTATCTGTCCATGCAAGCTTTGCATGAGCTGGTGAAAATCAGTGATTCCTGGCCATTACAAATAGGAAAACAGAGAAGTTTATATAAATTATACCTTGTAAATGTGGACTAATCATTTTATGAACACTTACTAGCAACAGTGGGTCCCAACCCCAGGTCTACAAGTCTAGAGTCTACACCACAATGGAGCAGCAGTCAGTTAGTTTTAGTAATGGTTGTTGCTCTCATGATGATAAACGCCTCTTTTCAAGAGACGATCGCCCATCAGTGACAAAATGCCCAGGTTGGTCTGCACTGGGCCATCATTAACTGTCAGCGGCTGACCATTGCTCATCCAACCCTGATCCCAAAAAGTTGGGATGCTGTGTAAAACATAACTAAAAACTGAATGCAATCATTTGCAAATGAACTGTGTTCACCGACAAAGTGTTCCTCAGCCCATGTAGAAATGTCCTTTAAATAATCATGTTTCACAAAGTGATGAACATCAATCCATCCTCACCTGTGAACGACCCAATCATATTCAATCATGATGCTATCACCAGTGAGCCTGTTTACCTGTGGAATGTTCCAAACAGGTGTTTTGGAGTATTCCAAATCTTTCCCAGTCTTTTGTTGCTCCTGTCCAAACTTGTTTGAAATGTGTTGCTGCATGAACTTCTGTGTTTTCCTAAGTTCTCTAAGTGGGTGTTTAGCCTATTGAATCCATGATTTTATTATTACACAGATTTTACTGAGGTGTGTCCTAGTCTTACACCTTGGCATGACACCACATAGAATAACAGGCCTTTGCACTATGATCTGTAGAACATAGTACATGCTACATGACTGATCCCTGTACATGATGTCAGTCTTTGGAATTGGTGAATTCCACTGAAACCAGAGAGAGAGAACAGGAAGAAAGAAGCTATCAGGAGCGCAAACTGAAATGCACCATACACTCAGTCCATTAGATAAAGTCTCAGCATCCATATACTGTGGGAAAAGACACGCCATAGAGTCATTCAATCAGTCTATATGAATAAATGATGAGGAAACGCAGTAACGGTGTTGTTGCATTTCATAGCATGGATCCCCACACTGACGCACATTAGAACACAGAGCCTAAATTCTATTGCAGGGACACACACAAAGACATCCGTGTTAATTTGGTGTTGCACTTTACATACTGCATATAGAGAGTTTTAAGTGGTGATGCCGATAGATAGATAGATAGATAGATAGATAGATAGATAGATAGATAGATAGATAGATAGATAGATAGATAGATAGATAGATAGGATAGATAGGATAGAAGGAGAACAAACAGAGCAGTTTTTGTGTCTTTGTGAGGGGTTGCCATTGTGAGATCAAAATGTAGGCAGGCCAAAAATACCCCATTTATCTAGAGAACAGACAAGTCCTCCATCCTTTCTACTGAGATGTGACTGTGGTGTTGGCACTGATGATAGTCGGTAGGGAGGAGGAGGTGGAGAAAGAGAGAAATGGGTGTTCAGAACTCCACTTGATGAGTTGCATATGCAATGCTGGCACATCAGTATCCGTACAGCTATGTGCACAAGCTCCTGTCCGTTCAGTTTGCTATTCTGCATTCCTACATGCCACAGCACCCCAGGACATGGCCATATGCCATTGGCTTGGCCCGTTGATCAACACTACTCCAGCCTTGCATGACAGCTCACAATGCACACATACACACATACTCACACACAGTAGTTCCGACAGATGGGTGAAAAGGTGGGCCACGTCATGTGTGAAGTGAACAGAGGGCAGGGGGGTGTTAGCAATTATGGTGAAACAGACTGCAAAGAGAGACAGACACGTGTGTGTGCGTGTGTGTGTGTGTGTGTGTGTGTGTGTGTGTGTGAACAACAGAAAAGGTGCACATGGGCATGCACAGAAATGCAAGCAGAGCATCAACCAAAACAAGTCTGCACTCTAGATAGGAGAGCTTTAGACAACCAGCCCATTGAAGAGGGCCTTAATAGAGTACCCGTAAGTGTGTATGAAGCATGTGTCAGATCCAAACGCTTCACTTCACAAGACTACGAGCAAATACATAATGCCCTCTACTGCATTATCAGTGGAAAAAAAGAGGAAATACACTTGTACATGTGTTAGAGCTGATTACTGTCTCTCAGCCCAACCTTTATTTTCAAACCAAGACCAAGTGCCAATCACTAGACACTCTGTCCAGTGACTGAACGAGCTCTTAGGAGCTCTACAGTGGTTCAACAGGAACACGTGCTGGATGTGCTGCTTGTAAAGATACACTGCAAAGACAAAATCTTCTCCAAACCAGCTAGAGGGCACAAACAGCATATTTTGTGTATACAAATAAGCCAAAACTCAGTCTATGAGGAATAATGTTTGCATTAGTTAATGTAGTTAGTCATTTGTGTAGCAAGCACAGCATGTATAATGTATGCAGCAAAGATAGCGTTACTCTTAAATCAAGACTGGGGTCAACCAACATGTGGAGGTTTGAATTTAATTTGCATGAAATATGAAATCTGGATGACACTAACTGGCAGATATCCACATTTTGACATTTTAATAAAGTGGAAAATATGAACAATGCTCCAAGGGTGTGATAGTTATACTATCAACACTATTCTACTTTTAATGCTCACTTTTCATATACAGCATGTGTGAAATGTATGACTGTGCAGGACTTAATGTGTATCTCCAATTCTGTCAAAAATACTGAAAACAAAGTATAATTTTGTTATCGCTATTGGGTACTACTTTGGCACTAACATTTAAACAGCATAATATTTACAGCAAATTATGGTTTAGTTAATTAGATGAAAACCCTGACAAAACATTGATGCAATTAAAAAGGCTTGGTTCCAGAGCATGGTCCAAATGTAAGTGCCCTGTACACAGCAACAGCTGTCTGATTACAAGTCTGTTTAAAATCCAGTGAAAATGTATTATTTCTCTCATGTAAAGATGATATAAACACTCATCTGTCAACAATCAAATGCATATGTGTTTATACTGTATTGACATAGTTACAAACTGTGGACCACAAAAACAGACCAAACAAAACAGGAAGATATCAGAATATCACATAACCTTTGAACTGAAAGAGATCAATTATCAATTTCACTCTGTTTCAAATAGTGAGTGTTTGACTAAAGCAACCCTCCATGGCAATGAAGATGTGTGTGTGTTCATATTTTTGACATTGTTCTGAACTGAAATATGTGTGTGTGTGTGTTATTTCCTTTTCTGCTCTTTATAAAACTGGAAAAATTGCTAAAAAACTCTGTTGATTATACATTAGCACTAAAAACAATAATTTAATAATTTTTTTGTTTTTGTTTATTTTGGCAAATGTATCTTTATTGAAGAATGTTGAAGAAAGTTTATTTTCAAATGTAAAGCTTCCCTGTAGGCACACAATGGTCATGAAATTCTAGAAACTAACTCTAACTGCTGAAACATTCAGATGTGGAATAAAAGGCGGATCATTAGAGGAGATATCAGCCACTAGACACCATCTTTTGATGGGATCACAGCAGCCACCATGCCTGTCAACATGTTGACATTCCGGCCCATGAGTTCTCAGTCATCATTAAGTAAGTTTATTTAGTACGGCACCTTTCACACAGCAAGGGCAGAGTGTCTCACAAGAAAAAAAAAAAAAAAGACAAACAGCAATAATAATAACACTTTTGGTTTTCAGTTGAGCATGAAGGGCAACCAGTTAGCTCTGATGCCAAGACCTAAGTGATGTACTGGTGATACAAGGACGGACGGGTCAGAGATGGTCACAGTTGCCTGTGACCATGCAGAGCTCCATGTCTGTCCTGCTGCACTGGTCAACAGCCTTGCAGCAGCATTCTGGACCATTTTCACATGATCCACAGAGGATTTGCTGACTCAGGTGAAAAGGGAATTACTAGTCTAACTGGGATGATATAAAAGCATGGATGATCATCTCCAGCTCAGGTTATGATACAACAGACCTGAACTACACTGTTGATGAGGACTCGTGGTTTGGACCACACACATCTCCAAACTCACGCTATCACAGTGACAGAATCTGTTCACAGACAAACAGACAGACGTATAAACACCCGGCAAAGAACTCAAAACCACTTCTGTGGTAGTTCCTGCCACAATGGTTGCCTGCAGGATCACATACTCACACTCACACACACACACACACTTGCAAGGTGAAAACAATACCAGACACTCTTACCGCTGCTGGTCAATATATATTTCTGGAATGAATTTATTGACTTCAATTGTAAGTCAACAGAAGAGGCAGTTGCTGAAAGTGTGTAGTAATGGAGGCAGAGTGTGAGAGAGTGCTGAGAGAGAAAGTGGTGTTGAGAGTAATCCTCTGCCCATGTAACAGAGATAAAGACACACTGAGGCTTTAGCTCCACACAGGAGATTGACCTCATTACTGGCAACGACCTCACAAACCAACAGACACACACACACACACACACACACACAACAGAAATGTAGATAACTGGAAAAATATAAACGTGCTTCACCAGTATTCTTACTGTCAATGACTCACTCTACAAAAGGACTGTGTTTGTGTGTGTGTGTGTGTGCGTGTGTGTGTTTGTGTGTGTAATGAACCGAGAACACCCCAACCTTGATCAGAAGCGGAGAAAAGGAGCGCTGCCCTCCACTCTCACATTCATCAAGAGTGTGTGTTTGATCTCTCAGCCACATCACACATGTGCCCTCCAATCAACCACTGCTGCCTCGAAGGCCCTTTGGCCTGCCTGCACACACACACACACACACACACACACACACACACACACACACACACACACACACACACACACACACACACACACAGTGTCTTTAGAAGTTGGCAAGGCGACCAAGGTCATTAGGTTTATTTCCACTGGCAGAGAAGTGATTTTGGCAGTCACAGTCTGCCCAGCGACACTCAGGTTTATCAGAATAAACAAATATGATTGGAAGAGATTGTCCCGCACATTAATGAATCACTCCAGCAAAAAAAGGGGAGAGTGAGGGAGAGGAGAAGAAGAGAGGCATTAGGAGCAACTTAAAACCAATCTGTGTGTAATTTTCGGGAATCCATCACTAAGACAAAGACAGTGTTAAGTGATGTAAACAAATGGAGGAAAAAGGCTGACACTGCAGACAATTTGACTTGTTGCAGCAGAAGCACAGGTAACATTAACGAGAAGTCAATTCAATTCAGCTACACCAGCATGGAGAGGTCAGAGCCCTGAAAGTGGTTTCTAATCATGACATGTTAAAATACTGTCAAAATGTTCTACGGACTAATTGCAGACCTTGAATGTTCCACTAGTTATCAGTGGGTCTACAGTAGATCTTTCCCTATGGTGCTCCATGCTAACATTTTAGCATACAGTAAGCACCAGTAGATTTCATGATGTAAATGTATTGGTATAGCTGTAATCACTGGGATTATCCAGAGTGATATGACTGACCTCTTAATACAGGGGATGGACTTAATAATAGAAACACCTGTTCAATATGTAATATGTACAATACATAAAAGGTGTTCCATATGAGGCAGCGTAAGGGAACAGACATTTAAAGGACCAGTTCAAATAACACCAACAGAAAATCTCACTTATATGGTGGTATGAAAGCATACAATGTTTGGTTTGATTTGACCAGGTTTTGAGCTCAGAGTTCTCTCTCCACCAAGGTAGATGAGCTTTTAACTAAAGAAGTAGTCCCTTCTAGACAGTGTGTCCTGTGGATTATACAAGTCCCACAAACTGAACTCCATTCACCTCCACTTTATTGGGGTGGAAATCTCAGATCTCAGATCACAGATTTTTTGATACAAAAGCAAATCAAACCAAAACTACAACCCCGATTCCAGAAAAGTGTGTTGAAGTCATATAAACATTTACAAGAGAATTGTTTTCACTGACAATGGTTTTTCAAGTGTTCCTCAGTCCATGTAGTAATTTCCTTTACAGATTCATGTGTTCACAAAGCATTGAACCTCCCTCCATCCTTGCTTGTGAGTGACTGAGCCTTTCCAGGATGCTCCTTTCATACCAATCATGATACCATCAATGAGCCTGTTTCCCTGTGGAACGTTCCAAACAGGTGTTTTTGGAGCATTCCACAACTTCCCCAGTCTTTTTTTGCTCCTGTCCCAACTTGTTTGAAATGTGTTGCTGCATCAAATTCAGAATAAGCAGATATTTAAAAAAAACAATGAAGTTGATGAAGTCAAACATGAAATATATTGTCTATCCATACCTGGCTGACTCAAATGACTAATTTAGGGCACACTGTTTTATTTTGTAAAGACAGGGTGGAGTGGGGGGTCAGATATCCTCACGCAGAAAAAGCTCGTTTTGGAGCCTTTATGAGATGAGTCCTTCCTCTGAACTTTTGCTGCTGGAGCATGTAACAGGGAGAGAAATGACCTACTTCCTGTCCAATTCATGTGGTTTAGAAATGTCCAGCAAATATAAATGAGCTAATTGTGGCTTTTTGATGCCGAACCTTTTGCAGGATGTGTGTGTTGTGCTTGTATGTTATTCTTCTGAGCTCATAAAGCATTTCTTGCAGTCGTTAGTTGGGGTTAGATAAAGGCGAGCAAATCCAAGAAGAGTGGAAAGGCAGGGTATTAATTACACTAAATGGAGAAAGATGGTGCTGAGTTCCCAATAGTGAGCAGTAACACTACACATGTGCACCAGACATGAAATGCTCAATCGCACATAACAGCACATTTTTGCATGTTCATTTACTATTCCAAATCACTGATCATAAACCAACCCTGTGTGTATTTCTGTCATTGTATCAGAGTGTGTCTGCACCATACACATTCACTATAGAATAATGATGCTGCAGCATCAGACAGATTTCCTGTTGGAGATTGGACTAGTGTTCCCAGCTTAGCACCCCCACAGCAGATGTCCAATCATCCTAATATAACAGCAGGAACCGAACAACACAGTGGCCAAGGCCTCAGATTAAAACTATCTGCATCCCAGAGGATAAAGCATAGCAGCAATGCAACAAACTAATACGAGCAAGATGAGGTGAGATTTAATGATGTGTAGCACTGCAAAACAAGTTATACAGCTGGCACCTACGAAAGTGGACAAGCAGCATGTGATCATATTAGTACAAGGACACAATTTAATTTTCTTGGTTTATAAGTGATTCACTCTCACAACCCCCCTGACCATTTCTGACGAAATATCTCTCAAAGTAAGAGTCTAAAAGAAAAAAACAAACAAACAAGTACAGAGGAAGAGCAGAGAACAAAAAGAAAGTCAGAGTTTAGTTGCCAACTGAGGATGAATCAGAGGGCGCTTCTGGCAATAAGAACAAATGAAAAGCCTTAGTTCTGAGAAAAGTGTCTTTCACAATTTCATTCAAATGCATAAACAGTTGCACACTTAACTGTTAGGTTCAATTCTGGTGTTTCTATTACTAAATACTAGAGGGATTACACTACACAATTTCTTCAGGAACCCTTTACTGAGTTGTTTATTTGGTTACAGTTACCACAGGAACCAATTAAAAAGTCTATGCCTTGGTGTGTGTGGAACATCAGCGTGTAAGAGTGAGTTCCACTGTCAAAGTCCATCAGGTGTTCTGTTATGCTAGTCAGGTTAGCCCAGCTCATGTAGCTAGCATCAAGCTGAATGCAATTGAGAGGCCAGAGTTTGCAGATGCCCCTGTACCGTCCTTGGAAACATCATGCTTTCCCAGTTACAACAGCTCTACAGACCAAATGGATCAGGCAGAAAACTGTGTGAACGGCGTTCTGAAATATCTGGTTGTTGGTTCTGACCAGCACAAAGTATCAGCCACCACTGTAGGCTTGAGGCTGTGCATATGTGTGTCACATAACATGTTGAAGTAATACACAAACTCACAAACATATGCTGAGTCCACTGTCATGCATGCATGCTTTTGTAATTACATCATATTTTTACATATATATATATTTTTTTTACACATTTAAGTTTTTAAAGATTTCTACAAAAAGTGGCCAGCACCAAGCAATTTAAAATGACCCCAACCCAAGCAGAATGTCTGAGAATTTCACCCTCACCTTCTGTGTTTTTTGTTCCCCAGTTGTAATTGTTGGACAGTAATTGGTTTTCAGCAGATAGTTGGAGGAAGGATGTTTTTTTGTGTGTAAAGTGAAGTCAGTTCAGTTTTAATCGAAACCAAAAGTACTGTAAATCCAATTTCAGCTCTACTGTATGTGTACTAACCTAACATCCCCTAATTTTTACCTGTCATGTTAGTTTCCAGGACAACTATCAAACTGACAGTTTTGTCCAATGACTATGACTACTGAAGAGAAACATTATCTTTTCCTCCTCCTCCTCCTCTTGTTCGGTCTCTGACCTTCTGCAAGGAAGGATCATCCCACCGTCTGGCACAGTTTGCCACAGAGGCAGGATTTATGAAGGGGAAATTGCAACTGGCAAATGGGTAAGTTAGAACCCACCCCCACCCCCCCCCCCGGGGCAGAAGAGATGGGATGGAGAGAGGGAGGGACAACAGCAAATATTTGACAGGGACACAGGAGGACTAATATTTGGATTTGACCTTCTGGTGAACCTTCATTGTCTTTGGAAGGGAGCAGAGTCTATGATGAGAAAGCCTTTTACCCCCAACAAATAGGCAATGAGTCGTAATGAGAGACAATGAGTAAGAGAGGGAGAGAAAGGGGAGGGAGGGGAGGAAGATGCAGATAATGTAAGCCAGACACAGACGGAGAAATTACAGAGGAACAGAGAGAGGAAGAGAGAGCGAGAGCAGCTGCAGCAGGGCTGAAAGTGAAGCTGAGAAGGTGCCGGGCTGCGGAGGGAGCATCCAGGGAGTTGGGTGACGAGAAACACTGTCCGTTTGTGGCCACTGATAATACTTTCCATTCTAGCTGCCTCTATGTGGGGGTCTGCTGTGTGAGTGAGTGTGTGTGTGTGTGTGTGTGTGTGTTTGCAGTGCAGGCCCTGTGCGAGCTGCTGATTCCCCTGATTGCAGGCTGGCGCCCTGCTGGCGAGCCCCCGCACACTGAAATTAAATCCACTCTGCTCCGTTATAAATTATAATGCTTTACAAACAGCACCCCCACCGGGGAACCCAGAAGGGGGAGAGAGGAAGAGAGAGAGAATGGATGGTGTCAGGGAAGAAGGGGTAGAGGAGGATTGGAGGTCTATGAATGAAAAACGTGCAATCAAAAAGGATGAAAACAGAAGAAGATGGTTACGGAAAGAAAAAACAAACGCTTTTTTGGGAATTTGGTAATGCTAACTGAATTGAGAATTTAAAACCCATCTTAAATAAAACACAGCTGGCCTTTTAAGCAATTGAACACAGCGTAACAATAAAGCAGTAGTGTACAAGAAAAGATAAAAAATAATTTAATCAGGAAGGTCAGGAAAGAGACACAATTGCACTTAAACCCAAGTCTTGGCTAAAATGTCAATGAAATGCCTTAAATTTATATCACAGATTGAAGAATTTGAAAGGCCTTACCTTAAAATGAAGAAGGAAATGAAAGGTCATGAAATGAACAGGAAGAGAGACAGATACACCAGGGATGTGTGGGGAGGAGATAAAAAAGTGAAAGAAAGGCTCTGATACTGTTTGGGCGGGCGGGGAGGGGGAAGACAGCCTCAGCTAAATGGACCTTGTGGTGCCAGAGAGGCAGCATGTCGTGCTGATATCCAGCTAGACTGGCACCATATGACTGGGTTGGCACTGTGGTAGGCAACAGAGAGCTAATATGTCTAACAGCTTGTGTGGAGGATGATAACCTGTTAGCATGGTGCCAGACTCATCCAAGTCAAACAGGGAAGAGACTGAAAGGCAATGATAGTGGGTGAAACCACGTCAGCTCGAAGTGTCAATGCTGATGTTTGGGTTCTTTCAAGGTTCAAATATATACTTCTAATATTTTGAACTGCCATTTCATATAGTGCTGACACGATGAAGAAACCAGAAAATCAGTTGACAAGAATGTTAACAATGGATGAGTCGTTAAAGGTCTTTCCATTCATACGAACATTCAAGTTTAAGCATGAACTGGTTCTAGTTTGTCAAACGTGGGGATGAGAGGATTGAAGTCATTGCCTAAATCATTTCAGTGCTGAAATTATTATAACTTCTCAAATGTGAGAATTTGTTGTTTTACATTAATATAAACTGAATATATTTGGATTTAGACTTTAGTTTAAAAAAAAAAGACTTGGTGAGGATGTCATTGATGGGCATTCGTCAAAACATTCATCCTTTACTGTTAAAAAAAAAAAAAATATATATATATATATACACACACACACACACACACAAATGTTAACTGAAAGTCATCATTAGTTTAAAATACAGTTTCAAAGTGAAAAGAATTAAACCAAACGTAAGGGCTTCTCTCTTATATATGGTGTAAAACTGCATTTAAGGGGTCTTAAAACACTTTTACAACAATTTCAAAGTGCCATAATGGCTCTAGTTGCAGGCGTCTAATATAAAACCAGTGCAATAATGAATTATCATTTCACAAAGAACAATATTGCAAAAACATGACATAATGTCATCTAGCACAATAAACCTACCATAAATACTCCGCATCCTGTCTCTAATCAAGCTAACTGCATCATATACATGACATTAAATGGGATGATACTGACGAACATTTTACTATTAAATCAGGGCTGATATTGCCCCCACACCTTGGACTAGCTGCAGCTGTAACCGGCAGACAGTTTTAGGAACAACAGGCCTATTCTCCATCTCAGCAGGGGTTGGGTCATGTGTGGCCATCTACATTGTCTGCCAATCAAACCTGAGACTCAGACGCCTTAAACAAAATTCAGCCTCACTTCCGTTAACGCCTAAACACAAAGCCCCGACCAGTGATACAGGACACAGCTGTCAGTACCACCTACGAGGGCTGTCAGCCTCTATTTGGGCAGCAGAAACACGGCCACACACATCGACTGTCATCACTGTTAATGTGTACCACAACTGATGGCCATAAAAGACAGACAGTCAAATGTGCGTTCAGAATGTGAGCATATTAGTTGATGGATCACTGTCTACCTTTGTGAGAGACTTTAACAGTCTTTAACAGAGTTTAATAGATGCATTTTGCATGTTCAGTACGTGTTAAGCAGTTATCAAGAATTCTTCTTCCCTGCCTTTCCTGACATATCACTGCATTTCTTGATGTGTCAGCACTACATGTGAATCCGTGGAATAGCATCGAACCACCGGCAGGAATGTGTATCTCATCATTCATGCTTGTGCACAAGTGCATATGCATCCTGCTGAGACAAACACAATGTGGACCCACTCATAAACAGGTCCATAGTCTTATCAGAAAGCAAACACTCCACAAGGAACCTTAGGCAAGTCACTAAGCATTCACTATGAAATAATGTGGAACACCCCAAAAACTATGGAAGAACAGGACGTGTCCAGAGTCTTAAAGATGACAAGACAGATTCTGATGCACTTGGAACATGTGAGGTGTATCAGCTGCATGAATTGCGAGGTTGGTGGAAAGCCACCAGCATGCATGCAGAGAGGTAGAATAGAGAAAGTCAAGTCTATTCAAGTCTGTTCTAAATGCAAACTCAGGTCTAGGTCAAATATGGCCTGTTTTGCCTGAAGAGAACCAAGATAAAGCAGAGGTGACAGCTGGGATCAGTACCAGCAAGTCTCAAACACACCACAGCACAAAAAAAGCCATCAGCTGTCATGACCGTCAGGATAAACAGAAAGAAAGAGACAATGAGGGAAGGTACAATGCAAGTTGACAGTAATATGTGCGTTTGCAAGTTCAAAGGTGATGTTCACAGATAGCATCGAGCAGGTTAAGACAATACAAAATGCTTCACAAAAGAGATGCAACAACAGCAAATTGTAGACAGATGATACACACACTGCCAATGTTTTTTTAAGCAGGTCTGCACTATTTTCAACGTCCGTCACTTGTCCACGTCATTGACCAGATGTGTTTCAGTTCCTACAAATGTGTCCATTTACATAGCATTTTCAGACGGTCTGATGCTTGATCACGCTTTTTGTTTCTCAACATTTTTTTCTGCTCTGGAGGTTGCCAGATGGAATCAAACCAGTGATGCTGCCATGTGGCGACCAAGACACTACGAAACAGCCGTTCAAAAGACAGAAATATGCTGTGAAGACATGACCTATATCTACAGTGATTGATTAAAGCCCACTGTCACTATGATCTTTCTGATTTCAGTATGGGCAGTGAAAGTTACAGTGGGTGTAAAATAGAATACATGAATCAGTAAAAACAACCCCAATTCCAAAAAACCTGGGACACTTTTTTTTTCATCACTGCTGCATCACCAGGACACCAGGAACAAAGTGACAAGTGTACGGACAGAAAATCCATAGTCACTATTTCTTTTACGAGGTTCTCCTTTGCGACTGTGCATCTTGCCCAAAAGGATCTTCATCACTGCACAGGAATGGAAATAGTCAGGTCTTCATTGTGGGAAACAGAAGGAAGAACCATTGGCAAGGGCCAGCATACCATCTCAAATGGTAACAGTTTAAGTGCACCAGCTGTCCAATCAGAGGCTTCTGTTCCCCCTCCCACCCAATTACAATGTGACGGGGGCTTGAGCAAACAAAGCATTATTGGTCAGTTAAGCTTTCCTCTCATCTCCAGGAGTTTGCTGTCGCTTTTCGTGAGGCGCACACAACATCTGCAAACACCTGATAGGCCTGAGCAGTGGCCTTCAGCCCCCTCGTTGGCCGGGTTAAATTGTTACCACCTTTCTCTAATCCTGACTCTGACAATTAACTGTATGGCCGAGCACTTCAAAGCCCTCGATGGCTAAAGGGGTTAACCCCAACGCTCCCAGAGATTTGTTTTTGATTTTACTGAGATCCCCAGACACTTTCATCTTTGCCCCTCACTCCTTCTTCCTCTTTAAATCCCAGAGGGCTAAGCTGAGGGCAGGGGGAGTTGCAGCTAATTTTGGCAAAGTCAGTGTGGTATTTGAAGGCTAATTTTTAAGTTCTCACAAGGTTACCAATACAAACACAAGTGTGAAATGTAATCAGGTGAAAAAAGATGGTGTCTATTTGCATCACAGTGCAAACATTATATGGTTCGGTGGGAAAGAAAATGTTTTACTATGAGATCTGAGTGTGAAGTGGTTGACATATGGGTTTCATATTTGAAGCTTTTGAGCTGTATTCGCCAGCCATAATCCAGAGAGTCAATAGTCTCCAACCATCGAGTTAACGGTGCCCAAAACCAGTCTGGAAGTACACAAGTGAAAGGCTATGTCAGTTCTGCTGCAGGGGTGGCCAATCTACAGAGACCCACTCTGCTCTGCGTGTTTATGGTAGAGCAGAACTTTTTTGCTTACCAAATGATACAGACCTACACTGACAGCACACACCAGCCCTATCACTGGGATAGGGCTGGTGTTTTCCACTAGAGCCAATACAATACCTATTTATGGTACCAATACGAACACATACCTTTTTCAATACATAACTTGCATATCACGTACGTGACAGAACTTTATGCTCAGTGATTTTATCACAATGCAGCTTGGAGGTCGTAGTTAACATCTCTACCCGTTTTGATCTGCTTAAATTAAAATTATTATTTTTAGCAAAAAAATAGATGTTTCCTGACAAAGTTGTTCATATTCTGTCTATGAAAAAAATACATAGGACTTTTGCTTTTCACAAGAGAGACTCTTTGGGTTTGCTTCGGCCATCTGCCTCGATTAGTCTTGCAGACAGTACACACCGTTAGAAGACAGTTGGCATTGTCACCTTTCCTACCTCTATGCTAGTAGGTGTGTGTTGGCCTTACTGGGCACTAGCAGCCTGTTCTAGGCCAATCCCTTCAGCTCTGTCAATTTTAACTGTGCATATATTGAGGGTGGTAGATTACTCTATGTGTGTGTGGGTTAGGGGTAATAGTGTGTGAAGAGCTAGTCCTGCATGCATCCTGCCCCTCCTCTATGCCCCAACAGTCTCCCCTGCAGCGCCTCAGCAGGAACTGGAGCAAATGCGTTTAGGAATTAAGACTGGGGAATGGCCTGAGGTGTGTGTGTGTGTGTGTGTGTGTGTGTGTGTGTGTGTGTGTGTGTGTTTATGTGTATGTGTGTGTGTGCACATGTGGGTGTGTGTTATCATGGAGTTGTGCTGCTCTTTTGCGGCGCGCCAGCTCCTGCCAGCTGCCCCAGGATGTGGCCTGTCACTTCACATAGCCGCTGATGAGCCACACAAGTGTCAGGAAAGGTGAAGATGGAGATAACACCATCACACACACACAAACAAACAAAAACACACACACACACATGCACTCTAGTGAGATACATGAGGGAAAGGCGGCACATGAAGGCGGCTGCCTACATGTGAGCTGTGCATGTTGAGTCTTGACATGATTCAAACCATTAACGCTCATTTCGAAGGTTTTGATAATGATGCAATAGAAGTTTGTCTCTTACTCCACAGATATATCATTTAAAAAAAAGGAACCCCCTCAACTTTCTTGGATGTCATCATCAATCTAAGTCTGGCTCTGGTCCCACTAAACAGTTCTTCTTTTGTGCTACTGTTCATTGTTCAGTGATATTGTAATACTGTGAATGGAGGGGAAAAAAAGTAAAAATAACAGGAGGCACAAGTGTTTCTGATCAATCCTGGGACTACTTGCTGATATCAGAGAAGAACAGAGAAAACCGCCTGAATTGACCGCATGGGAAGAAGTCCACCTGCATCTCATTTACAGTCAACCTCAATGCTTGTACAGTTATCAGCATAAGAAGACTTTTTTCAAACACCAAATCCAACAGACTCTACTATTGGTCAGAGAAGAGGATACTTTTTTATTTTTTGTCTTTTTCAGTCATTTGCTCACATTTTCAACCAGATACTCATACAAGTGAGCCAGACACTCATCTTTCTACCCTCCTGTCTTATCTTAGCCTACTGAACAATGAAGCATATCTGATGTTAAGTGCCATGCTATTAGCCATAGTTGCAGAACAGTGCCTGTGGCTCTGTGCAGCACCCAAAGGCTCCACGTGCTGCAGAGAAACAACATAGAGCGCAAACACCAGGGCAAAAACACACACCCACACAGGACACACATCGGTACAGACATGTGACATATGTTTGTTTTGTTTTTTTTTTAGTTCAATTCTAGACGTACGTGTGTGTGTGTGTGTGTGTGTGTGTGTGTGTGTGTGTGTGTGTGTGTGAGAGTGTGTGTGTGTGTGTGTACCAGCTGAGTTTTTGGTTTCTTTAGCTGAAAAGGATTCTCCTTTTCTAACCAGTAATAAATAAATAAAAAGGTGAGACATCATTATCATAATCACTGTCATGATTGACAGCACTTCTCATTATTGATTAATGCCTACAAGAGATGATCAATGCACTGTTTTTCATTAGGGAAAATTTTAAATCTTTTCAGTAGGGTTTTTGATTTGGGGTAATGCTAATTGCCAGGGTTTAAGCTTTTGTTATTTCTAGCTCTTCTTATTTGTTATATTGTTTTAACTAAGTATTACCTTACACTATATATATTTTTGGGACATGGCAGTTTACACTTTGTACCCTGACCAATCATAGCTTGCTATCTTACACAGCTTGTGAAATGTATGTAAGTAATCAGGAGGGAGATGTCGGGGACCACGTTCACCTGTTAGTACCGACGTCATCACTCTTTTTGTATTTCCCCATGTTCACAGAGGAGTGATCTATTGGTCAACATCATAGAACATGTCGTACATGGCAGAAATTTTCATGTGACAACCCACGCTGAGTTGGTTGTCTTCTTTTTGTCTACTATAACACACTACAGGGGATAAAACAAGTCACTGCTGTGGCCATCTATTGCCATTATCAGGCTGATATTGTGCAGTCTTGTCATGGCATAAATCATTTATGAATCCAGCTTCTGGGTTTGCTTTCCTTTATTTTATCTTGTTGTAACAATCACCCAAGAGATGTTACCTTGGGCTGTGGGAAACTGTCATATTTTATAGACCAAACACTTTATTGAAAAAACAAAACAAAGCCATCAATAGTGAAAACAGTCATTAGTTTCAGCCCAAAATCATTTCACTGTGACTAGCAGTGGACAGGATAATATGGAAATTTATTGAGAATAATGACAAAACGAATAACCCAACTACGGGATAAACTCATGAAGTCATACCATGGAGTGACTGACTAATGCAGCAGTCCTGCCTCTTATCATGCACCATTATATGGATATTCCATAGGTGAGCTCTTACTGTATGGACATAATCTACAATAATCTATGTGTTTTCATCAAATTACCAACCTTCATCTATAATATGCAGTCAGAGGCCTTGAGAACGACCCACAGATCCCGATGTAATTACACACTATGCCTCTTCCCAGCCCACATACCATTCTATCCCAATTCCCTCCTGTTTGGAAATCAGGGCTATGTTGGTGACAAGTTACAGTACACATGGCCCAGTTAACCTTTGATGTGAACATGTTCTTTTCTGAGGGAATGATATGGAGGCCAAAACCATGAGGGGCTACAGACTATCCTGCAAACTGTATGGCTTCAAAGTCCTGTCTCTAATTTGAACCTTTTGTGCCACTTAAAAAGCCCATGGACTAATTTGACTCTGGCATGTAACAACCGTTTGGAGGAATGTTTGTCTGTCGTATGTGTGTGAGTGAGTGTGTGACCACAGGCCTACCTGCTTTGATCATGGAACTGGAAGATTATGACAACACACACACACACACACACACACACACACACACACACACACACACACACACACACACACACACAGAGGAGATTAATCAAAACTACATGCAGCGCCACATCTGCATCACTGCAAAGGGCATGCAGCATGAACACCAAGAGAAGACTCACAGATCACTGTGGTATTAACGTTTTATTCACTCACACTGGAACAGCATTCAATTCATGCTTTCCACTATGGGTGGGACAAGTGTTTGGCCCATTGTGGATTTGATAGCTTAATAACCAACTTTGTAAGAACAAAGGTTAAACGTTTTGTGAATGCATCACACTCTATCACCCAGGGACGAGCATTAGCGAAGCAGAACACTGAACTGCAGCACTAGTAAAACTCCAGCCAACTCTGCTCAGCTGAAGAAAGTAATTTGCTCTGTTTCACTCCTAAAGACCTGCACCTGTGCAGCACTGTGGATAAAGACGGTTTTCCCTGGTGTTAGTGTTGCAGCAGAGAGTGTATTCTCCACTGGCAGCATTGGCAGCTGACAGTAACATGTCTCCAGATTACTGAAGTTCACTGTTTCAGATGAAAAAGTGGTGTCCTCTTAAACACCATTCTTTGCTTTTATTCAGTCAGACAGTGAGCTTAATATTGCATATTGCAATCCAGTTGAAAAAAAAGGATCAAATTTGATTCAGCAGAAACAGATACACCATCTATCGCTCCTACATTATCCAAACAGCTGACCTGCAGACTGCCAGCATTAAGCAGAGATGAGGAGCAGGCTACAGAGATCTGGTAAAATCATTTTGTTTCCCACACCCCCAGATTATTTTCTAAAAGTGACATTTTCTCACACATGCAGTAGTGCTCCCCAAAACCTGGAAACACGCTTTGAGGTGTAAAATTGGGGAAGCTCCCCTGTAGGTTGAGAACTGTTTTTAAATCCAGATCAAATTCTGAACGTAACTGTGACGTCAACCGACTGAATCATGAGATATTGACCTATATACACTAATTTTATTTTTCTGCTTTTATCTTTATGTATCAGAGAAACATTGGGAACGATCCACTTTGTCACTCTGAGCTGTCTCTCGATAGAAACTCTCTCATCTACTGATTTGACTATGTGACATAAATCAGATCAAAAAAGATACAGGCCATTAAAGGCTATCAAAAAAATTACAATTACAATAAATTGAAGATCCTATCAAAGCTGAGAACCAATAAACATAAACAGACCCACACACACACTGCTTTGACTCCTCTTATATGGAAGACAAGATGAGGAATTCCCTCCCTGGTTGACAGAAAGGCGTTTTCCGTGATTCTTGCCTACTGCAGCCGCGATGGCTATGACATCAGCAAGAGGAAGCTACCTTTGGGGACCAGTGATTAATTAACATGACTTCAGCCGGCAGTGCCACACAGGAAGTGATCTAATTGACAGTGGGTAATTATGCAATGCCCTTGCCTTGTAAAAGGAGATGAGCTGGAAGTACTGTAACCTAGAGTGGAAACGCAGAAGCACTGTGCACACTGGAAAACACACACACGTACGCACACAAACTAAATGAGGCTGGTTTGTTTTCCTGCCGTTGCCCTTTTACCCTGCTGATGTGGGGGTGGTTTGCTGGGCGTCGAGGGGGTAGTGGAGGTAGTCATCCCTTGCTCTGCTCGCTCGGTAATAGGCCTGTCTGTGTTTGTTTACCCCAGCTGAAATGTCATGAAGCAGCCGGCCCTTTGATCCAGCATTAATGTCACCACAATATGTGTCATTATCTGGGAGCCGGGCACCACTTCACATCCCGCTTATTGGAAAAAGAAACGTGACTAAGATGCTGCTCACTAAATATTTTGAACAGGGTGGGTAGGCATTGCATGCCAATGGAGGCCTGTGATTGGGTGAGTGCAGAAGAAACAAATCACAAACGCAACAATGTGGCGCCTGAAAACATCTTTACTGTTTAGTCATGAAGGAATAAATCCAATGAAGTGAAAAGAACTGAGGCAAATATTCAGCAAAATGCTAAAATGTACGTACAGTGCGGTTTATAAAAAGACTTATAGTGAGTGAAAGTAGATCGATGCATTAGTCTGAGCTAGGTGGACCTAATAAACTGGCAACTGAGCATTAATCTAAAAACTAAGGGTCTGGCTGCTGTACACTTTTTTTCTCAGACAGTGGCTAAATAACTTACTTTATTTGTCTTTTATTTCCTTCCATCTTTTTTTTTTTATTACTGCTATTGATTTGTTTTTATCTGAGGCATTGTGATACAGAGCATGAAAGTCCACTCTTGACCATCAACAACGTTTTACATTGTTTAAAAAAACTATCTTAACTCAGGATCCACGTTTTTTTCCAGAGCTTTCAAGCACATATCACTCCAATGAACAAACTAAATGGTTGAACACTCAGTGAATGTGTTCACTGAATAATGGTATTTTCCCAGTTTATCTATATGTACCAGTATGGTCTTCATTATGCTGTGTATTAAGTGTGTAGACATGCATTGCAACACAAATGATCCTAATTATATACAGAACAATTATTGTTGCCATTTGCAGTGAACAGATGTCCAGCTGAGAAAATAAAAGCAATCTGCCTTTATCATGTTTGTGCACCTCCCCTCCTCCTTTTTTATAAATAATAAAAATGATACATTCTGTTACCATTTCAGCAGTTTGTGGAGAAACCTGACTCTAAATTCTCTTCCTTTAATAAAAACCTTAAGCAGTTATGTCTGGAGTAAAACAATCTGGTGCTCTTTTGGCCCCCACAGCTCATGTGGAAATAGTAGTCTGCACACTGCAGAAGAGGAGACTGTCACGATGACAATGAGGAAGGTAAAGTACAAGTTGCTATTAAGTGCCGACCTGGAATCAGATTAGTAACTCCTTTGATCTTAATCTTGATGCTGAGGGAAATGAGGAAAAGCTAACAGTGTCAGTGGTTTTTGGGCACCCTTTGATGTTAAAATGGGATGGAGGCCTGAACAAAAGGAGTGACCTAATGAATGCAACTATTCCCATTTCCCATGATGTAATTCTCTTTCTGACATTGATCACTACACACTGCAGTAATATCTCCTTAGTGTGTTTAGAAAACAAGAAGTGCCTCAACTTGTAGCGATCACTGGAACATATTCAACCATTAACGCTGCAGTGTTGTGTTAAGGTCAGGAATTAGTGTCTGAATATGGAATACAGGCCTGAGAGGACGAGAGAGGGCATAAAAGTGGCTGTGCAGAGGGCTAAAATAACAGTCTGACTGCACTAGTCTCAGCTCCATCTGCTTCTAATTACTCACCATCCTTGAGATGGAGGGGAGAGAGGGGGCGAGTACAAGAGAAACTCATGTCAGCACTGGGTTACATGACTGACGGAGGCTGGGAATAAACCCGTTGAATTTCAGGATAGCAAGCCGTGTCACCTGGGAGCTGTGTTTTCATGCATGTCTCTACTTGTGAGTTTTTGTGTGTGTGTTTGCGTACATGCACATGTATTCCAGCATTTTGTCAGCGCTGCTATCAGTAATTTAATGCCACGGTGCATGAGGCGGACTTCAAACAGCTCTTGCATGCACCACAGACTTTCAATTTGGCCAAGTGAGCAGACACAACAAAAGGCTGGGCCAATGCTTCTCTACACTGTGTGTGTGTGTGTGTGTGTGTGTGTGTGTGTGTGTGTGTGTGGGCAGGGTGAATAATATCAGAAATGATATGTACAGTATATTAGCGCTAACATGAGTAGGATGCTAATGACTGGGCCAGTGATCCAGCGCTTGTCCACCAGGCTAACAGGCTAACACATGCAGCACTGACTCACTAATCACAATTCATTTACTCATTAGCATTAGAGACTTGCCACCACAGCCCACATACTACACAGAGCGAGTGTGGATTATGCTACGCTTGGCTAACGTTAACCAGTTGAGGCAAAGTGCACTGAGCCACTGCCTGATTAGCATTATCGCTCTGTCAAAATAAGCAGGAGGCCGAAGCATGTTGCTAAGGTAATTCGAGCCAAAAAATGACTCAAGATTAGAATTGGCTACCTGACGTGTGTTCCTTCCACATCATTGAGAGAGAACTGTCAGAGCCACATGACAAAGACAAACAATGACTGTGAAGTTCATTTCTTTGTTTTTCTAGATAATGCCCAGAATGTATTATGTATAATTAATCATTTCAATATGTCAAAAACTGCTGGGCCATACATCAGACACAATACCCTGCTCCATATTCAGAGTTACATGGACTCTGGAATTAGTGCATAAATGACAGCAGTTATTTCTCTGTCAGTAGCATCTCACTTAATGATGCCAGAGATTATCCTGAAAGCTAAACTAAAAAGTCCAGCAGTCAGTCAAAGATTATACAGTATCTTAATTTAGGAAGGAACACTCCCATCATACAGTTCAACATTACCGCCATAATCTACATGAGTATGCTCAAAGAAATTGCATGAATGTGTCGATTCAGTGTCCATGAATGACGTCCTGAGTTCTCGTGGGGCATGATAGGCTTCAAGACTCAGCAAGGCCAGACTAAAAGGCTGCAGAGGTGTCGCAAGAGGGTAAGAAATCCCATTACTATTAGTTTGATTTCTATTTAGATTATAGATGATGATAAAATAAAATAATTGTATAAAATGAAAATTGACCATCAAGACCAAGACCACCTTGGTGACTGACAGAGTGTGACTATAGAGTGGGGTTGTCAGGCTGTTGAGCTTTGAAGAACAGTTGACATAATGCGTGATAAATGAAAGCACAAACTAACATGAGATGTGATTGTGAAGGTCAAAGCATACGATCATTTCCACACTCATTAAATCATCCGGTCAGCCTTTGCCTCCTTTCTGGGGGCATCTGCATTTGTTTTGTTTCTCCACTAATTCATTCATGTTTTCCCCTTCACCTTGTCACCTGCCTGTAATTTACAGTTTTCAGTGTTCATGCTCATCATGAAGGTGTGTTTTTAGCATCACACAGTACGCCGCCTGAGGAAAATTCCAGCTGCATTATATCTGTCATGACCGAGACTGGCATCAACTGGATCCAGAGCGCTGACATTCCCCTTAGGAAAAAGAAGAAAAACTTTGCTCCGCTGTACGATATATATTCTGTATCTGTACTCCAGCCCTTTATTGAGCATGTTTGGACAGATATAAATATGCCAACCAGAGTCCTATGTATGGTACCACCACTAGACAATTAAAGGACAATATTCCATATAGTAAACGATAACACATTATATTCCGCACATATCAGCTCTCTTTAGAAACTCTGACACAGTCAAACTCTGGCTGTTGGACATGTTCTTGGACGACTGGACCCACCACTGGCTGTGGCTGGCCAGACAAGGTTAAAAAGAGCAGTATCAGCTCTATTGTATTTGGTGTATTAGTACAGGTTCCTATATGTTTCGAGGAAAAATCAGAGAAACAGAAAAAAAATGAGACGCGTAGAGAAGGCAGTGAAGGAAATCACACTGGAGAGAGACGCAGAGACGAATGTCATGTCAATGTACCCAGGGCTCTCACCAGTCAATGAGTAACACACACACACACACACATGCACACACAGGGTGAGTCACAGTGACAGAGGCGTGAGAGTAACACAACACTCTGACAGCATTTGGGTTAGTCATGACACACTCACGCACACACACTTAGATGAGTGGCGTGGACTTTGCTTGGACCTCAGCAGTGACCCCTGTCTCTTTTCAGCCAATCATTTCCCATCAGCTCTCTTCTTGCTTTTGAACACACACAGACATACACGCACATACTCTCCTCTGCAAACAGCAGTGATGTCTGGCAGTGCTTCACCAACACTCAGTGGCTCATCAGCTGAACACGTTCAGGACAGAAAAATCAGCCTCTACATAGAACACACACCGAGGAAGAGTATGTACAATATCATCAGCTGTACACGAGGAGCAAGCACTGACAGTCTGACTGAATACTTCCTGATTTAAAGAAAAAAAATGCCAATTTCTAAATTTTAATCACAAAGTTGCTGTGCTGGTATTTCAAAACACATTTTGCAATTTTACCTCTTTTGTTTTTAATAGAACTTTTGTCAATTGTTTTTTATATTTGTCCAAGTAAATGACCCAAAAATGAGGGCTTAGGTAATGCATCAGTGCTATTTAATACCCAGCCCTATTACTGAATGGTTGTGTCAGAAAGCACAGATTAAGTAAGCAGTGTTTAAGTCAGGACTGTGACAAACATCTTAAATAATCCCCGCACTCTAATGTTGTTCATGTATGCAATAATCCAACAAGCAATGGGCTGTCCTCTAAAAATAATGCACTGCACAATCTACAGTTGAAACCACTGATTAGATGACTGACAGCTCATTTTTGACCATACATTTGATAACAGACTGTTCGTCAAAGTGATATCTCAAACAGAAATTCCAAACATGTACTGGCTCAAACGTGAATATTTGCTGGGTTTCTGAGTCACTGATGACAGCAAATGGAATAGTGGATTTTTGACTACTGGTCAGACAAAACACACAACTGGATGTGTCAACTGGGGCTCAAGGAAACCATGATGGGAAATTTAAACTATGCTCTGATACTTGATTGACCAAACAAATAAATCAATCAATTAATTGATGAAATATATAGCTGTGATTGGATGGAGACTCCACGGCTGGAAGCTGCAGAGACAAAGCTTCTTTTCTTGGTCGTTACAAACTGCTGTGTTTCCACGCTGATATTTGTCGAAAACTGGGAAACTGCTTCAATTTACTTGTTTTTTAACTGTTAGATCAGCATAAAAGACTGACAGTATAGCCACAAGGAGCACAAGGAGTGTGTGCATGTGTGTGTGTGCATGTGTGTGTGTGCGTGTGTGTGTGCGTAGTAACATTTCCCTAATGTAGCAGTAAATGTGCCCCTCATTAACAGCTCTCTGACAGTGATGTGGGCTGACGAGAGCCCAGACGCCTGGCTCCTGGACTGGTGCCCTGATGGGACATTCAGACACACACACACACACACACACACACACACACACACACACACACACACACACACACAAACAAAAAAACAGACAGACTGACAGGCACACAAACACTTAGGTCTAAGAGCTCTACTGTACACAACAGCAATGACCATTTCCATCCAATGTGTGATCATGTCGAGAGTGTGGATTTCTGTGTGTGTGTGTGTGTTTGTGTGTACTTGTGTGTTGAGAATGGCTCCATGTCTCATTACAGTGACACTGATGTTTTTCTACTTCTTTCCTTTAATAATGGCTATTTCAAGACAGATAAAAACGATGTTGCTCATACACCAAACATATAACAGTTGAAACAGTTTTGTTCCCAAAAGAAGAATAATTAAAAGATGAAAACTTCATTAGTTGATATCAACACAGTGTAGCATGCCAACGAAGAATACTGTTGTAACCATTTTCCTTCCCAAATCCCCTTTGAATTTGTTTCCCAGTCGAGAAAAGAAGAAGTCACTATAGACAGACCGTAGATATTTAATCACAACAGTGCAATTGGGCTGTTTTTCTTTGGGCCCTCCGTAGTCTACTCAGCAGTTAGATTAAATACATGACTTGTCAGTCCATAGGTTCAGCTGACATTCTGAGTCCAATAGTGCTAACCCTCCACTAACCTTGCAACAGGCCTTCTCTGGTTTGTGGATTCCAAACTTTTGAAAGGTGAGGTGTATATAGTAATATAATAATATGTACATACAGTATACAATCTGACATACATGATATATGACTTATTAATATTTCTTTGATTTTTGTTTGCTTTGCTTTCAAATACTGTGTGTGAGCAGTTTATTGTGATGAGACAGTGAGTGTCTGTGCGTGCATGTGTGTGTGTTTGTCTGTGTTACATTTGACACAGAATTTAGGTCAAATGAGGGTCTGGAAGCACGGAGGCACATCTGTTGCAAAATAAAATGGCTTTTTGGGCTAACACCATTAACACAATGGTGGCTGCTGGACAAAAATGTATCTACAGTGTGTGTATGTGTGTCTTTATGAAACCATTAGTCATGCTCCATATGTCTTCTAGTGAGGGACGGTGAAAGGATGGTGTGTGTGTGTGTGTGTGTGCAATGTGTCAGACTCAATGTCTACTGGGGGCGTGAGGTGGAGCAACTGACTGACCCCACTGACTGTCTTTTCAAAATATGACTGACACAGACACATATACATAAAGACACACAAATACAAACACACACACGCAAGCACACACACAGAAAATAATGGAGGATATGACTGTGGATTGACAAGGACCAGACAGCCAAGAGAGTGAGCAGTCTATTCACACAAGCAGAGTCACATGAACAATAAGGTTTGGCCATAAAGAGGTCAGTTTGCCTTCTGCCTGCTTCACTGAAGAGATGGAAAAAGACCAATTTCCACAATGCTTCACTTAAAGAATGCCTGACCCCACAACAGTTTCATTAATCTGGGTTTCATATGGTGTGTTTGCCTGAGAATCCTATAAATGTGGGGACACTGTTAACATTGTGACATGCTATGGCTGTGCTCAGACTGACAGACACGCCGCTACACACCAACCATAACCTGGAGGATGTATTGGACAGGACAGGCAACATACTGATAAATTTTGCTTTTATTAGACTCTGAACAGCAGTAGGGCCAAAGTTTGTCCTGGGGGGCAGCATGAGGTCATTATAATCAAAAGGATATATCCCCTGAGGAGCATCATTGAGTTTATCAAATGTCACAATCATTTATTTAATAGACTGAAAGATATTTTGTGTGTGAAGTTGACATATTATTAAGAGTGGCAATACAAAAGTGTAAAGTGTAAATGTTAAGGGTTCGCCAGCAGAGTAACCTAAAAATATCAAGTGTAACATTGAACTCTCATCATAACTGCTAATCACAACAGAAATATCAAAAATGAACACAAATTAAAACAATTCAAGGAACATTTAGAAGAGAAGCTGAAACTGATCAATCCACACAATATTTAAACAAAAAGTGGTCAAATGTGCTAATTACTGCTATTTAACACACCTTGAAGAATTCAGATCATAGCGAGCTGGAGTGAAATAAAAAGCAGTCCTGGAAACTTCCTTGCATTCTTCCTTGTATTTGCCTTGAAGTTGTCCTCCACGGCTGTACATCAACCCCAACAAGTTTCCCAGAGGCACTGTTATTTAAAAATGATGCAGTGTACACAGCAAAACGTCTAAATCCTGGTGGAAGCCAAACATGAGCATGAAGAGAGATACTGTACATGTAATACAAACAAATGAATGTACAAGAGTCCTGTCTAGAAAGTCAGTCCTGCTGCCCATACTGCTGCATCATTCACACATCTTTACTTTCCAAATCCTGATGTGAACTGAGGACAAAAAGGGAAAAGTGAGCAATTGTGTTGAGCAGGCAGCAGGACTATGAATGCACTGGCAGGCGTCAGGCTTCCTGGAGTTGATTCAGTTCTTGTTTTAAATATAAGAGTTAGACACATGACTGTTGATTGTGGTGTGTGTGTGTGTGTGTGTGTGTGTGTGCGTGCATGCATGTATGCGAGTATGTGGGTAGCTAGGGGGGTAGGGGTTAATTGGTGTTGCGTGTTAAAAGGTGTTAACAAGGCAGGCGAACACCCAAGGAGCAGTTGTGAGACGCACACACCCACACCTACACACAAACGCACGCACGCAAACGTACGTACACACACACACACACACACACACACACACAGGCCGGAGTCAGACAGATAGACTGTACAGCATCTGTCTATTGATGTTACCTTTGTTAAAACTGATATCAGCCAGTGTATCTTGATCTTAAGGACAGGTTCTTCTCAGTTTGCTGCCATCACTATTATCATTTCATGTCAGATGTCTGAGCAAGAAACAAAGAATCTACTAAAAACTAGTGTGGTGTAAACTGGCTTTACTCTATGAGACTTGCTAAGGGAGCGTGCCTCACCCTGTCTCACGGGATAATTCATTTTTTCTTGGATCGTAAAATTATTACTGTCTGTGGAAAACATCCATCAGAGTTACAGACCTACTTCCTGCTTAAACTTTGATTTCACAAGGCTGCACTTCTTGTATTTGGTGCCCACACAGGTTTTCCTGTGCAGCAAGGGATTGTTATTGATATCTGAGGTGCGTTAACTTTCACCTGTTTTAACAGCAATGTTGTATTCCCAGATCTCAGTATCAGTTTTATCCTAAGAGCAGAAACTATGGCCAAAACTTGAAAAATACAATCCCAGTTAGAATACATCACCTTGGTCTTTTAAAGCATTTTTCTTTATTTTTGCATTCTGGGTTAGAAACAATAGTTAATGTTAAGTGTAAGGCATGAAAATGTCCATTTTTAAAATACCGATAATCTTTATCAAATATCAACTCCAATAGGGTTTTGACATCTATTTCAGTTGAATCATAACGCACACGCCTCTCCTCTGTGCTATATGTGGCACTGTTGGCTAAGTGGCACTCCTAGAGCCTCTGGCTGAGCCTGTGGGGACAATGGGAGGAAAAAAGAAATCAAGAAAACAATGAGACAGGGAGAAAAAGAAAGGTTTCATCTAAAAAGGCCCTCGCTGCCTGCAGGCACTCCATACACTCTAATGATCGCCAGCAGCATGTGTGTGTGTGTGCTTGTATGTGTGTGTCTGTCTCTTGACAAAGAATCTTTAATCAAATGGAAGTGCAAAGAGAAGGAAAAGTGTTCGGTCATACGTGTGTATGCCTTTTATGGAGTGTGTGTTCTGTCTGTGTCTGATTCATGTTTGTTGTCAGATGTTCCTTTGGCACATATAAGGTACAGTGCACACACACACACACACACACAAAGACACACACACACTTCAAGAATCTTGATGCTGGCACTTGCACAGTGTTTTTCTCTCTCTCTCTCTCACACACAAACACACAAACACACACACACACACACACACACACACACACACACACAGACAGTGCTGTAGAGGCAGATTAGCAGGCACTGCTGACTGCGTGTCTATGGAGGTGACACGCCATCACATCAACCTTCCAACACAGTACACTGCATGGGGAGGTGCTGCTTGCACACACACATATACACACAAACAATATGTGTGCGTACACACAAATCTACAAGCAAGCACATTTGCACATGCTCCCTCTCCCACACTCACACAGGTGAACGGGGTGTGAAAAACCTAACACACACTTGCATCCGCAAAACGACTTACAGGGGCGGACTGGATGCACAGAGACAACAGGAATCAAATAAATTGCATGAAAAGTGCATGAAAAAGGTGTGGGCACAGGCAGACACAAGCATAAACAGTCCATATAACACATACACACACACACACACACACCTAAGTGAGCATGAGTGGAGGCGACAGAGCGTTCACACAGGGTCGAGCTGGTCCTGGATGTGCCAGAGTCAGCAGCTGAATGCTAGTCTGGATATGAAGGTGTCAAACTAGCTTGGTTATAGAGCTAATGTAGAGCTGCTAGACTGGCGCACCTGGGGCTCACACTCACACACACACACACACACACATAGGTGCACAAAGATACGCACACATTCACACATGTCAAGAGAAGTGTAAACAGACGCATGCATAAACATATCACGTAAGCACAAAAAATGTCAGACACACGCCGTATCTGCATAAACACACAAATGGACACACATTTATGGCTGCAAACACACAATCATACACAGATATGTGTGCACGCACACTTTTTCACACGTGTGTGAAGTACAAACATGTAGGCCAATGTGTAAACACACATGAAGGAACAGAATCATGGAAGAGCAAACACTCAAGTACATGCTGTATGTAAATAGCAAGACACACACACACACACACACACACACACACACACACACACACACACACACACACACACACACACACACACCTCTAGCCATGTTTCTGCCGTCAGAGACATAAATAATGTGTGCAGCCTTCCTCTGCTTCATACCAGGCCACTGCTAGTGTGACAAATAAACTTGCTTACACTTGGCGCTGCTTCACACAGTGATGGGCTAAATAGGGCATGAAAAGTTGCGCACACACACGGGCACACTCAACACCAGGTGTGTGAGGCGGATGCTAGCAGAGACACATGTGGCTCTGATGCCCGGTGGGATCTGTCCATGTCCTCTCCGTGCCCTCTGCCAAGGCACACCACAGTACTGCCTGACTGCAGCTCCACTCACAGACTGATTCACCTTTTTAATCACAGCATTATAATTCTAATCATATTAGGTTAGGTTGTTTTGTTAACAACACTAATAGTTTAAAGCCTCACTAGTGGCCCCTAGAGGGTACAATGTTCATTACAGCCCAAGTGGTGGAACAGGCAAAATTGTTAGAATATCCAAAGCAAATCTGTTTTTGAGAAAGTAATGAGAAAAATGTTAGTTTTGTAGATTAAGACGAGTGTAGGATGAGACTGGTGGGTCAAAGCTGACATTGCATTCTGAGTCATTATTTGCCATTGATACAGCACATCTGGGAGATGCCAGGTGTGCAACTGTGGAGAAGTTGCGTTATGTCACACTGGGACAATCCTGAAAGGATGCATCTTCGATTTGTTGCATTGGAGAGAATTTTGAACTTTGCCTTCAACCTTTTAACCCATCAAATTTGGCCTCACTGCATCAAGAGAAGTGCACGCTGGCCACCAGCCATCCACAGCAGCAAAATGTTTCAGAACATCTTATGTACGAAGTTGACAATCCAATCCAAACCAAACAATAGGGTGGAAGTAGTAGATGTCTTTAAGAGAGCAAATTAGGAAGAGCGCCCTCTACTATAGAGTTATCAATACTACTACATGACAAAAGCTGAGGGGGGTCAACAGAAATCATTAAGAATCATCTTCTAGGCACTATGATCATCCACAGCAAATTACATATGACCATATCAATATGGGCAGTAGCTGTCTGTATATCTTGGACCACAGTGCTCCAAAGATAAACAGGCCGAGTAATTAAGAAATTATCCTTAAGAAATTAAGAATGGCATCTAATCCAGTCAATGTTGTGAAATCTCCTCAAAATGTCTGCAGTCTAGTTACATATGTTCTGTTTACCAGCAATAACAGAAGTCTGAGTGGCGTCTGGGTTCTGTGTGGTGTTTTACAATGCAGTCTGATGTATGTCAAACATACTGTTGACACCCAGAGGTACGTGCAATGTAAGTGTTACTTTTCAAAAATGGTTTATAGGTTCTGGATTATATAAGAACAAAATATTGGACATCTACCAGGTGGCTTATAAATTGCATGATGATGTCATCGTTGCTATCTCAGCTTGGGCTTGGAGATGACAAATTTATAACAGAGCGCTTGCTTGTACGATTTTGAAGGACATGGACATTTACCAGACATGGATAGTTAAATGAAAAATTGACATTGAGTGCTTCATGGGAATTGCAGGATCAAATGTTCTTGGAGCTTTGCCCATACTACAGACAAGTAGGTCAAGGTTTAAGTTATTCATTTATTTTAATTAATCTGTCAACTTCTGCCAACTTCATGGAAGTGCAATACTAAAGTGCCCTGGAGAACACCTTTAAACTACGTGGTTGAGGCTACTTACATGTATTTTTTTCTTCAGGTTTAGTGTAAGCTAAAATGACATTTTAATAACTTAAAGGACTTAAACTACAGGCCCTTCATGATGTAGGATTGTCCCTGTTCCTGGTTTGTTAACATCCTCTGTCTGGCATCCACTACAGCTCAACTTAAAACAATCTAATGAAGTTAATGTGTCACACTATTTGGAAATCACACATGCTATATTCCTTGTGCTACATTTCAATTTGGAAAAATTCCCAGAAATTTCTTAAGTTCTCTAGTGAAATTATTTAATTTCCTGAATTTCCTTCTCTGGAATACACTATCTACAAGCCATCATATTCCTGGAATCCCATGACGAGCAGTAACTGTCTGCGGGGATAAGACGCCTCCTGAGTGTGTACGTGTGTTTCACTGTGTGTCTACATGTGCTAAGTGTAAAGCTTCAGAAAAACGAAGCTCAGAGCAAAGTTTGTCTCTCATCTGTTGTGTTTTCTTTTAGGTGAATCACACTGTCTCTGTTGCAGGAATATGCATCAAACTATAGACACTCCTCTTCCTCCACCTTCTCTCTTCCTCAATCCTCTCATCTCCTTCTAAGCTAAATGATCCTTTCATTTCCTGATGACCGACCAAGGCCCTTAGGTGTCTGTGCATGAATATGTGTGTGTGTGTGTGTGTGTGTGTGTGTGTGTGTGTGTGTGTGTGTGTGTGTGTGTGTGTTAGTGAGTTTTTGAGAGTGTGTGTGTGCTCTGAGGCCAGTTGCATGTAAAGTTGTGCTTGTACAGTTATGTTGATCCTGTGGCAAAACAAAGCTCTGTGAGAGATGTCTGGACTGAGCTTCATAAGTTTGTGTGTGTGTGTGTGTGTGTGTGTGTGTGTGTGTGTGTGTGTGTGTGTGTGTGTGTGTGTGTGTGTGTGTGAGTATGTGTGTGTGAGAGAGAGAGAGAGAGAGAGAGTGCATGTAGAGAGAATGTTGGAGTGCATATAAGTTAAATTATTTGCATTGCTACATGTTTAAAAATCTTCTAAAAAATCTGTTTTGCACACATTCCAGTTTGAATCCACACCTGCAAATGCATCCACACACACACACACACACACACACACACACACACACACACACACACACACACACACACACACACACACAAATCCATAGAGAGCTGACTCCGGAAGATAGGGAGGAAGTTGTCTAATGGTTGCCAAACGTTTGAGTGGGCCCTGGCTAAACATGTGTTTAAAGCAGACAACATCAGCAATCACCACTTGACCCCTTCACACACACACTCACACATACTAACACACATACACACGGCTCAAGAGGCATTCTTCACCCACACACACAGCACTCACAGAACTGACAGTCACATGTACACACAAGTTATGAGTTTATCATCTAGTAGGTGTGTATATGAACCCACAATGTGTGATTTGTATGTTTGCATGCACACACACACACACACACACACACACACACACACACACACACACACACACGCACACGCACATACACACACACAGGGTCCAACCAGATAATATAATCAAGTCAGAGTGCAGCGGCTGCCGACTGCAAAATGCCCACTTCCAGATGTCCTGACGGAGAGAGACGCCACGCTTTTCCACTGGGAATTGGTCAAGGTCCTGGGGCTGCTGCATGTGTGTATGTGTGTGTGTACCGCAAACACACACATACACACAAAACAGACGTAGACATAACCAATGCAAACAGACACCCTGACACGGCATGAGCAAAACTGGGCCCAGCTGGAGAATGATTCAAAGGCCGAAGGAGGAAGAGGGGAGGACGGAGAGGGGAAGACTGAGAGGACAAATTGCTTCTGCCTGCATCTGAAGACGTGATGTGCGAACGAGCTGTTAAAAGAAAACAAAAGCGGAGTCATGCCTGCCAGTTCCCACGACTCCCACCCGTACCTCCGTCCCTCCTTCCTCCTGTGTATCCATCCATCATTCGCTCCCTCCCTTCTCCTTACAGTAAGTGACCCAACACCTAGAACCTCCTGGGATGAGTTAACAGTGTGGATGAGTCGACAGGGAGGAAGATGGAAGGTGCTGGTTTATGCTGTGTTCACAGTGTGTGCTAAAATCCAAACTAACTAGTCAGAACGGCCGGCTGGCTGTCAACTGCAATGTTAACTGCTATGAGAAAGCTCAAGAGACAAACAGGACGTTCAGTTGTGCAATATCATTGGTGTTATATGTAAAAGAAAAAAAAAAAAAAGTATCTTCTGTGAACACTGACTCTGAATCTGTTTGCTCACTTTGGTTTTTGAACATTTAAAAAATAGCACTTTCTATTTTTGTCACTTTTTAGTATGTTTTAGCCACTTATGTGGTTCCCTATATGAACTATATACTTAAATATATTTGTGTGATTAAACTTGTGTATTACCCACCAGTAACTAAATCAATGTGTGTGTGTTACATAAACATGCATCTTATGTAAGGTTTAATACACCCATCATACAAATACACTATTTTCACTGTTGAGATGAGCTATTTGAATTATGATCATGACATAGTGGCTTGAGGTGTTGAGATAATTGGGTTGTAATCTTGAGATAAGGGCCAAAACAGCAGGCGCGGCCAGTCTCGGCCCCCATACCTTACTGCTCTTACTTTGCAATTCAATGAAAAACTGGAGGGGGGCTACTCAGCCTGTTGCTTCTAAGTTGTACCTGCAGGTGTGGCTCTTTAAAGAGGTGCTGAGAGTTTACCATGGTTTCCTAATTCAAAACATTCTACATCATCTGCATCATGAGTGTCACATTGTGGTTCGATCTGGCTCTCCACTGCACTGCTGTTAACTAACTTGTTTTGATGTTTGAGAAACTTCTCAGCTGACAGAAACACACACATGACATTTTATTTACTGAGAGAAAGACTTTGCTTAAAATGTGCTTGCCAGTTGAATGGAAAATAGCTATCAGTGAACTGGCAGTCTGGCTGGATTTAAATCTGTTTGGAGTGAATCAGAAACATTTTCACCCACTTCTGCTCTCTGTTAGCTGTGTTTGTTGTTCTGCCAGTGCTAATCCCTCGAAGCTGTTATATTACAAGGTGAGTTTACTGAAATCAATCATCAAATTTGGGACTGTTCAGAGACAGTAAATGTCCTAATTCAACCCTTTTGACTGTGTAATGAAAATGCAGCATCGCTGAAGACAATCACTGCTTTTTCAAACACTTTAGCAACCAGAGTTTGCTTTGACTTGACATGGCATCATTGTAACAGTGTTGGTGTATGGATGTGTAAACCAAGAGGCAAAAGGCCAAGATGGTGGGAGCAAAGAAGGGATGGGCGTAAAGCGAGTCAAGATAAGAATGCAGGTACTGAGTTAAAGGACGGCTAGGGAAAATATTTAGAGAAACAGTAAAAAAAATAATAGACAGCAGAAATAAAGGCATTTCAAAATTACAAAGGTATCAGTGTTAATCTTTTGGAGGAAAGCAGAAAAGGACCATCACTGTTTACTGACCCTCGTGTGTAAAGTTGGTGGGGTTCCGCTTTAAAATGCACACAACTGATGAGCATTCATTTTGTTTATTCAGACATTGATCTTGGATGTTTCACTCGTGACATACCTCTGGTTATTTTTCTTGTTAATCATCACATTTCAGAAAATTCATATATCTGTCTGTTCTTATCACACTGCTGTCACAGTGTTTAGGGTCAGGGTCATTAGGAAAAGAAGCTCTGTACTGTATTTGCCATTATGGTGAAGAGCATAATGTTTCTATATGATTTGACCCAGTGGGAGTACACTCTGATTAAACAGGATTGGGCTGAACACTAAGCGAGGGCAAGTGTGTGTGTGTGTGTGTATGTGTGTGTGTGTGTATGGGTCTGTGTTCCTGTTTGTGTGGACACTTTGCCCAATTACCCACCTTCCCCAGCACAACCAGTGCTATTTACAGAGTAGGCTCAACATTTTGCTGAGTGCTCTCCAAATACCTTCAGCACTGCCAAATAGGAAGCTCACATTGTGACAAAGAAGCTAAGCTATGCCAGCAGTCGCCCCTTCCAAAGGCTAATGATGGAAAGAATCTCCCTCTCTCCATCACCCCCCTCTTTCTCAGAGGTTAAGAGTAGACGAATAATCACTCATTTGCGGGGCAAAAAGCGAGGGAGCCGAGTGTGCTGCATAAACATTTTCCCGGATGTAATTTTCTCTGCCGGTCTTTTGGCTTTTCCCAGTAGGATGGAGCCCAACGCCCAGGAGGAAATCGTTTAGGCTCCATAAGTGCCAAATTGTATCCTGGTTTTCCAGAGTTTTCCTGCCTGCTCTGGCTCAGGGCTTTTCCTGTGGTGGGACTGTGTCATGTTATGCGTGTGCAGGTATTGATGTGTGTTATGAAATGTGGCTTTACCAACTTAAAAGCAGCTGGCTTCGGATGACAATACCTTTGTGAGAGTAGCTAGCATTGGAAAGGAAAGAGAAATAGAAAACAGAGTAAAGAAATGCACAAAATGAAAGAGTGATTAAAAAGGAGAGAGAAAAGAAGCGTGAATGTTAAGTGGGAAGGTCCCACGTCCTCAGGCGTGGATTCACTGAGCTGTGTCTGCACACATGACAAACAGCCTGAGAATCTGTGTTCTTGTTGACTTGTGTGTCATCGATGTGCTCTTACATGGGTGTTTGCGGTCGTGTGTGCAGGTGTTCGTGTGTCTACCATGTGTTCCTGATTTGCACAGAAAGACTTGAACTGCTTGCTGCTTCATTAGGTCATATTTGTTTATCAGACATTGTGCAAAGCAGCTGCAGTTCTACAAGAATGCTTCATTTAGTGTGCGTTAATAAAATGATAAAAAAGAAAAGATTTAGATTATAAGGTGAAACTAAGGGACCTTAGCATTAAGTAGTTTTCTGTGGTCTCTATTTGTCATTTACACATAAAATTACAGAACAGTACAAAAGTGAGCTGAGACACCAAAAGGCCTGTTTGGTTGGGAGGCAGTTCATTTTGCCTCGCTGCAGCAGCACAAACACCTCTTTAATGCATGTAATGATACACACATCAGTTGTTTTTCTCAGCCATTCTGGAGCTCTGGTCCAGGAACTGTTCTAGACTGACTTTAAGTTGCTTGTGATTTTATTTTATGTTTGTTTTTTGACGGCTGTTGTTTAAAAGGTGCTATGTCAGGCATAAAGCATTAATATGTCGCTGACAAATGAATTGTGTGCTGCCTAATTTTAGGAAACAAATGTGGTGTGATTGAGGAGATTGGCAGCCTCTATCTCGTGCCAGTGGTATTGTTAGTTCCAGTGTTTCAGTAAATTAAGTCCACATTTCCCATAAAGCCTGCTGCTTCCTGCGGTGAAGAGGATGTTGATTCTTCGGTCAAAGGTTTCCTCTTTAAGGGTTTAAATATGTTGGAAATGATTTTGCCATCAGCTTTTGATAACTGTTGCTGTTTGAGCATTTTGTCAAGTTTGACCTGGAAAACAACGGAGAAAAGAACGATGCATGCTGCAGGTCGTTCAAATCTGAGGCTGAACGGCCACATAGACATATATGAAACGTCTGATGTTCAGTCACAAGTTCCTAAATCTACTTGATTTTTGAAATTGTTTCTAATTTTGTACATTTAGGTACAAAAGCCTTGCTTCTCCCTTTCCAGAATGAGTTAAAGTCAGTGCATGCGGAATGACTAAAATGGACAAAAATTAAAATAATCACTCAAACATAGAGTACGAATCATGTTTATGTCGTGCTTATGTTGACATTTCAGGTATTTGAGACAGAATTTAATTTGATTACAATCATAAGGGGCCCATCTGAAGTCAATTTACTAGATGATTTCAGACTAGATTTTGATTTCGTCAGAAAAAAACAAAACAAAACTGCAGTCATTTTATAACCACAGGGACGGTTAAAGAAGAATCTACACATCTACTTATTAGTAACTTATTAGTAATGTTGTGAAACTGATGTTTGTTCTTCTTTTCAAAGAGTTACGGTAAGGGTACATTACTGATGACTTACTGTATTAATAATGAATACTTTTGTGTTGTGTGGAAATATAATGCTAGCTTTCTTTTTTTTTTTTCTTTTTAATCAAAATAACAAGGAGGTGTCTCTACCAACATCTGGAAATGGTTAGCCACCAACACCAACAAAGTTTTCATTTTATAGGTATTTGCAAAAGGTCCAATGTCAACGGAATACAAACGGAAGCCTCACTAAACTGTCCTTTATAATTATGATTAAGGTTCAGCTTCTGGGAGATGGTGGTCTTGGTTAAACATTGAAGAGGTCATCCCTGACTTGAAGCAAAAGACAGGAAGTGTTGACTTTTTCAAAAATAGACCTACACAAAGTGTTTAAGTTGTCTAAACTGACATGGGATGTAACCACATTCTGGAATGTCAGAGACAATGTCAAACATCCTCCCAGAGACTTCAGTGCAGTGCAGTGTGAGGATGTCATGAAAAAAAAAATGCTCATGAGTGTAATCCAAGCAGCAATTAGGCCTTCCCTTAAACGTATCCACCATAGGACATTAGCAGCATGTAAACACAAAGGATTGGTTTTCCAAGTGTTTTTATAATTAAGCTGCCCATCAACCCTAGATACCAAAGATTATCAAGGCATTTGGGGTTTGGCTTATGAAATGATCAGAGTGGCCTGCTGGCTTATGAGAGGTTTTTAATGTTTTATATATGCCTATATGAGCAGTGACATCTTACACTGTTCTGGTGAAGGTGCAATTTTTATTCTTATTTTCAAGCAATGACAGCATGAAAAATGAAAGATGTCACTCAGAGAATGGTGGACTACAAAAAGAGGGAAGAGCAGAACACATTAGAAGACACACACACACACACACACACACACACACACACACACACACACACACACATACCTATACACCCCAATACACATTAACACAACACACACTTGAGTTCAACCCACTGACTGAGGAATTTCTCTGAGCCTTAAGGAGGAGGAGACAGGGACAGACAGAACACAATTAGTAGCAGCTTGTCACAACTTTGGACCTCTGAGTGTGTATCTACAGTTTATGTGTATGTGAGATTGTGTGTGCAGAGTGTGTGACACTTGCCCTCCCGCACAGCTCATTTATTGGATTAGTGCAAGACTGACCAGTGGGGATGTGGCTGGCCGGCGCCAGGGCCCGCTCTGAGGCTCCACAGCCTAGTTAGCCGTGATGCTAAGCTAAACTCCCACTCCCTGCACCTTGGGGGGGAAGCGCCACTGCCGTAGGGGGGAAAGGGTGCTTGTTACTGGGGCCGAGGTACCATGCTAGCAGGCCTCTTCAGAAGGGGAGGGGGTCTAGGATGGACTAATTACAAGGGAAAGCCCCAATTACAAGAAGAGGAAGACAGGGATTGGGGGGGTACTGGAGGGAAGGATGGAAACGCTACAGTGGAAGCCAGGCGTGGAAATGCCACAACTAGCTGCCAGTGACAACATCCTCATCAAACACACACACACACACACACACACACACACACACACATACACACACACCAGACAGCGTACCTTCTGAGGTGCCGCCTGTCTCCTTTTCTCGTCTCTGCTGAGGGATAATTGTATTAAGTGTGTATGTTAGTCCATTGGCTGACAGCATGGCCGCAACCCCCACCCCGCCCCCCAACACACACACACACACACACACACATACACACACACATACAGTCAAATATACAAACACACAGAGCCAGGTGACGCATCTAAAAGCATAACCATTAGATGAAAGGCTGCAGGAGTTTTAATAGAGTCTCAGCAACACAGGGCAGAGCTGCTGTTGATGGCTAGTACTAGAAACATGCACGCATGCACCCACACACAAATATTTGTATTTCTATCCTTGTGAGGACACTCACTGATATAATGCATTGCCTCACCCCTTACGCTAACCTTAACCATCACAACTAAATGCCTAAAGCCAGCCCTTTCCCTAACCTAAACCTTAGTGTAGCCTAACCCTTAAAAACCAAGCACTCCTTCAAACAGCCCTTTGAAGGTCTGTCTGAAAGTGAAGATAGGTCAGCATGTCCTCACTCCAAAAACTCAAATTGGTTCTCACAGAGATAGCTGTATAAGTACACACACACACACGTCAAGTATGCATGTATAAGTGAGATGATAATTCGGAGCACCACATACAAAAACATGTACATGGGCACACACATACACATATACACAATCCATACACCCAACTGGATGACCTCATATTGTATGGCTGACCAGCTCTCCAATACACTACTTTCATTAGAAACACATGTTTTGTGTGTGTGTATGTGCGTTTAGTGTGCAGTGGGCTCTCTCGGTACGTGTTATGCTTCTGAATACATTTCCGGCCTTGACCAAATACCGCACTTGTATTTTAACTCAATCTGAGGTACTGTATATACACCCACACACATAAACACACACAAACCAGGTCTCCACACTCATCAGGGTGCTGGTAGGTAAAGTTATGCTGCAGTTCCTTTTGCCCTGCAGCTTGCTGAAGTGAGATCAAGGTCTGAATTCACCTCCACACTGGTCCAACTAAAGACATGTACACTCAATATGTACCAGAAAACACTGCCAAATATCTAAATATAATGATATACTAAGTACGTAAACAATGGGCTATACTTACCCCTAAGCACATACACATGGGCAGCGAAATCAGTACACTTATTTTAAAATGAAACTCTCCATTAAAAGATAACACTGAAACCTGGGTCTTAAAAAATAGACCTCAACCTTATTTTCATGGTTTCAGTAATAACTGGACTGCATCTCCCAGTCAACCATGTCTTGTATGATTTCAATGTCTTGGACGAAAGGGAAAAATTCCAGTCAAATATTATCTGTGTTTATGGACTTGATTCCCCATGTTTTTGTGTGACTAATGGGGGGCGCCATGTTTTGAAACTGGTCCAGTGCAGCCAGCAGCCATGAAACAGTTTGCAATGTAATCCTTCCATGAGTTTGTGCACTGTCAATATACCTCCATTAAACATGCTTGTTTTTGTCACCAACAGATTGTCAAGTGTCTGACAACATTATGACTTGGATCCTACAGATATAGACCTTTTTGTTCAACCAAAAATGGCTACAAACAAATGTCACTCTTGCTAAAGTTACCAGACTGTCAGGAATGGCACTTTGAGTTTTTGGTGATGCCTTTTGGGCTGACTAACATCCCAGCGGTTTTCCAGGCCTTAATGAATGATGTATGAGAGATTTTTTGGAATGTTTTGTGTTTGTTTATCTGGAGGACATACTGATCTATTCTAGATACCTGGAAGAGCATGTACGTCACATTCGCCTCATACTCCAGATGTTATTAGAGAACAGGTTACTTGTAAAAGCAGAGAAACGTGCATTCCATGAGTCCTCTGTACCATTTTTGGGGTATATTATTGGAAACGGGTAGGTAAAAGCCAGTCTGCTCAAGGTGCAGGTGGTGGCTGAGTGGCCCACACCTACCAAACAGCTTCAGCATTTGTTGTGTATTGCTGACTTTTATAGATGCTTCATTCATAACTTAATTCATGTGGTAGACCACTCACCCACCTCACCTCCCCCAAATTAAAGTTTGACTGGTCCGAGGAGGCAAAGCAAGCCTTCCTGCAGCTTAAGACTTTGTTTAACTCTGTGCCTGTTCTTACCCAACCCGACTCTGCACAGTAATTCATAGTGGAGGTGGATGCCTCAGACATCAGAGTTGGAGCTGTGCTGTCCCAGCGTTCAGGCCCGGACCAGCGCCTACAGTCCCGTGGAGAGGAACTACCATGCAGGGAACTGGGAGCTGCTGGTGGTCAAGACGGCGCTCGAGGAGTGGCACCACTGGCTGGAGGATGCTGAGCAATCATTCATAGTGTGGACCCGGTTCACGCAACACCAAGCCCGATGCCTTGTCCTGGCAGTTCTCCCAGTCCGAGAAAGAGGGAGAGCTGGAGACCATCCTTCCCTCGACATGTGTGCTGGCAGTGGTTACCTGAGAGGTGGAGGCGTTGGTTTGCGACAGCCTGTGCATGGTGCCGGACCCGGGTAGCGGCCCTCCTCACTCTCTCTTTGTCCCCAGCCGTGTACGCTTCCAGGTGCTGCAGTTGGGCATTCGTCAAAGGTGGCATGCCATCCAGGCACCTCCCGGATGTTATCTTTCCTTAAAAGGTGGTTTTGGTGGCCCTCCATGGAGATGGATGTGAAAGAGTTTAACGCAGCATGTACCGTTTGTGCCTGGGGAAAGGCATCACATCAGGCTCCATCTGGTCTCCTTCAGCCCCTCCTGGTTCCCCACCGACATGGTCTCATTGGCAGTTGTCTCTATTACCGGCCTTCCTTGGTCTAAAGGTATTGACACTATTCTCACTATCGTGGACCGGTTCTCTAAATTGGTCCACTTTGTGCCATTGTCTGATTTACTGTTGGCTAGAGAAACAGCTGGCCTCCTAATCCAACAGGTTTTCTGCATTCATGGTATTCCTGTTGATGCTGTGTCTGATAGAGGCCCACTGGTTGTGTCTCAGGTTTGGAGAGCATTTTTGTTCCGCCCTAGGTGCTTCAGTGAGCCTTTCCTCAGGCTTCCATCCTCACACCAGTGGACAGACTGAGCAAGCTCACCAGGATTTGGAATCTGCTCTACAGTGTAAAGCAGCCTGGAGCACTTCCCATGGATAGAGTATGTCCACAATGTCCCGACCACATCGGCAACCAACTTCTCCCCCTTTGAAACATTGAGGTATCAGCCTCTGCTGTCTCTGGATCAGGATCATCTTAGCTTGTCCAAACACTGTTCCAACCAATCACTATCAACTTGTTTGGTTGAAATAAACAGTTAATTCACCGACTCTGGAGAGGAGCAGGAGGGTGGACATCAGAAAAGCAGCAGGGCAAAGCAGCAAGTGGAGCCGAATATTTTCACATTATTTTCACTGGACATTATGATCAGTAACTTACATATGTTGGACTTCAATGGATTTCCCCACCAACTTAGATGAGAAAGACCAGGTTGCCATCGTGGAGCACAGTATCGACTTCTCTAATACATCCATCGCAGTTTATAAAACCAAATTCCTGGTCCAAGTTTGACCTACTTTACCATACTAATTGTAGCTGTCAACCCCATTTGTTACACTTACAGAAACCAGTGATAAAACTGCAAATAAGACCGAAGCTGTTAAAATATTCTTATCCTTTAAGTGGAGCAGGATTGGAGTAGGGTTTTTTTTGCAAATACAGATTATTTTTATACTTCATTAAATGTCTTTAACACTGAATATTTCTAAGATGTGAATACTGTGAAAATGTAGAAGATTTGACTGTTTTCCTTCATTTTACACTTGTTTCTAAAATTATATTTAGGCCAGTGGACACAAACTCTGCATTGAAACCAAGGATACTACAACTACACTATCAATCAAGCTGACGGGGGCAGATCTAATCTTTAATAACAGGCCAGCACTGGTGCCAGAAATTGGTTCAAACCATCAAGCTTCATGTCTAGACTCTGCAGGCTGTGTTACTGAGACACTGATCTCTGACTGGGGAAAGAAAGCTAATGAAAAGAAAGAAGGAAAAAGAGACTGAGAGAGGGAGGGACATACAGAACGTTTCACATCTGGAGTCTTTCCTCTTGTCATCAGATAGATGGAAACAACAGCTTCCTGTGCTGCCGATAACAGTGATGGAGAGACAGGGATTGAGACGGGACAATAAGTGAGGGAAGGAGTGAAACAGGAGAAAGCTTTCAGAAATATAAAAAAACTACAAGGGAAAGAGGGAGGTAAGAGGGGAAATATGGCAGTGGACAGCTAAAACATAAAAATTGCAGCACCGACAAAATGGCAAACAGACAGTCTATCAAATATACTGCTATCTACCTGCTCAGTCTGGCAACTTGGTAAAACCTTCTGACACACACTGCCACTGTCTAAACATGCACAACAAACTAGACAAAAAAAATGACAAAGGGAAGCAGCTCTGTCTAAGAAAGCTGTCACTTTGCCTCTGCCATGATCTTCAGCAAAAGATGCAAGGCTCTGAATCCACAACATGCTAACGTGCGCTAGTGCTGCCACTACTGCTCCACATCACTGAGTCCAAGCCTGCGTCTGAATGTGTGTTTGTGTCTGTAAGACAAAAACAGAGGTGTGCGTTTCCTGTCTCAGCCTCTCAGTCTCTTTTCCTTCATAACTTCTTTCTGTGCAGATGATGGTTGTTTTGCTGATGCACCCTCCCATCATGGCCTCCGTCCCATCTCTGCCACGAAAACAGAAACAACATTTGGTTCTCTTCTCCCTATGTTGACCCCACTCAAATGGAAACTTGTAAATGTATTAATAGTATTTCCCCGAAAATCAAGAATGTGAAATGCTAAAAGTGAACACTGACTCAGATTTATATCAGATGGCCACACATTACCAACAAGACCTCCTGAGTTTTAGATCTTACAGTGGTCCAGTGAAACAAACAACTTTCCACTACAAATCTGTCGCCTCCACGTCCAAAGCAAGGTTACTCTACTGATGTCATTTGAGTCATTTTCACTTGAGCTCCTCCAGAGCCAAAACAGACATTACACACCTGCTTTCCCAGGCTGAGTAGCAATCCCCATTACAAGTAAATAGATTTTGATGTAAAATTTGGCGACGTGCCCCTTTAATATATTAACGGCACATGCTTGACTTTGCTTGAACTTAGAACCATTTAAGTCTAAATTACGCTTCCTTCCTGAGCATTTGCTGTCTTCCTAAAGCCAAGGGTAAATAAAAGTGGGCTTAATAAAAATTTTACCACCCCATTAAAAACAGTCTTTATCCATTCACAGAAAATACATGTATTTGCAGTAGTGAAAGATGAAGAAGAAGAAGAAGAAGAAGAAGAAGAAGAAGAAAAAGAAGAAGACAAAGATTGCTCACTAAGCTTATAGTGATGAGAGTAAAGGAGACCTGTCGTGGGCACTTTTGATACAGATCCACAATCAAAGACAGACGCTCCTTCTCTTACACACAAAGACACACACACACACACACACACACACACACACACACACACACACACACACACACACACAGAGGGAGAGACAGACAGGAAGTTGGGGAGGAATTCCCAAGCGGACATTTCTCACGTTCCTGCGGTGATTGGAAACACACTCCAGTAAAATGGCGGGAGGACATAATTTCCAGGTGAGGAGAGAAAGGCTGTAACCTCTTCCCCTCTCCCTCCATCTCCCCCCACCCTGGCACAAACAATATCCTCCTTGATATTATCCTTCTACACACAGACACACACACACACACACACACACACAGGCGCACACACACACACAAACACCTGTTGTCACCTGGAGGGGGTTGGTCTTTAGCTGGCCAGCATCAACACACAATGGCTGCTTCTGTGGCCCGGCAGGAGCAGGTGAGCAGATAGCATCTACGTAAATGTGCACTGACACACACACATACTTGACTGCACGCATGCATGCTCACACACGGACTATGAGAAAGACGCACACACGCACGCACGCACGCACACACACACACACACACCTGCCAAGGAAATGAGCCTGCAGTAGGCCTCCACCTGGTCAGCCCTGAGGTGACACTGAGAAAAACAAAAGGAAGGAAAGAAGCAATGAAGATAAAGAAAGACAGAAAGAAGTTTGAAAAAGGAGCCAACCATGACTTTTGTTTTCCAGCTGAAGCATCTGATATTAAATATATGGAGCAGGCATTAATATCTTTACATTAAATATTATTTCTGCAAAAAGTAAACAAGATGAAATAAAAAAATCTAATCAGTTTTCAATGCTTCTCTCTGAATGTGGAAAAGGGAAGTCCTCTGAAACCCTGCTTTTTATTACGGCAGAAACAAGAGCTCACACGCTTCAATATACACAGTCATCCATCAAACTGCAGCATGTCCACGATTAAACATGACATTTGACTTTAAACAAAAGTCTAGTACTATTGGCTGTATACAGTGTCTGACCCGCTGAAGTCATATCTCCATAACATACTGGTCCAAGCACTTTGCTGTGGCCAGTATTTTTCAGGCCGACACAGATACGTAACGATCCCCTGCACGCATGTTTGAAGAAATCTAAAAACATTCTGAATAATTACAAGGGATGTCAGTTTGCTTTTCATAGCCCAACACTGATTAACTGGTCACTAAGCAGTGACGTTTTCAGAAAAGACTGCATGATGTTTTGGCATTATCATGAACGCAGGCCAACACAAGGAGGCCCCTCGCTTCCACTGCGCTCGTCAGCTTCTCTGTGAGGAGGCTCTGAGTGAGGAGCACACTGGACTGTATCTCCCAGCCAGCACTGATGAAGGAGCAGGTAGTCGTGATGTAGTCTTCATTTGTGAGAGCTCTCCAGCAGTCTGTGATCAGTGCTAGTATGTCTGCCCTGGCTAGCTTTCAGCTCATTCTTCTTCTCCTCAGAGTTTTTCAGTGTGTTCAGTCACAGCAGCTCTAGATGGCATGACATACTCGGACTCCAGGTACCAAAACTAGGTCCTTGATTCTCTCACCCTCTACCACACTGACTGGCAGCATATGAGTCTCAATCACTCAGTTTATGAATATGCAAATGATTTCAATTTTAACGTTTTAATAGCTGGACACAAAACATATTTACCAGAAGCTAGGACTAGCTACGGCTAGTGCAGTAGAGATGTTGTTGCATGTTTGCGCTGATAACTTATTTGTATTTGTCTACAGCGATGACAGCTTTGTTAACGAAGCTGATATGGACACTGGAGATGTCTGAAGTAACGACAAAGCCCATGGAGGATACAAATTACCAGACAGCTTTGTTACACAGCCACACGCGCATACACACACGCGCATACATACATACATACACATACACACACACACACACACACACACACACACACACACACACACACACCCACACACACACACACATATTGAGGAATCTCAAATTCAGAGAAACAGCTTAGAGCTTGTCTTCCATTAAAGTGCTGTATGAAGAGATTCATTATTTCACAGACACACTCAGAGAACTGGGGTGTGTGTGTGTGTGTGCATGCGTATGCGTGTATGATGTAGAGATAGTCTGAACATCTGTGACATGAGTCAGATGCTGAGGGAGTCAGATGCATATGCTGTTAAGTGCATCCTCCTCTTCCATCCTCTATTCATTTTTTACCACACTTGCCAGCGAGGCTCAGCCGCTTGCCGTAATTATCTCACTGTATGAAAGCGCGTGTGTGTGTGTATGAAAGTGTGTGTGAGTGACTCTGTCAGATGTGATGTGATGCATTAGGCGTTTCTGATGCTTAGGTGTAAAAAATCCCATTAGAGTGAGTGGGACGGCAGATCGATAACTTACGGGATGTAGAGCAACGCTGTGTGCGTGCGTGTCTGTGTGTGAGTGTGGAAGTGCTTTAACACCTCTCAGAGGTGGATTAGTGCGCGACAGCATGGAGACACTGTCAGAGAGGGTTAGTGTCAGAGAGAGAGGGAGAGGAAAGTGTGGAGGGAGAGAGCTGGAAAGAAGGAAAAAGAAAACAGGAACAGATGGAAAGACAAACAAGGAGAATGAAAAGAGAGAAAGATGTGTCACTGCTGATGATGACGTGTTGTTTTTGTCCTTGGTGATTTTGGGTGGGGAGAGATGGAGAAAAAAAAGGCAGTTCCATCCGGGTGATGGAACTTCTTCAATGTTAAAACACTAAAAGGATGTATCAGGCCGTGTATATGAGCAGTATGGCACAGAGATGGAGGTCTGGCTGAGTCTTTTCCTCATCCAGGCATTACTTCACTAACTCAAAGGTCATGCACACCCACACAGGTGTTTTCAGTTATGGCTGATTAGAGCTGATGGTGGGCAGAGCTGTGCTGGGAATCACACAAGGTCACCAAAGCCCATTACCTAAACAGAATGAGAGGGGTGTAATTCTAACAGCAGAGTGAGGGTATGTGCCCACACAGTCCAGAGAAGCGGTGTAAACAGCCAAACAAGTCAAAACACTTGAGTGTGGACAAAGGAGGCTTAAAACCATCGACTTTAAGATAGTGAGCTATTTATGTCAAGGTAAATATCTTTGAATTATTGCTTTAGCAAGGGTGCTCGTCTAACTGCAGACGGCAGCTAGCTGTTGGATAACGATGTCATTCGGAAGGAGAGACTCGGACAAGAAGTAAACATGATTTAGACGCCTCTCTGCTCGTGCTCCTTCATGTGAAATGATCACAAAAACTGAAAACATATGGTAGTGTCAACTAACACTCTTTTTCTAATATCATTTTTTGCACTTAATTAATTTGTTTCGTCAGAGCAGTAGTCCAAAATCCAGTGATATTCAGTTCACTGTGATAGAAAACTGAAAAAGCTGAAGCCGGAGAATGCTTCACATATTTGTTAGCTGAATGATTTGAAGATTATCAATTGTTAAAGAATTGTTGAAATTGAAAAGAATTGACAATTGTTATCAATTGTCAATGAAGTTTCTGTCAATAGACTAACCATTCCATGGGACATGGGTACGGTGACAAAAGTTATTTTATGGGTTTATTAGTCAGCAACAGAATGAATACCAAAACAATTGTTTGAGTTTTAGTAAAGAACCAGGACAACATACAGCAGTGACATCGTTGTGAAAAGTTTATCAGCAGTTCTTGATTTGCAGAATGTCAAATCTTATTGATTGGAAAAAATGATCTATTTAAACACAAGATAATATTAATTGACTACTGTAAGCTTTACTCTCCATATTTGTTGAAGTGCGTGGTTGCTTGAAAGTTATTTGAAGATATCAACCAAAGAATTTACAGTTACAGATCAACTCCATTTCAGATACTACTGGATGCATAAAATACAAAGTTACTGAAAATTACAATAATAACTAACTCATCAATATTGTCAGCTGCTTGTATAAATGGTGGTCTGGGTGTGTTCAAACTGTAAATCTTGCTCAGATCAGAATCAGACTGGTTCACACCAGTGTGTGTGAGAGTATGTGGGGTCAATGTACAGCTGCTCCACTACTTCCCCTTCAAATCTTGGAAGTTGCGGCGGGCCCGGCAGACGGAGCGATGGCCGGCCTGGCAGGGCGCCTGCCACAGATTGAGGTCATGGGAATGACAGGGTGGCACCAACAGCAACCCCCCGCCCCCTCATACTGGAAAACACCACTGCTCTGTAACATGCAAATGTGTGTGCATGTGTGTGTGTTTTCACACTGGAGATGAACATGAAACATCAACATGATCCTCTGTCTCAGCAGCTGGTAGACACACACGCACACACACACACACACACACACACACACACACACACACACACACTCACACACGCATCGCATCATAACCATCATGTTTTCCTCTCAGTTGCAATTAAAAATACATAAATCTATATTCCTCTACAATATTATAATTGCGTAGCAATTATGAACTTACTGGGAAACAGAATGACATGATTACACACAACAACACAGCCTCTCTCTCTCTCTCTCCTTTCACTATCTCTCTCACACACACACACACACACACACACAGACACAGACACACACACTCCAGTGGGTAGGCGGTAGGGTGAACGCGTGGCAGATGCCCGACACATTGGTGTCCGTTCAGTCACTATAAAGAGCAGCTGCTCAGTCTTCACTGCCCTCTGGCACTGCACACACACATACATACACACAGTCACATGGATGCACAGGCACACATGCACTTGCTGTATAACACTAATGCTGGAGGGCATTCCATCTCTCACAGATTATGAGTGTGCCAACACAAAAACACACACAGAAAGAGAGAGAGAGCGAGAGAGATAACAGCAGCACAAAAACCTGATCAGCCCTCACCCATATCAATCCATGTCACTCCCTGATCTCTCTCAGTCACGCATACACTCACCATAAATCCCTACATGTGGCTAAACCATTCCCACCCTGTAGTCCCCAAAGCCTCTCTCTCACACATGCGCGCACACATGCAAGCAAAACACTTCCTGAAGTCTTAAAAGCGAGCAAACAATAAATCTTAGAGATCTTAGAGAGAACATAGAAGACGTGTAGACAGAAAATGGAAAAAGAGGTGGGAAGGAAAGAAGAGGAAGAAACAAGCAAAGATCCTGTGTCTTCTCTCTGATGTAGTTAGCACTAGTGCTGACACTGGTCATGCATGCTGCGGAACTAAATTGTTATCTAGTGCTTTTATATGCAACTGAGGACTTTTTGATCATTATGTAGTATGAAAACTTAAGACTTAAATGATCATACCAGTGTCAGGGTGCATGTTTTCGATCTTTTTCATCTTGTCATGATTCTGCCTGACAATTCAACAAATTCCCAAATACTCCAGAAGAATCCCAGTGTTTAGAGCCACATAAGACCCTCCTGACACTCAGTCCCTATTCTTCTCTGACTTCCATAGATCAATCTATCTCTGTCTGGAATACACACCTCTAACCACCAGAAGTTATTCCAGGAATTCCAGGACCAGCAGGTAAACCATATTTAAATATGTTACTCGTGTTACTCGTCCTTACTTTGCTTCCGTTTCTTTCAGATTTTTTCTCTTCCTGATAACAGCTCAGTGGTTCCCTTTGGCTGATTGCTGGTGATGACAAAAACAAAAAGGAGCGGTGATGACCATAGAAATCTGCTGTTATGTCCTGTCACCAACCAATGGGTCACCAAACACACCCTGAGGCGATGGACAGGATGGGTGGGGGCAGAGTGGCGGCAAGGTGACAAAGGTGCCTATTGATGAAAATAAAATCAGGAGAGGGGGAATGGAGGGGTGGGGAGAGGGGGTCACGGGAAATGAGGGTATTTGTCTTTAAGGAAGAGATCGGATGGCCAGGCATCTTTCTGGCCTGCACGATCACTGTTGTCAGTGTGGCCACTATAGCACAAAAATACAAGGGCCCTTTATGAGGCTGGGAGGTAATTGTGGGGTATAGGTTACTGGGGTATGTGTGTATTAGAAAAAGAAAGAGAGACAGAATACCACAGCACAGGTGCCTAGTCTTTTATATGGCTGCTCAAGTATGAAGGGGAGGAGAGAAGAGGGAGGGAAAGATGGCAAGCAAAGTGTGTGTGTGTGTGTGAGTGTGTGTGTATTGGGGGCTGCAAACCCTCTATCCTCGTCTTTTTATTCGGTCCTTCATAGGCCTATCTTTCATTCCCCGCCAGCCTCCGTGAGAACAATAAGGCAGGGGAAAGCCCCTTCTCGCCTCAGCGTGGTGCTGATGGTGGTAAAGAGGTGGTGTGTCACTGGGACAAGGGAACACTGTGTTGGTGACGCTAACAGGTGCACGCATGCACACAAACATTCACATGGAACACAGTCCAAACCTTCTCTGTTTGTGTATGTTTTCGTTCATTGGCTGCAATCGTGTACTTTCAAATTCATTGTCGTGCTTTGGCTTTTTGAAAAGGTTTCCTCCAGCTTCAGAGCAGCCACTGGGTTCCTTCCATCCATCAGGTTACGATGGTTGAGAAATGAATTTTCAGACTTCTATGACTTACATGAGGTGATCTATCCAAATCATACCTCAGTTTATTCTTGTCAAAGAGGTACCTTTGGCCACATACCATATCTTGCATACTGCTGCAGCAGTAAAATGAATACATGGAAACAGCTGTCAGGAACTGCAGAAGAACACAACACACCATGGTGGGCACTGAAAAGGGTCAGCAGCAATGTGAATGATTTGTAGTAAACGGGTTAAAAATGTGCTGAAACACCTTTTCTTCACTGAATTCATTTGCTGCTCTTTACTCCAGCCTTAATTCTAACCTCACATTTTCACCCAGAACTAACATCTACATTTCTAATCCTTCATCTAATGCTGGTTGTGAGTGAAACAGCCAAAACATCCTCATTTGTCTACACTACTGAGGACATCTGAAAAGATGGGAGTTAGGGTAACTAAACAGATGAATCCATTAACTATTCTGCGATTAAGCGATTAATAGTTGAAACATTTAGTCTATAAAATCAGATTTTGTTTGGTGAATCACACACAATCACAATGTTGACTTCATATTACTTAATCATCTCATTTGAATAACTACAATAAAGACGAACATGATGAAAATCATATTCTATGGGCTCATCTCAATCTCAAGCCAGCTGAACACATTAGGGAGATTTTTCACACACACACACACACACACACACACACACACACACACACACACACACACACACACACACACACACACAGTCGGTGAAGGTAACTGAGCTGTGATAATGTGGGGTGGATGTGGCTAATGGCTGATAGCTGCTGATCCCACACTGATTAACTCAGTGTTTTACAGGATGCTGCTAATGGACTGACACACTAAACCGAAGTTACAAGGGCAAGCATACAGTATGCATGTACATGTCTGCACACATGAGGGCTGACCTGAGACAGACACTGAGGTCTGGATTCAAACGTCTCAGTTTACATGAAAAATGATTCCTCAAACTGTCATTCTCAGGAAAACCGAAAATTAAAATAATTCAGAATCCCAAATTGGTCTTAGAACTTGTACTGTATATTGATCTAACCCCAACACACACACTCACACACACAGGCCAGTGCCAAAGTCCGGCAGCTCTCTAAAGTGTCTTCAGCATGTTGTGATAAGCCAGCTCCATCTCGTCCTGCCTGCTCTGCTTTGCCGCCAGCTAACACACTATCACTGATTCACCGCCACAGATAAATCTCTCACACACACAAACACATACAGATGGAGACAAACAGTGAGGCAGAGATGTGACGACAAAGACAGGGACGCACAGTACATACACACACAATGAAGATGACAACAACAAAAACAACAAAATGGCTGATGCTACAGACAGGGTGTTATTGTTATTTCCTGTTTTGGAGCAGGGTGGCTTTCTTTGCAGAGTCAAAACACAACTACAGTAGTACGGAGGGACTGGGAGGTTTATCGGTGCATGCACACACACACACACACACACACACCCACACACACACACACACACACAGGTAAGATTAAATACTCTTTCTTTCAGTCTTCAGTATTATCTCTCTTTCGGGTCTGTCTCCTTTTCTTTCTTTCTTGATATGACCTCCTGGGCCACAAAATGCCACTGTGTAGTCTAGCTGGGATTGAAGCCGCCTCTATACACACGTGCACACACACCCCCACACACAGACACATACAGACGGACACACACACACACACACACCACAGCAAGGCTTGGGGCACAGATCGGAGGTATTGATAACGGCTACACATTGATCCTGTATATTGCGGCTGGTGGAAAGTGAGACAGTAGCGTTGGTGTTGGGCTCCTCTGTCCCCTCCATGCAGACAGATATGCTGAGTCAAGAAGCCATGACTGGAAGCACTATACAACATACAGTGTGTCTGTGTGTGTGTGTCCCATGCAGATGGCGTCCCATAACCTCGGGGAAGGCAGAGATAAGCAGAGTGTATGGGCTGAGATAAGATGGGAGCAGACACTGGGGAGACTGACTGACTGTAAGTGAGTCACTGTAGGGAAAACTGCAGTTTTATGGCCTCACTTGGCCTGAGGACTCTGAAGGAAACACTTTAATTCTAACAGAAACGGCTGGAAAACACGAGTCGAACACAGGCTTTCATGTCACAAAATGTACACATTTCACATACGAGGTACCTTCAAACAGCAGCTCACATGAGAAATTCACATAGGAACAGCATACATGCTTTCAGATGTCACATGTGTACTAGAACATTACACATGTGCTACTTACAGTCAGACTGATGTACGGTGGGAATGACAAATAGTGTGATAGAGTATTTAAGCTAAAAACTGTGATGATACTACAAGACAGATTTGGTTTTCACTTTTCAATATTATGGATATAATGCAGGTTCATCAGTTACTCAATTTTAAATGTTAAACCACAGCTGGGCACGATGGCAAAAATGAATATATCAAAGGGATTTTTTCCCCCAATATCAACGTACTCTTAATGTGTATGAGAGATTAAATAATAAATACACACATTGATGTTTAATGTAATGAACAACTGTTATGCACAGCATCAGACAAAACTCTGACGGCACAACATGTTCATGTCATCATGACATTTACACTTCAAGCTCACACACTGTAGCACTGACTCCAAACTAAAGTTGAAATTTGAAGGTAGTAAATATTGACACAAAATCAGTGTCTGTGGTGCTTCAAGCACAAAAATGTTGCTGCTATCAACCTTCAGAATCTACTATCAGTTAAATCTGAAGTGCTCAGAAATGTGTCAACCTAAATTCAACAGCTTAGTGTTAGTTATCAGCTTTCCCCATATTCTTATTAGCACCAGGCATTACATGAAAACACTCTGCTTTCTAGCTGCTCTCAGACTGTTCAAATCTAAAGATGTATTACTCGTCTGAGCCTTCACTCTAAAGTATTGTGCTTTACGCCTTCAAATTGATACTGCTGAGATCTGCCACACACAAGCGTGTTCTTCAGAGGGTGAGACACAAGTGATGTGTATGTGATAAGAGGCGGCGCCATGGCAGTGGCAGGACACAACACTGAACCCTCTGTACACACACATGCACACACACACAGATAAGCATCACCTCCATCCATCGGCCTGGCTCTGTCCTCCTGTCTCTCTCTAAGCTCTGAACCAGTTAGTGATGAACCTCGAAAGCACAGAGGACACTTGGTGGAGACAGAAGATTTTAGGCAGACAGAATGATACTGATAGAGGTGGAGGAGGAAGAAAACGAAGGTCAGAGGATTAGAGACAGGGGGTGCTGTCGTTAAACAGATGAAGGTGGAGGCAAACAGGTAAAGACTTCATCCCTCTGATCCTAACACAACTGTTCTACTTCTGTACTATTCAGCAGAGCCTTTCCAACAAAACAGCTTCTGCAGGACCTCATTTACTCTCACGGTACCTCCCACACTATCAGAGCCCAAATAAAGCTGCGAGTATGTTTTCAAATAAAGCTCTCAAGATCAGCAAATTTCATAACTTGCCAAATTTGCTAAAAAATTACAGGAACTGAATGTGTTCTCAAGATTTCATGCATGGAGCCCGCATGGACAGCACAGGTGCATGTGTGAAAATGTGCGCTGAGCCACAGAAACACTATGGGCTTTTAAAATAATAAAATTTTACAATCTACATGTTCAGAGGAACATTTAAAATTCTATGCATCATTGTTTCCCACAGCTTCTTGCTTTTCACTTTTTTTTTTAGAGTCTGAGTGTGCCAGAAACTGCAAATCATTAAACTCTTACCAAAATGAATTTTGTGATTTAATTTTGAAATGTAATCAATGATCCATCATTTAAAGACAGTAAGGAATAGAATTAATTACTGGAAAATGCATACATTTTAAATTTTTCCTTGGGTTTAATGAATCATAAATGCACATTTACAAAATCAATTTTTAACACGTGTAGATTTAACTATTACTCAGATCACCAAAATTTGGACCAAATGTTTCAAACCACAATTCTGATTCCAATTACATATATATCTTATCTCATCAACTGCATTGATTTTTGTAAATACATGCTTATTCTGACTGGGAACGTTGTGGAATGCTCCAAAAACACCTGTTTGGAACATTCCACAGGTAAACAGGCTGATAAGTAACAGGTAACAGTATCATGATTGGGTATGAAAGGGGCATTCTCGACAGGCTCAGTCGTTCACAAGCGAGGATGGAGAGAGGTTCACCACTGTGTGAACACATGATTGTATAAAGGAGATTAATACATGGACTTGGGAACAGTCTGTAAAACTACTGTAAGTAAACAAAGGTCATTTGCAAATGACAGCATTCTGTTCCAACTTTTTGGGAATCAGGGTTGGAATCAATCAAACAGTGTAATAGCCTTCACACTGGCGATTAAAGGAGGATAGAAACTGGCTTGTGGCAAAAGAAAAAAATTTGATGCGTCTCACAGTATCTATGTTTATCTGTTTACAGGTGTGTGTTGGTGTGTGAACAGCAGAGAAGGTGGAGAAGAAAAAGACACATCAGATATGCAAAACTATTTGTGACACACCTTTTTGTGACACAAGCTGTAAATACTTTTCGACACCTGAGTGAACAAGCCAGGGGTGGCTGTCTGTCAGTGTGAGGGCAGATCGGACGAGAGGAAGTTTCTGTCACAAGACGCAGCAGATAACGCCACAGACGCCACAGACGCCACAGACGCTCTTCTATCTTTTTCATCAAACAAAACGCGACAGGATATAATGTCACACCATAAGTGATGATTCCCTCACCCGCAGTGGCTGTAAATACCAGACATAATCCACACACACAAACATTTACAAGACCCATGGAACAGCATTGTACATTGAGAGTAAAGACATATTTTAAAGAGGAAATCCTCTCATCTGTCTGTGATTGGATTAACCTAACATTGTAACCAGATTAAAGGAGAAATGTAGAGGGCCGTCAAAGTCACATGAAACCAAATCAATCCTGTCCAGCGGCTGATAGACTTTACCCACCTATTCAAACAATCACAGTAGGTTTTATTGCAGAATAAAAGTACAGTGCACCTAACAATCAGAGGGAAAACAAAAGGGAGGCAGCACAGCCCTTCCAACGCATGGCAACGCATGGTGGGACGAAGCAAAACTGCTGAATAGTTAGTGTAAATGACGGAGTACTTATAATCCACTTGGATGGGATTGTGCTGGTGTTAGACAACAGAACAATCTCTTTCAGATCGCTTCCATTTCAGTACAGCACAGTCACCTGAGTATTTACAGCAATAGTAGTTAGAGTCTGCGGTAATCTGCACAGTATATGAGTATCTAAATTAGATTTATTGATTTTTGAATTTCTATAGAAATTATCTCTGTATTGTTCTGTATCATGAAGCACGTTTAATCAGAAAGTCAAAAACGAGCCCGCTTGAGGATGTTTTGTAAAGAGGTGATATTAGTGGAGCATAATTTTCTACCTGTTCATTTTCACTGTTGAGTCCGTAAACTCAGCAGCATCTCACTGGTGAATCACAGGCACCTCTGCTATGAGCCAACACATTACAATGAGTGGATTATGTGCAAGGACAGCGAGAGAAGTCCCCATACTCAGTCCTGAGTGAATATCATGCTTACTAATAATACCAGCATTACTCAAAGAGTCTGGTCTTCCCAAGTGGTGAGACTGATGGGACACACTGAAATAAAAGGCAACACAACTGAACTGACAACTTCAGACAATGAGAGACTTCATTAAAGTAGATGGAGTGGATTGAACTACATCTGAATGAAACAGGTAGGAGAACGATGAAGTAGAAGAACAAAAGTCGCATCACAGAGCAGAAGGGGAGGAATTCAAACACAGTGAGTAAAGCAGTGAGGTTTCCTACCTGATCCTGCGTCCATGATGTTGGACTGTCCTCTACGATCTGGCACCAAACGCGACGAGCCGGGCATGCTGACTGGCTCTGAACGTACCGGCTGGATCCTGCACATGTACAGGATGTGTACATTATTACACACATAGACAAAAAAAACACACACTGCCCATTGAACTGATCCCAGGACTGCATACAGGGAGATTTAAATTGTTGTATTAATGATTAAGTGTAAAGCTGTCTACATGAGAGAGATAATTCTGGGAAAGTCAATGATTATAAGAATATTTTTGTTAAACTTCTCTAGATAATTCCTGGTAAGTTAGAGTGACCATCATCTCACTCGTTAAAACACATCTGTATGTGTCAAAGCACCTGAGGCTATGTAGATCCAGATCGTCTGTGTCAAAGTCCAAAAGGGGCTGCTGGACATCAGTGGGACCATGGGACTGAAGGACTGAGGATGAGGAGGAGATGACTGTGGTCTGGCCTGAAGGGTGAATGGTCTTAAATTGAAATTGGGGGCCCATCCAAAGGCGCCGGTGGGGCCCTGTATGGGTCACAATCTCCACCTAAGAATACAAAGGTAGAAGTAAGTGAGGAGAGAAGACTGTGTTTAGTCATCCAAACAAGGACAAGATCTTTGGGAAAGGCGCAGGAGTCTCTCACTACAGTGCTTTCAACTAAATGCTAAGGTCAGCATGCTAATATTCTCACAATGGCAATACATTTGGTCATAAACCAAAGTCTCAATGAAAATGCTATACAGAGCCAAGATCATAACATCACGTACCAGCTAACCTCTGTTCCATTAGCTTCTGTAACTGAATGCAATCATTGAACATTTCTGTCCTCCTTCAAAAAATGAAGCATGTTCCTGACTGGTCTACTGTCTACTGTTGATATTCTCAGATAAATAAGCATCCAATGCATCACTTGGCATCAACAATTGAAACCTTAATGACTTAAATAAAGTTAAACAATTACTTTGTGAGCACACAAAATGGTACTTTTGACAATATCATCTCTGTAGTCCATATCCAGAAAAATTATCAGAGCTCTCATCAAAAGTCATTTTTCCAATTTTTTAGTTGTAGTCTGTCTAAAAACTTACAATGTTCTATCTCCTGTCCTGCTGTTATTATGGACCTATCTAAGCTAACCACAACCCTTTGACTTTCCCATCATTATGTAGACCTATGAAGTGGGCCGCACAACATACTGTTACACTACTGGTACCAACCAAACAACTGACAGACCAACACTGCCATCAATGGCACATAACCTTGCAGCTTGTCTGAGGACTCGACATCAGTGGATTTGACATAGTGGTTTGGCATCAATCTATGTGCCAATACTCAAACACCCCAAGCAGTACTCAGATGAACTCGGTTTCATGACATCCAACTAAAAGCTTGATGTGCTCCTGCACCACTGAAAGTCTGACAATGATGTCAGAACTCGTCAAGGTCTTGTGTGTGTTGGGAGTGCTGGTGGTATGATGGGAAGGCCTCCCGGAGGGTTAATAGATGTGTGACACTAGCAGCAGTGAGGCTGAGGTGAAGCCTACTGGGAGAATAAGATGGCGCTGGCATGGCAGGCGGTCCATGGGCGCCTAAGATGAGTGGCACTAATGCTGGCTGAAAGTAGGATAGGAGAGGGCTATGGAGCGGGTGACTCATAAACATCGGACCATTACTGCCTCCTCCATTCTCCATCTCCTCTTTGCCATGAATTTACTGACTAACCGATCTCCTGCCTTGGACTCCCACTTTTCACTGCTCTACCACACTAACTCTGACTTTTCAACTCCCTGCAGCACTTAACACGCCTCTTGGTGTCTCACTGTTCACATTTCATTATCTTTACTCCATGCGAGATCGTCTCTCACCTTAGCCCAGCTCTCAGCTCTCAGCTCGCAGTCTCACTCCACTCTGGCTGTCAGGTGCCAACATCATAGACAAGAACTTACACCCTTAATTCTTCTGTGCGTCTGTGTTCATACACACAAATATGTATATGCACGTTTAGATATAGGTGGTCTGTCACAGCTGTGCAAATTAGGCCACAGAAGGAGGGTGAAGGACTGTCACTTTGTGTGTGTGTGAGTGTTTTGCCAGTTAACACCATCAATGTCACGCCCAGTCACGGAGCTGAACAGCTGCCAGCGTGCTCTTCTTTACAGCGGGATGGAAGGTCCAGATGTTACAGTCCAGTGTCAACCCCCAACCCCCTCCCCTTCCCATCTCGCTGGACAGAGCTGATGACATATTGCTCAGGTTCGTCCTTACAGCCTCTACCCTGTCTAGACTGCACATCAAGCTAGATCAAGCTAACCAATGGGCAAAACCTCACAAACAAACAGAGGTGAGCTTGTCAACCTGCAATGGCCTTTATCACATTAAATAAAAATGCACGTTCATCAGCAGTGGGTTTAATCAGAGAGGTACAGTGAGTATTAGGCCTCAGTATACTTCAGACAAATTAGGCTGTAGGACTTGTCATCTGAGCACATCTACAAACAAAAGTGTTTCTACTCGCTCTAAAAAGGCAATCCTCAAGGGCGAGGTGAAGAGGCTGCCCTCATACTGTAGACCATATTCACAAGGTGGCCATTTTCACACACTCAGGGTAGGGAGCTAAAATGCTGTTGTCAAAAGGATAATGTTGTACTGGTGCATTCTAGGGTGCAAATCTTATAAAAGAAGGGAATCTAACACATTTTTATCATTTCACAGCTTACTGATTGATCAGCAACTGAAAAGACAATGGGTAGTGCAAATCCAGAGGTCATACTTCAAGGAAAAACGACATACTTGATAATCTCTTAGCTAATATTGGACAACAGCTAACCACAGCATTCAACTACCTACCTAATATTACAGTTTAATAGTGTTATATGACATCACAGGCGTAAATTAATCCTGACATATTGACACACACCTTGGACACATTTATTTAAGTGGTTATTTCATTTATTTAAGCCTGGAAGTAAAAAGCAGTGGATGTAATCAAACCTGCAATGTAACACAATGTAATGTGACGAGGAAGGCGTGTCTTGCCAGCCTCTTAGAGCCACACAGAACACTCACTGCTAAAGTGCTTGGAACAAACTTTGTGTTGGATGTAATTTGTATGAACATTAGACAGAAATGTGCTCCAGTGAGCATAATGAGCATAATGTCAAATAGTGTTACTAAGTTAATCATTAACATTTCTGGGGCTGGGCATAGAGACAGCAAGATGGTTACATTACTGAAGTTACATTGCAAGTTTGAATAACATCCAGTGCTTTTTATGTGCAGGCTTGAATAAATGTGTCCAAGATGTGCACTGATGTTTCAGAATTAATTTATGCACATTTCATATTGTATCATGTCGCACATGTCAAACAGCAGTGTAAGATATCTTAGTAAGGAAGTGGTTGAATGCTAATGCTAGCTGCTGTTTAACGATAGGTAATGGGTTGTCAAATAGTTTTATCTTGAAATATCGCCCAATGTCCCTCCAGATTTTTAATATTCATATTCAATATTCATTCATGAAAATGTTTATTATCCTTTTGATATCAGTATTTGAGCTATCCACCTTGAACGTGAGGAAAATTGCAAATATCATCACACACTTTCTGACAGTCTCACCTTGTAGCAGTTGTTGTACACACGAAGTGTGAAGGTGAAACCCTTGCCTATGTGTGTTGCAATATGTAATAGTTCTATAATACTTAACGTGACAGGTTCACAATCTGTTGTTAATGCAGTCCAAGAATGGGAATGTTTCCAAATAGGTCTTGACATCCTGAAGCTCTGAATAAGTAATACAGTATCCAAGATGAAACTTTTTGCATCTTTTTCTTTTTCATATCTTAGTTTGAACTGGAAGTATTTGCCAAGCTCTCTGGACAGAGTTCCCCTACATGCCCTGGTCCAACATTACCTTTTTGGTCTATCTGCAAATGGCTGGTAAATTGCCATAAAACTGCATAAGATACATCGTTATTATATCAGATATCTTAAATATCATATCAGGATTGGCAGAAGAGATGAGACCTGAGGTGGACAGGAGTTTTTGTTCTCCACTGACAGCCAGCTGAAGAGCAACTAACACTGATAGGCAGCAAATGGCATGTTGCTGCAGCCAGCTGAAGCGCTGATATGGAGGGTCAAAAACCTCACATTTCATTAGGGAGCAATTTAGCAATCCTAAATCCCAACCCAACACCAAAATGCCTGCTGATAATCCAATGAAGGACATTGATATGATACAATGAAATCCACAAGGCAGCGCTTAGCTTCTAATTCAACATAGCCTATATGTATTTAACATTTCTAAACTGACCAAGCTATTGTGCTTGATATGCCCTCGCCTTTCACATTTTTTAGAGGGACAGGAATAAAAACAAGTTACCCTGTATAATGGATTTACAATCCCTTTTAATTTTGCTCTAGTCTTTTTATCCTAAATCCATTGATAGTTTGACCTACTTCCAAATCATCTTAGGTACACACTAAGGCATGAAGAGCTGTACTGTTATATTTCCAACCACTGACGAATGTGTCAGTACTACTGCTCTGACAGGAAGTCGGCAAAATTCTGGGTTAGTGCAATGGATAGTTTTGCTCCTGGCAAACTATCATAGCAGATATGAACCAGGGTCTCCGCAAGCTAAGTGGGGTGCATTTTAACCAATCAATTATGCATGTAGTGGAATTATTGATGGTGAAAATGTAGTGGGTTACCTGCCGACACCAGAGATGAGTGCATTGAGGGTTAACCAAACTGTAAAGACCAGGGTGTGTGCACCGGATTTTTCTACCATGTCTTGACCAAATACTGTGAACATCTGAGCATAATTTAGGATGGCACTTGTGATTAGGAAGGAGCCACAAAGTAAGTAAGGCTACTTGACTAAGAAAGAAGAGTACCTGTGTATGAAACCAATGAATTAAGATCCAGTCTGTGAAAATACGTATAAACAACATCATGTAAAAGTAAAATAAATTGAAGGCTGAATCTGTACTGTAACAGATTGGGTGTCCAGTCATTACAAAAACGTAAGACCTTGAGTCCATCAGGATTGGACTTACTTTGCATGTTGGTATTGAAAGTATGGAAATATTTCTTACTGAGATAACACTTTGTTGAAGTACCAGTTGGGTGGCCATTGCAACATAAGAACACAAACACATGATTAAAAACTCAAGCATTTTCAGGAATCAAATTTGTTTTTCGCCAAAGCAACAAAGTAAGCTAAGACGAAGACCACAGCAACCAAATGCTGGGTGTGATCTCACTGTCTGACGGTAATGTCAATCACAGTCTGCTTGTCACAGGCGAACTTAATGTCACTATAAAGTTGAGTAAGATAGAGGTCTGACCTGAGAGAGCCACTCCTCATCCTCCTGGCCACTGTGGTCCGACGCCAGGCTGTCTGACGACTCATGGCGCGTGATTGGGCCTGGGCTTCCTGGGGGCATGGCTGAAAACACACACACACACACAAACACGATTGAATGATGTTATATATGTTATACCCAATGATGACATTTCTTATTTTGATGCTGGCAATATTTTGTACCAATGTCTAATGTCACCATAGTTTTCAAGCTAGAAAGAATCTCGTCAATTGTTCAGTGTTTCCGACATAATAATATTCTTGAAACGTGTGAAGGCCTGCAACATTACAACACATGACACTGATGCAGCGGTCTGAGAGGGATATCAGCAAGTCAAAACTGAGTAGTCAAAGCAGGGCAGTGAATTACACACTGGCATTAAGTATTAACATAATTCGGCCTGTGAGGGAAAACGATAACTGACAACTAGTTTATTGAAGTGTTAGCGTCATTAGGGTTTGACTGATATGGTCCTTGACAGCCAATAGCAACACATGGAGTGTACATCTAAAATTTGCTGACTGTCTGGACCAGATCTTATCTTTAAGGCTTTTGTAAGATCAAAAGCAGGTGAGCTAAAGAGGAAAATACCATGTTTTTCTTTGTCTCTGTCTGTCTTTGTTTGGACATATGGGTGCGTGCCAGTGTGCGTGAAAAAGCAAGTGTACAGTAAAGCATGAAAGACAGGGAGAGAAACAGCATATCTGTGTGTGTCTGTGTTACAAGAAGAGAGAGTGACAGAGAGACCCAGAAGCAGATGGGGCTCTTGCAGGCTTGAATAAGCAGGCGTGGAGAATGAGGCCTAATGTGTAGAATCAGTCCTTTCTCTGTCTCCTACCTCACGGATGGGGTTTGTTTAACACAAGAATGGCTAATAAACTTGTCAAGTCCACATCTGGAGCACAGGAGGCATTCCTGTCTTTATCCACACACAATCACACACTCAGACACGTGTCAGGTGTTCATACATCCCTGATGGAGGTAGTTTGGTGTTTGACACCTCTGTAACGAATGTCACATCACCCCCCTTCCCCACCTCCTCCCGACACACACATTTCCCTTATGAAGTATGAAGTTTGCACAGTTCTTTCACCTGCTTCTGAAGTAGTGCTTGCTGTGTGTACAACTGTGTTTGAAAAGGAAAGGAAAGGAAAGGAAAGGAAAGGAAAGGAGTATGTTTGTAAGGACTAGCTAGTTAGAGTGAGCAATGACCATGGCTAAACAGTCTGAGAAAAAAGCACCACCTGCACACATGTACTCTGCATTAACAGAAAACCAAGAAAAATAGATAAAACTATGCTAAGTATTCACAATATAAAAGGGTATTAATTTACTTTACTGAAATAATTTTCAAAGCCAAGAGAGATGGCTTCAAATTGTTCTGTTGACCAACAGTCCAATCTCCAGAGATATTAAATTTAGTGACATAAAGCAGAGCAAGGTGACAAATCTTCACAGGGAGACAGAGACAGAGAAAGTGGAACCAGAGAATGATACTGTTTCTTGATAAATGACTTAAATGATTGCTTGATTTCAAAATTGTTGATGACTAATTTTCTGTTGAATAACTATTGTTTATTTGTTCTAGATAGTCAGACAGACATACTGATATATAAGACCTACAGTTAATGTGTGGAGGGAAAGTGAGCTAGGGTTACAGTCAGAAAGAGCCAGGCAGAGAAGGGATCTCATGTTGTTATAAAATGGACCAGAGAAGAACAAAGCCTGTGCTGTTTTACTTATTAAACAAAATCACGACTCCCCTATTTCCTTCCATTGCTCCCCCCACACAACCGCCACCTCTCTCTCTCTCTCTCTCTCTCTCTCTCTCTCTCTCTCTCTCTCTCGTCCTCCTTGCTCTCTGACCCTTGGGGCCAATAGCTGTTCCCTAATTAATTATTGATGTTCTGAAGCAGTTGGTGGACTGGCTGGATCAGGTTTCCAGTGGGGGGGCTTTCAATGGCCAGTCACAGCCAGGCTCCGGTGTGGAGAGCTAGTGGACATCCCCATGGGTCAGGCAAAGAAACAACTCTCCCTCTGTGTGTGTGTGTGTGTGTGTGTGTGTGTGCGTGCGTTTGTGTTAGTGTGCATGTCAGGAGCCAGACTGACCAAGGCAGTAAGAGTCAAATCTACCCATCTTAGTGTTGGACGAGGCAGACACTGGGCCCTCTGCTTTTACAACACTCATTACTGGCTCTTAAGAGACAGAGCGTCAATACAATTTCACAGGCAGCAAATTTTTTAAGTGCAAACTTATTGCACGGCACTCAAGAAAGGAGTCTGAATGTATGGCTATAGGTGCAGTAGAAATTTCTGTGTGTTGTTGTTTATGCATATGAAGAAACACAGAATAAGCAAGTAACATGGTGTCACTGCTTAGAAATGATCAGAGTGGAATGGGAAAGGATGTGCCTCAATTCCAAAGCAATGATCTAAATTAGAAAAATGAGTAAAATACAGGTCAGAAATTGAGAGATTTTTGGCAAAATGTACTGAATGTTTCCACCACATGCCAGAATGCTTTGCTGCTCCAGTTACGCATTGTTGGATAATTTCCAAAGGAACTCAGAACTACCATGACCAGAAAAAATGGTGACACAAACCAATCATGACTACCTTATGAAAAAATAGTGACGCCATTCAGATCAAAAACTGCACTGGGTTGTGTTAATATGGTTTCCTTCGAGTACAGGTGAAAAGGTGAAATATGGAGGCGGGTTTGAATGATAGATCCTCGCATTTGAAGGCCTATCCAATGTCAAAACACTGCACAACAATTTTGAGTATAATGAGACAGGATTTTTACAACTCTGGAAAGTTATTATCTTTCTCATTGTGATACAGATACAGTGTTCATGGTATAATTTCTAGAACACTACCAGAAATGTATGCTTGCATATACGTTACTGAATGACTTTTGCCTCTTAATTCAGTTGAGGTTGTATCTCTGCGTGTTTTAGGTCCTTGTAGGCAGCACTGTGTTAAATACAGCAATCAAGCAGGATTTCTTTATGGTAAGATAAATATCTGTATTTGTCAGGTAATTAATCTGTTGGATTTGCCAAAAATAATCTGATCTTGTTACTTTATCCAAAAACAGTTTATCAATTGATCTGATATACGTATGTTATATGATGTTATGTCCATTCTGTATCCCTTTGTAAGTATTTCCTGAATGCTGAATCTGTATGGAAAATCCTAAAAAACAGAAAGACGCTACTGTGTAATTATAAGACCACCTTCCGACCAGCAATGGCAGAAAAATAAAACCAAAACTGTCTATCAGTGGAGCCATGACTCACTCAATATTTGCTAATGATGGCTGCTGTCAAAGATAAGCTGAAATGATAATTGATAAAATGTGATTTCCAGGCAACTCATAATAACTGCCTTGTTAAAGAATAAGATGAATTTGTTTCTTTCATAACCACCCCGATGATTATGTTCTTGCATACCTCCCTACACCACAGAGGAACAGAGTTGTCTGTGTCACAGTCTTTATTGACTGTGGGGAGAGTGGTGTTTTGCTGTGCTGAAGGCTAGTAGCCAATGGCCTGTTAGCCAGAGCAGTGAAGCAGGGAGTCAGAACAAGAACAAAGGCTGCCTAGGTATTGATGTAGCCCGACCTCCCAGGGCCTTGGGCCAGGGGCCGGAGAGGCCGATCTCCAGGGATAGATAAGGGGCGAACAATCTGATAGATCTGGAGAGCCGCCTTGTCTGGGTTGTCCGCTCTGTTCACCTTTATCTCTTTCATTTGTATTTTTTAAAGATACTTTTTGTTGGTCTTTTATTTTTCCCCTCTCTACTTTGACCTGCCACACACTTGCTTGCCAGACATTTCACTTGCTAGGCTCCCTTCTCGACTGCTCCACCTGTCTGTCTTCTCACTTTCCTCTCTTCTCGCTTTCCTCTTTTGAGTAGTACTCTGGCAGATAGGTGCTGGCATTCTGACAGACTGGGATAGCTTAGTCATTATATATCATTCAAGGAGTATTTGACTGACAGTTCCTTCATTCAGCCAGTGCTACACTTACCCCATCCTTTCTCTGCCTCTCTTTGATTACTGACCCAGTCATGGCGCCATGGTTTCTCTTTACCAAACGCCTGATGTTCCAAAGCCTTCACTCTGGCCCCTCTCTCAGAGCAATTAGATCTATTGACGAGGCAACTGTGGCTGGCCTGTCATGGGCTTCAAAGTCCCAAGAGAGCAGCTGAGCCAGCCAGTCAGTCAGTCTCCACAATTAGCACATTATATGACAGGTAGGGAGGGGAGGGCAGTGGCCAAAAAGCATAGCCTCTGTTGCTGCTATCATCACCAGGCTCAAAGGAGCCAGCCAGAAATCCAGGTGGTAAATTATTCACTGGTTTGTTTGCTTCAGAGCAACTTTGCGGCAAGGGGGAGAGGTGTTGGAAAACATACTGTGGACAGCTAAATAAATATCACACCAACAAAAAAATCATTTGTGGAAAAAGCTCACTCTGAATAAAAAGTCTGAATGTAGCTAATGAGGGTGTGAAAACCTCACATTCATCAAAATATACACACTGTTATGATGTTACTCTGTAATTACCTAGATCCAACACCTTTGGTCAAAAGAAAAGAGTCTAAAGACACTTGCCTATAGACAAGCGGGTGTTACAGACAGGGATCCTGTGATTCCACTTCAGCTACAGATAGTGGATTCCCCAAACAATAAAAATTGGCTTGAGATTGTTTTTATTAAGCCAGATCATACTACTACTTTCTCCTTTATTTGTGAGCATACTGCATAATGTGTGTCTCTTTCATCCTTATCTCTCCAAGGCAGTGCTGCACGATGCCGTCCTCTGCAAGGCTGAGTGCTGCCAGTAGCTGCTACAGATGGACAGGTGGAGATAGTGACCATGAAGTGGCGCCACTGCTGCCTTTTATCATCCGGTCCTGGAGGCTCCGGTCTGGCCTGACCCCGGCCCTTCCTCTCCCCTTCCTATTCCTTTCCCTGCATACTGCATTTTTAATCAGCCTGGGTCATCCAATATAGAGCCACGAGACCGGAGACCATGGCCTGTCAATCAAGTGCTGCCACCTCTTTGCCTTGCACCACCTTTCTAGAGACACAGTCATACTTTGTTAGACAATTAGCTGAGGGGGATATTTATATAGATTTCTTACCCTCACTCTTTGACTCCTTCAGCACTTCTGTCTCTTGTCTACTAATAAAAACTTGCTTGTCTTATTTCCTGTCTTGCTGTCTGTGATGGTTGTATCCACAATGTAAATTAGACGAAGATAGCACAATTTGTTCTACAAGTAAGAACACTGTGTCTTTTCAGTTTCCTCTGCAGCAGGCATGATCTTTATGCTCAGCAAGAGGCAGCTGGACAAGGGGCTGTGCTGTAATTCATCCTAAGGTCAAATCGACTCTTTCTCCTGGATCACTTCTCTGTTGCACTGCCAAGCCCTGGAGGAAACGGCAGAGAGGGCTGGCGAGCGGACGCATGCTGAGAAACAGGATGTTCAGAGTCTGTGCTCGGGTGCAAAGCGCAGAAATGGAAGGTGGCACTCCAAGAGCAACTCTGTCAGTGTTGGTGGTGTACAGGACGCTGACCCGGAGGGAAAATGGCAGGAGCACAAGAAGTGGGTAGAGGGCTGAACAATTATGTTTATAACGTCTTGACCTCGCATCAGTTCACACATGGCTGGTTCGGGGAATAAAGAGATGGCCGTGTTATCTGGCTATTGTTAATTGGATGTAAATGTTAATGCAATGAATCTCTCTCATTATGTAGCCAGTTCCACTGCCTATGCTGGCAGAGAGAATGGTGGAAAAGGCTGACGCCCATGCCCGTCACCCCAACGTGTCCTCATCGCTCTGACACTAGGAGAGACCATTAGCACTAATTTGAGAAAATATCCTACCAGTTAGACCTGGAGCACTGCAGAAGTCAACAGAGACGAGCAGAGAGATTAGGGTAAACACAGCCACCACTTGCCCTGGAGCAGGAGCAAGAGCTAATTACAGATTTTGTGTGTTTATAATTATGGAGTGAGCTCAAAACGCCGGCCTATTCCAGGGGGTGGATTGATTTCGTGTGTGGCCATCCGTATGCACTCGTATGAATGCATGCGAATTGGCCTTTCAGAGGGCAACCTAAAGTGCTCACTGCTCTGTACTTGTTATTGAATTAGAGAGAGTTTAGGGTGTCAGCTAATTGGTCTGAGTCCGGCATCTTATAGCATCGTGCTAGCTTGTATTGAAGCAGGCATGTAGTGTGGCTAGCAAAGGATAGATTCAAGGTGCAGAAAGCGAGAAAGAGGGTTACTTCTGAGAGGTCTCAGAGGATATAAAATGGCAGAAATTGTGGAAGTATCTCTGAAGTCTTTCAGAAAGGAAATGTTATGGCTGCTGACTGGAAAGGCCTCTCCTCAGCATGTGGCACCAATAAGAGGCTAAGGACTGGCTTTCAACACAGTCAACATGGAAAATCAGCAGGGATAGGGGGTCACCCCCCTTGACTAATAATGCACATAGTACATACAGAAAACATACATGGTTGTGATAGCCTCTGCAACCAGAACGTAGAGAGACCGATATTTTATGATGCATGTATGCATGTCATGCAGACCAGGCTGTACACCGAAATTTTTGATGCAATCATGTTTAAAGGTACAATGTGTAAGAACTGACCACCTGTCAAAGCTTGCGCCAAATAAATAAGGGGCAGCATATCACCCGTGTAACCACAAACTGCTGCTCACAATTGCTTTTTGCTCTAGCTGTCCCTGGCTGTCGGGACTAGCTGTCATTAGTTAGTTAGCTCAGTTAGCCTTGCAGTTAGTGGTCCTATTAGCTGACTGGAGTCTTCCCCAACCGAGAGCTTGAAGCACTGGGGGACTGCTGGTGTTTACACTGCAGGCAATGGAATTAGGCTCAGTAGCCAAACACAGCGTGGAAAAGCAGTGTATAGTGTATAAATATATACAATATTTTCACATCTAACTAAAAGAACCAAACCAGAGGTGGTGATTGTTGTAACAGTGGAAAGACAAGATGGCTTTAGTGAGTTTGTTTCTGTCGAGTTTGATTGAAGTGGTATTACAAGACAGGACAGGCTAGCATGCTTATCGCAGCAGATACCTCTGCAATACATATTATATCTTCACACTGTTGATAATGTCAACATTTCATTTTGAATGTTTTAAACTAAACATTACATCTCTAAACCTCCTTTTACAGCATGTCAATATCGTTTTGCAAATAACAATAATAATACTAGCAGAGTCGACAATGGTCAACAATATTTAGTTAGATAGTAGATAATAGATTTGCATAGTTACGAGTTGCAGGGTACAGTGCTGTCTGTCACATTGTCTTACCTGATATTACCAAAAATTTTAAAGTTCAACACACAGTGGCTTTCCATTCACTTAACTGGCCTAAGCCTGTGCTTTTCTTCTATCTGATCATATTTCGGAAATAACATCGGCCCAGGTTGACAAAGTACAGTTAAATAATCTGTTTGCACAGCACTGTCATACAGTATGAAGACTAATCAAAATAAATTCAGAACTGATGAGGTATCAAGAGCCTGATCCTAAAACCCTTCATTGTATGCTTGCAGTAATATCATGACGATTCCTGCTGCAACAGGATCCCAATGAGCTGAAACCTGACACACATGTTCACTTCAATTTGAACTGCTTAGAGCAAATCTGCACTTATTTACATCTTTCCATTGACTTCATGTGCATTTATGCTTCTTTGACACGTTACTTTGCATTCTATTTGAACACAACCTGATACTATGAATACATTTGTTTGTGTAAACCGGTGAATAAAAAAAAAGAAGGTTTAGCACTTACCAGCCAGAAGATACTGATAGTACTGCACAAGGTCTGATGCCAACACCAAGGGGTGGTTGGAGTTGAAGGGTGGCTGCAGCTCATTCCACTGTGGAGTCCTGCTCCAAAAGACAAATCAACTGTAAGATTGGTTACATTAGAGGCATCTTTTCTAAGACAGCATAATCAACACTGTGTTACCTGGCTAGAGTCCAGCAGGCCCTTGGACAGGTGCTGAGCTCCAAAGGCGTGTCATCACTAATCTTTTGAGCAGTACTAATTGGTCGAGGCTCCAGGACATGCTCCACCAAGTTACCATAGCAACTGATGATATACAGTGAGTCGACAACTGACTGCCTGGACTGATCTGTAAAGAGGATGTGAAAAAAGACATGTAAAATGTTCCTTGAGCTGCTACTTAAAATGATTACTGAAATGTGCATTCTTCCCAATAAGGGAGAAAATATAGGTAGTGAAAACATTCAAACATTCTAGATTTTGTATCCATTATCCATTTGATCTTTACTTTTGGGGAGACACGTTTGCACATTGCCTTACTCTAGAAAAATGCAAAAAGCACCTGTCGCCATGGTCTCACCTTTCTCTCTTTTCATGTTTGGGTTGGTGATGAACCAGGAGCGAGATGAGGCAAAGATAGCGGCCACACAAAACTCTCCTCCACTGGACTTGCTTGGGGAGATCTGAGGGGGTGGCTTAGCTTTGCTTCAGGAGGGAAAAGAGTACAATGATGAGACAAAGTAAAATCTCTGCTGCCATGTCTCGGGCCTCAAAGGTGCTCTGTGTAGTGACTGAACATTTTAACATGTGAAATTCAAATTACTTGTGATTGACTGGTTTAAGTATTGTAACCAAATTAGAATGGATGGAGAAGAAGAATGCTAATTCCAAGCTTATACCAAAATACCAGTTTGAATGTTAGACCATATTTCCCATGAACCATGTTGCTGAAGAGGAGCACACTTCCTGCCCTTTTCCTTCAAAAGTGACTAGGTGGTACAAAATGTGAACTACAAAAGTCCTCTCATCAATGATCAGTAATTACATTGAAGTTTCTAAATTTATCTGCTGATTTATTGTTAAGTTAAAATTAAACATGTAGCACCTTTGGGACCAAGGTTCAAATTTGTGTTTATCCCATGAAAGATAACAACCAGAATCCTATCTAGAAGAAGAGATGATTTTCAACAGTACAACACCTCAGAGGCAAGTATATGAAAATTACACAGCAACATCTGTCAACAATAAATACAAACTTAATAAAAGTGCTTTGCATGCAAGGGGCTAAGCAGGGGTAAATTCAAATGCCTGCAAATAAAACATCCACCTTGGGAGCAGAAAAGAGGGAAATTAATTTTGCTAAGACACAAATGTTGATGCATGAAATACTCAGAAAACAAAGCTCAGTCCAAAATTCAAAAACATGTGTCTTACAAAATGTCCACCTGCTTGGTCACCACCTATACACAATTCAGCCACAATTCCTGATCATCTTCATATCTGAAAAGGAAGTTATGTATGAAACAGCAGAAGACAACAATTGAGTGCGCTCCTGTCAGAGGTTACATTCACACCAATAATGGCAATGTGGCAAAAACTCCATACTTCCTCATTAATTTCAATGAAATCACAGTGTTGTCGTAAGGTGGGGGGGGTGGGGGGTGAGGGTATGCCACCACAGACGGTTCCTGCAAAAACTATAAGGGAGATTTGCAGGCAAGTTGGTCCTGGCTTTACTTTTGGGGCAGCATATTTCAATATCATGTAAAGATCCAGTGCACTCATCAGCCATATACAGGATGTAGAAAAGCACTATCCAGGTGGAATATAGCATGTACTTTGCAGCACTGTGTTTAATTTCTGTTTACCCCATGGGCACTGACATGTATGAAACACTGTAATGTTGATGTTGTTTGTGTTCCAGAGTTGTTCTATCTGGGCATAAAAAAGTATAAACCACAGTGGTTCGTTAGAGTTAAATAAGCTTTCAAACTGGGCTTCCTGGTTTGTATTTAGTCTTCTGTCTGCTACCCACACTAATGTGGCTTGGTGCTGCGCTGGAACCATACTCTAAAATCTAATTATGTGTTTAAGCAGGCAGAAGGATCTACAACCAAAAAACAGCATTTTGGCTTTCACTGTTACAGTACCTAAAGCTTAGCCTGCTGAACTAGAGACAAGGTTCCCGCAGCCTTCTTCACTGACCGCTGGTTGATCATCACTGGTGACTAGTGAACCATGTGATGCAATTGGTGATGGGCAGCATACTTGCAGTCTACCTTTAGAGAGTTTTCCTAATGTTCAGTAGGTGTAACTTCTTGTTTTGAGATCCGTCAATGACATGCCTGCTTCTCCAAACAGTTGGGACCAATGACCATTTCAGCCACAATGGATGCACATGATCTACGATATTAATCATACAACGGAATGTGTACCTTACAACAGCAGCAACATCCAAACTGCCCTCCATGGCTGCTTCCCTTTAAGTCAGCCACAGGAGAGATTTTACTGGGAGTCATTGGATTATTCAGCATGTCAGGACTGTTTGAGAGGAAGCGGACACCAAAAAGGTTTTCAGCTGCAATAGGGTTCCCCATATGGTAATGATAAGAGAACAGTAGCGAGGTCTGGTATTATTGTCCGGCCTTATAACCAACCTAGACAGTAAAACATGGTCACAGCAGATCAGGCAAGGGGTGGGCTAAAGACTTGAAGACGCACGATGGTGTCACACACTCTTAGAGGGTACTTAACCTTGACCTTTGGAAACCACAATGGTGGGGAAGCAACACACTGGCTTCTGTCTACACTCACTTGTTGGGAATAAAGACCAAAAAGGAAAAAAAAAAAAAAAAGACAAAAAAGTTGATGTAAAATTGCACTTTCCATTTTGTTACTGGGTATTTCCAATTGAAAGAAAATTGTAATTCAACGTATCCTGCAGAACTCTGTACAAGTGTTTTATATTTTACTATGTGTGGAACAAATATAAGTAGAAATGGATAGCTAGCATGAGCAGATAAGCCTCAATGCCTACTAAAAAGAGTTTCAAAAAAGAGGTTCATGTACAAAAACTTTATCAACAGGGAAATATAATTCTGTCACTGATGCAACGCACCTGGTACCAGGCCTATCAACAAATGTCCAACCAAGCAGCTCTGTCTATAAGCAAGGAAAGCAAAAGTTTCTACACTTTTGACGCACTTTTTGTATGTGGCATGTTGTGATAGGCTCTAGTCTTCACTGGTACTGAACAGCATTAGCGGTTTACAGAATGGACGGGTATGAAAAAGGGAGTAGTCTTCCCATGATGGGGAAAAATTCAGATTGTTTAGGTATGTCTTTGCCCCCTAATCTTTAAAATACAGAAATGGGTGTTATTGAAATAATTAACATTTGTGTTGGTTTTGAACAGAATTTTTAGCTTTTGACACACAAATAAGACTTGGGCTCAAACTTAATGTATTTATCTTGGTCCATACATAGAAGTTTATTTTTGACTTTGGAATTGGTGTGTCGACTAAATAATCTCAATTTCAGGTCCTCTGATTAACTTTTTAATTGATGTTTAGAAAGTAAAACACCTGTAAATACATTAAAATAAAAAACTAGCTGTATTTAAAAATTATTCAGATGCTATATGCTATGAGGAACTTTTTATATTTGATTGTATTTCTATGACATTTTAATAAACATCACTTGATTTATGATTTATTTATGATTATGTTGTTTTTTATTTGACTTTTCTGATCTTGTTTAAGTTTATATACTTTAGCAGAAGTGCTAAACATGAAATCTCAAACATCAAAGAAAAAAAGTGACTGCAGCTTTAACTCTCTTTTCCTGCAGGTGGTGCATGTGTTGAAGGAACAATGGCGTTCTTTGTCTGTGGATGGCAGCGTTGACAGGTATAAATCTGCAGGTCAAAACTACTGCAGCTATTACTTTTTTATTCTATAGAAGGCACAGGTTGACAGGTATATATTGCTCTGACAATGACAGAACAACCCCTTATTCAGCCTGCTGAAGTTGGTTGCCACTAAACAAACTATCCAGACCTCACTGATATGTCTGACTCACAGGAAGCTGCGTGTAAAACTAACTAAACTTTGTAATACAATGTGTTTAGGACTGAAGTTCAACAGTAATGCATGTGAGGCAGATGGTGTGTCCAGCAGTTCAACTAACTTTTACTCTACTCGGTGCTGAAAGACCTGTTGCTGGTAAAACTCTTTCTGTTCCCTCCCCTCAGACTGTCAGCACCTCATAAATTACTTTCTGGATGCAATGAGATGTTGATGTCTTTGTTTGGCCAACACTGTGCGAAAGAGAGATCAGAAAAAAGGAAGTGGTGAAGTTAGTCATAAGAGAGGCCTCTATACAATTTTGTAGATTGTATTTATTAGTGCTGGGTCAAGGGGAGAAGGCTGAATAACCAAATATCCACAGTAAGCCCTGTCTGCAAAAGGCAGATGGAGGAGGAGATAAAGTCACACTCAGGATATTGCGTTGGCTAACTCAAGGGTGCCCTTGTCTTCTCCTCCAAGCTCTTCCTCGGGCCTATTTGTTTGTCAGTGCATCCAGAAGATGAAGCATTTAACAAACAGGTCTGGTTAGCTATCCCCTAGCTATGAGGGAGTGTTTCTGTTACAGCAATTTTTCTCTCAGCATGTCCGCTTATATCTGCTTTTCAATCTCAACAATCCTGGAGCAGAGTAAGGCAAATTAAACGGAAAATACAATGGGAGAGAATTGAAAATAGACATAAAATATGTAAGATATGCGTGGACTTTAAACTTTCAAGAACCCAACTGTGATCCATTAAAGCGAAAGTGGCTAGAAGCATGTTAAAAGGAAAGGGGATAGGGGAGACGAGGGATCTATTAGTCACAAGACACCATATAACTTCTGTTCATTGCTGAAGAGAAAGAGCAGTATTCCCAACTTTGACTGTGTGGGAGTTCTGCAAAGTCAAAGTTCTTCTTTGGTGAGGTGTTTAATTGCCGAAAACCCTGGTGTTCCATCTCTCCCCTAGCTGGAAAATATGTTAAACCCTCAAAGGCTGTGGTTCACTGGTTTCAATAGCCCAGGAAACACAAATCCTATTTCAGCGCAAGCTGATGTTGGTTTTTTAGGGGTAAGAGCTCGGGGCGGACCAATATACCACACGGCAACTTACACTGTGCAGTAGAAGATACTCTAACCTTCTCATAGTCTTCATATTGATTTTGGACAGTTGAATAATAAATCAAGGAAAAACATTATTTAAATGTGACGTTTCCTTGACGAGATAATAACAAATCAGCGAGACAGGACGTTTAAGAAGCACAGAAGAGATTAAAAGTTTGAGTCATTAGGGAACAACTGACCAATTTGCAACCACACACACTGACCTCACACACCCATGCACAGACGCATGCACGCACGCACATGCACGCACGCACACAGACACAGACACAGACACACACACACACTTATACTGTATGTATACTAGGGCAAAGTACATACGCATACTGTATGTAATCACACATAGCAATGCATATACTCGTAAGTCTGTGACAGCAAGCTATAATACTGGCTCCCCACTGTGGTCTCATGGCTGATGAGCTGGGTTTGGGCCTCTCTGAAGAGGCCTCAGCTCGCGTCAAGTCTGCCAACAGGACCAAAGATCACAGCTCGGTTTTCGTCTCTTCAGGGTACAGTGACCACTAAAGTTTATTCATCTGTGTTTTAAATCATCCTTTTCCTCTTGATCTCAATTGAAGTGGCTTAAAAGTGTTGAGGTTTCTGCCCTTACGACAGAGAGGCACAGCTCCAGCAGACATGGGCCTAATTCTGCTCTCCATATGGAGGACAACCAGCTCTTGGAGTGGACCGGAGGTAGTGGAGTGGGTTGGCAAATGACAACAAGTTACGAAAAATGTAACCAGATATCAATCAATTATGAAACATAAATACACTAAAAGGGAAATGGGAGTGGGGGGAGGGGATGTCACCAAACAAAAGGCAAATCTCTTTTTTTTCTTCTCCCTCCACAAGATTTCCTTTTGTACGATTGCCCTTTGGTAGGGAGTGGAATCCATTTTCTTTGCAACTTTAATTCACTGAAGACTACTCACATGCCATTTCCACTTTTAATTTAACAAATGAGGACTCTTGACTGAGCTAATAGCTTTTCCTCAAGGGCATAATTCAATCTGCGACATCAACCATCAAAGTCCCTTCGCATTACTATGTCCAGGGCTAACGTGAGGCGCCTCTGAGGGGGGATGGAGGTCCACGGGCAGCTTCCATTTATTTCTAGGGCCCTCGCAGTAAACAAATATGATAGAGCTCACTTGAGCTGCCAATCCAGTGACAAAGAGCTGTATGCTGTCGTCTGGCTACCGATTCTGGGCCATAATGTTAATTTAAATCAGAAAAGGATCCGGTATTAGGATTGCGACCAGGAAGGGAAAGGAAGACAGACAGACTGAGAGAGAAAGGGCAGTCATGTGGAGGACACATCCTTCAACGTCACATTTATTATTTTACAACAGCCCTTGGAAAAGAGGCAGCCTTGGGGCTGTTCTGAAAACACACAGCACTAATGACAACCACTGGGGAAAAGCAGTGAACACTGGAGAATGGGCATCAAATGCTCAAGCAGAAACTAGGACTTCTTTTCTTTTTTACCTGTTCCTATTTCCTGTAATCTGCCTTGTGTGCCACACAAGGCATGTAAGTTTGTTGATTAGTCTTTGGAGTCGGATTGTGCAAATTACATTACATATATTGGTGTAAGTTCATGTATTTGGTGAGAAAATGGAGTCTCACAACAAAAAATCAGGTGTTTAAAGTACATATTTCAAACGTGAAATGGAAATTTGAGAGGGTATGTTACAGTTCATGGTATCCTAGAACAGGAAACAATGAGGGCTCTGTTTCTAAAATTTGTACCTAAACTCTGGGCATTACTGAGCTCTCAGAGGCCACGCTAAACACTGAAGCAGAAATTGGCAAATGGACTGTCATAGCTCACATCTCAAGACATACACTATTAGAGAAACAATATAGGTTTAACTAGCTCCAATTTGAGCGGAAGGCAGTTATCGTGAGGGTCAAGATTCCGATGCTAATGATGTGTACCTTTGAAAAGTATACGCTCTGAAGTCACTAAGGGCCTAGATTAAGCTGGAGGTGGATGAAGACAGAAAGAAAAAAGCTTCAATTAAAAAGTATGAGTGACTGCCCACAACAAAAGACGAAACCCAAGACTTGGTGAGGGCACCACATGCTATTCATTTTGTAAAGTGAATGGAGTCAACAGGGAGGAGCTGGAGAGCAGGGAGCCGAGAAGGGAAAAGTTCACTTCACTGAGCCACTCAATCATCTCTCCATAAGTGACTCTGTCATAACGGGGCTTCTTTTAAAAGCTTGTAAGCATCTGATTTCACAAGACAGCGTTGACAAGAGACTTGGCTTCAGCCCCCTGAAGAAAAAGTTCCTTGCACAGGAAGATGCGGTGCCCTCTAACATCTGATTCTCAGCGCAGTGCATTCAAATTTAGTTTGAATGGAAATTTAGAAGTGACTTTCTATCATTTCCTGTTGGCCCAAAAATCTCATTAGATTTCCATTTTATTTCACTTTAGCTACTTTTCGACCAAAACAATGAGCTGAAAGATGATAAACTGCTCTGTCGCTGAGGGGAACTGCAGAGTTGGATGATAATTCTCTGTGGGTTCATCACTTCGAGAGACCTCTTTCACATGACACAAAGTCATCTGACCCATTTTTACAACAAAAATGTGAAGGCAGCTTTAAATTAAATTTAGTTATAACTAACAGTTTGCAAAACACATTTTGTTGGAGATTGTTACAACACTCACATTTCTATACCCACACAAGACACTGTTCACAATACCAGAATATGACACGGCACACTTACTGCACACATATCAGACAGGAAAAAAAAAAACAAAACAAAACCAAAGTTGGCTCAAAAAAATTGGAACAACATCTGCTTTAGACAAAGGAGTTATTCTTGGAAAAATATCATGGAGGATCTAAGCACAGAGAACGAAAAAGACAAGACAGAGATGTCGTTTTCTAGAGAGTGGCTCAAAGAAACCACACAGCAAGCAGACAAGAAGTGTTATGGCACTACCCTCAAGCCTGGCAGTGTGTCCTGGACGACCACCTATGACACAGACCTAAGGCATGCAGGGCTTGGAACCTTTTTTATACAAAGATCAGGTATTAACTAAAATGTGAAACCATCAATGATAATCCAAGATATATGCATACTTTATGAAAGTATTAAATCCAACCAAAATCCTCTGTTCACTTTAGAACTGGAGTGGCTTTAGCACAACATGTTGAATCATCCTACTACAAAAGCTCAACATACACAGAAAAATTGAGGGGTTTGCAAAAACACAACCAAAAAAAGGCACAAAAAAAAGATGAGAAAATAAGAAACACTCCTCTTTGGGATTTTTCTCCCCTGAGGAATGACTGCACAAACTCTGCGGAATGTGTTGAAAATATACCAGAAGACAAATGAGAGGTAAAGAAGGCGGTGTGCTGTGGCAGAGTATACAGTTGCATGCTGCCGAGGGAGCCGAGGAGGGGAGAAGCAAAACTCACCATGGAGTTTTAATGGCAAAACATCCCGCCCCAAAGAGGTAGGGTCTTCATGAAAGAGGGGTGGGGGAGGGTGAAGGGGGTGGGGGGATACAGAGATAGACGGAAAAACCATTATTAAACTAGCACACTTGAGCAAACACACTTTTCACATTACATACTTTTTGACGTGTCTGTTTAAGTGCACAACACATATGAGGCAGGAAACAGAACGTCTGTGCGCTAAGATGGATTTGAAAACCTGCGGGATGGCTTGATGATTCATCTGCTCAAGCTGCTCTGTAAAGTGTGATACCATATATTTGGCAGATGCAGCATGTCCACAGACTTTGGTTTTTTTCGTCAGACATATGTCATGTTTTTTTCTTCTCTGTCCCTAACTTTAAAGGGATTGGGTACATGTGCAGAAACATGTAGCTCTGAATCCAACCGTGTAAATACGACACAGAAAAACGATGGGAAACAGTCCTGATTGTTGAGATTGAGAAAGAGTATCAAGAGTTTATCCAATCTGTATAATAACTGGGGACACCAATAAAACTAACAGCACTCCGGCATTGTTGAGACAAGAAGTTGTGTGTTTGCATGTGACTTCTTTTTTTAGTGTAAGTGTGTATTTACGGCCGTGCATTGTCTTGTGAATGCGTGTTTGGAAGCGAGGGTGTGGGCAAACGTGTATGCACTGTGATTATGATAACAAGTACACAGTGTGTGAGTGAGTGTGTGTGTGTGTAGTGTCTTTTTCAGGGTGTATTTCTGTCTGTCAGTTTGTGCATGTTTCTAATGTTTACAAGACATTAGGAGTGGGAGTGTGTTCCTGTGTTTATTCTGCGTGTCCAGAGATAGTGACAGAGCTCTGTAAACAGTTTACAGTAAATAAGCCTTTTCCCTACAGCAATAAAGGTCCGATGAGACTGAACTCTGTCCCCGCCAGCCAACCTCCCCGAGTCATGAAAAACAGAATTCCCAGTCAACCAAAGCACTCTGCAGCACTTCTTTATTTCATCACATTGGCTGCATCCGCCCGGGCCCTCCCAAAGATAGCACACTGTCTTCAATTAGTCTTGGTACATGGATGTGTAGAAAAATGTTACTCTGGGAGACAGGGAGCAACAATTTGCCCTGGAATGTCTTACTCCTGGAGGGCAAGTTGACAAATGAACGTGGCGGTTGGTGTAATGGAGGCCCCTGGTAAACTGCCACTTATCAAAGAGTTACAGAGGGGGGTGGATGGTCTCTACCGTCTGCCCTCCACTGAGCCCATTGAGCCTGCTGAGCCCCCACTCTGGCCTCCAGCTGGGTAAATGGATGGACACCAGTGGGAGAGTGATGGACAAATGGGGTGAGATCTCCATGGGGTTAGCAAAGGCCAAGTAGGCTTTGGGGTTTACAAGATGCCACTTTGAATTTCTCTGTCCTATTTTCTTGGAACTTTTTGTTGGTGGAACTTATTGTTAGTTGCAAAGAAAGTTTAAGAATATCACACAAAAACAATACTGAGAGCATTCTGGCTCATGGAGGTCTCCATTTAAAACTCGTCCTAAAAGTCACCTGCTGTTTTCCATTCATCCTTTTAGGAAAGGAACACTGTCATTATTCAGACAGGAAAAAAGAAAATAAAAACAAGACATATAACTAACAGTAATAGTTAGTAATAGTTATAGCTAACAGTAATAGTTAGATAATAGCAATTGAAAAGTTTACAGTTTTGAATAATTAGGTTCTTATAGTAGAGCGGCTGTGCTGTAGACATAGCAGAAACTTTTAGCATCATCAGTGTTTGTGCATTCTATAATCAACAAAGGAAGACATTACAACACTGCCAGTGACATCTGTTCCATCACTTTCCTCCACCTGATGGAGGGTCAGACATGGCATGGACATGGCAGCATGTATGGCAAGCTCAACATATTCTACATTCTGCCCAACAACTGTCTATGGGTGCTGTGTGCGCATGTGTATATTTTGGGCCTGTGTGTAAAATAAAGAGAAAGAGAAAACTGAATTTCCTGCAAGTGGACTAATGAAGTAACTCTTAAATCAGGGTGTCATTTGCTGGGATGAGTAAAGGGGAAATTTGGGAGCGACTCAGACTCATGTATGCATTTTCTCCATCGTTAAATCTAGTGTGATTTAATATCTTAGAGTGCATTTCAGTGTCTGCCTTTCTGTTTGAAATGACAAAGAGGAGCTCTTTTCACTTTCAAAAAGAGGAATCTGTCATAAGAAAATAACTGGAATTCTTCATTGGGTGATTCTTTACGCAGTTTTTAGCATGATTAATTGCTGCAAACCATATAGATGCTTTGTTATAGTGAAATGCAGAACATTTCAGCTTGAGTGTTACAAACCCCAACGTCAAATTGCACACTGCTAACAATAAAACAAAAGAATGAGGTCACGTTGGGAAAACTGTCCACCATGTTGAGCTGGCAGTAAACAGTTTTGACCACAGTGTAGACAAAGACCGCCCAGTTATGTGACACACTGCCTGATCCAGCACGTTTGGTGGAAAAGAGTCCCACACAGGTCAGTGGCATGTTGGGAAACATCAGTTAAACATGGGTCAGTGGAGTAAAAGGGGTGTAAGACAGTGAGTGGGTGTGTTTCTGAGAGGAGGCAGAGAAAGAGGAAGAGAGTCAGCAGAGAGGGGAAAAGAGCGAGAGTAATCGACCTGTGAGGGTGACGACCCCACTCCCGGAGAATAATCGTTTGCACATTCATCTCTTAACCCGTTGGCCCTAATAGCAGCTCCGCCTGGGCCATTAAAAAGGGAGGGAAGTGAGGTGATTTGTGCAAATGGTTTAGTCTTGCTGCCATGTGATGCTGGGCATTGCATTCTTAAAGCCCCTTTCTGGCTCTGGTTTCAGTGAGGCTATGTAAGACAATGGCTCTCGCACTGGGCTGGCTCTTACATACGTATTACAGTAATCTGAGGGTACATCTGTAGCAGGTCACAGGGTCTCATTCATTCCCTCGCTGTTGCCTTTCTTGCACTCTATCTGCATTTGCTCGAAAACGTCAACGGGATTTGGTCAAGGGTGATGTTTTGTTTTGTTTGTGACAATCTTTCCATTTGGATTTTCATTTGTCTGTGTCAAAGTCACACTGTGTGTAGATGGGATAAATGTACAATAGTTTGTCTGCTGGATTTTGTGACCAATGTCTTTTTCAACTTTGGGATTTAATCCATCTGGGGCCATCCTTCTGCCAAACTTGGCCAACAGGAAACAAGAGGTCAAGTCAGAGCCAACACTCCTCTCCTTGTTTGGGACTCTAGGGAGACTCTGAGGACTAGCAGAAGCTTGGCCGCGCACCTCCACTCCCTGACCTGGCCTCGTCTGGAGGAGGTCGTCAGGAGGATGCAGATAAAATCATTGTCATGTCTTTGATGTCGATGTGAGGTAACTGAAGACAAACTGCAGCATTTTGCACATTGGTGGTCTGTGGGCATGCCAGGGTCTATGAAGGTATCCCAGCAATTAGCCCGGTCCCACAAAAGGCATAAAAGCTCCATCATGTCTATCTGCATGCGTGTGTGTGCGTGTGTGTGTGTGTGTGTGTGAGTCTCGGCACAGTGCACACAAAGCCAGCCTGGTAGGGAATGTAGGTTAAGCAGCTGGTGTGTTCCTCTGCTGCCCTGCCAACAGGGATCTGCTCATACAGGTGTAAATACAGCTGCCGGACGCTCCTCTCTCTCTCTCCCTCTCTCTCCCTCTCTCTCTCTCTCTCTCTCTCTCTCTCTTTCTTTCCCTCACATTCACACTCACACACTCACACACACACTCACACACACACACACACACACACGCACACACACACAGAGGACTGGCTGCACAGACAGACAGATGGTGCCTGGGCACTCCTGTGCAAGTACAGCGTGAAAGCATATGATATCAGCCCCCACTCTAGGGGCCAAACCTGCTGCTTCACTTAGTGTGTGTGTGTGTGTGTGTGTGTGTGTGTGTGTGTGTATGTGTGTGTGTGTGTGTGTGTGTGTGTGTGTGTGTGTATGTTTTTGGTGAATTGGTGCAGCCGTGTGCATGCAGGAGCAGGCTGCACAGCTGCATGTCCTGATCCATTAATACTGACACCTCCTCTAGACTGGATGGATGGACGAAGGAGAACTAAGGCAGCCTACCAGGCCTGATAAAGTCCTAAAGAGCCAATACAGCTGTTAGAGGTATTTCATGACAAGAGTATAACGGGTGGAAAATGTGGAATATCTTTAGAATTCGTCCACATTGAGATGATTTGCCGGTTAAGGATCATTTTTCTTAAATTGTTTAATGTACAGACACTGATACTTCTAATTCCTCTATGCTGCAGATCTCCATTGCTGTCCAGAAACTACTAAAAACACATCAGTGGGACACATTGCTGCACTGGCTGACACGTTCCTTCATTACAATGAACACACACATGCTTTTTTTTTTGACTTGTCCCTCTGCCCCAAATACCAAAATAAGCCCTAACTGTGGATTAATCCACAAAATTACTTCCCAACTAAGATACAATTTGTCCTGTGGGATTAACATTTGTTAAAAACTACAGCGCTTTAGTTTTAGGAAAACATTTAGTTTTCTTAAAATGAAACTACAGTTTATTAGGTCTACCTGACTAAGTAAAAGTCCTGCTTTCATGACGAATACAGCATAATGTGCAGCTCTTGTTTGGTTCATTTGTTTTCTTCATGGTCATTTTGGAGGCTGTAGTCTGGTTTGACGTGTACTGTGTTATCCTGAGAGGCGTTTCTTCTTCTTTATTCTACATTTAAATCAGGTGCACAAAATATTAGAAACACCTCAGTATTTGTGTCCTCTTTCTAAAGATATACATCTTCACTAGGGACCAGTGGGTTTGGAGCAGGAATTTCTCACACATTTTCACCACTACCTGAAAGTGAACAGTATTCAGTGACAAACTGACATAAATAGATTATGATTAGCTGTTCTCTATCACCAGTGACTTCCCCTTTAATGAGGTTATACATTCATTTCCTCTGACATAAAACTAGTGATATATATTTTTTAAATTTCTGTTTTCTTCTAAATCTCCAAAAAAAAGATTAGTGGATATTTAGCAGGATCAGCAAACTGTTAGGTGATGAAAGTTGGTCAGATTCTTCATGTTTGATCAGATTCCAGGTGCCAAATTTAAGTTAACATTCTGCCAATTTTAGAATTAATTGTATACAGGCAAAGGTTTAATATTTATAACTTTCAAATAAGGTATTGAAAATGTGTTGTTGTGGTATCAAGAACACATGTATCACATTATGGAAAGGTTTAAAACGAAACCTTAAAACCCAGTGCCTATTTCACACCAGTAACTACATGACTCACAAGGAGCATTTTGGAAGTGCAACACCACAAAAATAAACACATAGCAGCAGTCAAAAAATGAGAGTATTGATAATCATTTAAAACCAGCGAGGGAGGAAATTATGAAAAGGCATAACGAAGCTACACAGCAGTGACAGCTTACTACCAAAGATAAAGAAAAAAAGAAAGAAATCTTTGTAGCAATGAGTGATTTAAAAGGAAAAGAAAAATCATCAAAAATAAAATCAATGAGAGTGTCATACAAGACGAAAAAAAATGAGAAACATCAAAATGGAGACACAATTTAAACAAATAAATAAAAACTGCTGAAAAAGAAGAAAATATCACAGATTACAAAACAAAAAGACAGAAGAACTGCCTTTTTTTCCTGCCCCTTCAGGAGACCGGCAGCAGGTCCTGAGCCTGTTCACTCCAGTGTGGATGTGAGCACAGATTCTTTTTTTTTTTTTCTTTTTTTGATTCTTTTGCCCCACACACATTCAACCCAAGACACATATCTTCCGAACATTCTGACACTGAAATGGCTTTTCTCAGACAGACAAATCAGGTGAAAATGAATTTTGCTGGAGACCCGTCTCTGTCTCAGCGACACACTCTGGCAAGATCTGGAGATCTGGAGTGAGCATATTAAGATAGCAGATAAAAACGAGCTCCAAAATAAAGCGCAAACATTCAATTTGTACTGTATCTGATCATGTATTGTTTTGATACAGACAAGGATTAGTGTATCCCATTTCATACCACTGGGACAGTGTGTGATGTTATGTTGTTGTCATAAAGCATTTTTGCTTAAATTCAGACCCATTTTGAGAACCCTGCATTGTATGACATTATATATTACAACTGCTAAACCAAATGCAAACCACCAGGACCAGGACATCATCATAAATATACTGAAGCAGGACACCACAGAGCCTATCAGCAATCATACATTTTACAAAGCAAATGAACTTTGCAGGTCATCTTAATGAGTTGGAAAATGGCCTGATGTTGTTTACGTTGACCACAGGATCAGGTCTCTATTAAAGCTCACTTATCAAATATCACAGGAAAATAAATCCCTCACCATCTGTCTGAATCATTATAGCATTTCCTATTCAAACAGGGCATGAAAATTACATTTAAATGAAAATATTAAAATCTGCCCATATTTGTGGAGCCACCTGTACTGTATGTAAATGCACTTAGCAAAGGCCTGCAGTTACTGATGGTCTTAAAACTACATGATTTCAATGCATGGCGAAGATCCAGGTGGAAAAAATAGGCCAGAGGTGCATGAGAGCCGAGCTGGCTTACTTTAAAAACTGAACGTGTTGCAGTGCTCAAGCTCACAGGGTTAAACTGCATTTACTGTGACATGAATGGGATTTGAAATATTTGATCTCTATTCTTGATATGCATGACGTGTTTTATCTGTTTTCCAAACAGCCCACAGAACAAGTTCGCATGTATGTTGTGGTTCATTACCCTATGCAAAAAAAGGCGGTGGCCTGAGAGGAAAGACGTCCATGAGCATCAGCTGGATGTGTGAGAGGAAAAGCTCTGGCCTACACGAGGCCAGTGTTGACACAATGCAGTGTTTTCACAATGTGATTCAAGTATAAAGACAGTGAATCACTGACTGAAGCTACGATGTAATGTCGTGGGATTGAAAATTTCCTGCCAAACTGCAGTTTGTGAGGTTGTTTGTAATCCATTAATCCATTTAAACTCCTCTGGAGATAGAATATGTTAGACGTTTCAGTTGTACATTTCTTTTCTTTTTTTTTTTTTAATAAAAGGGAATTCTTGAAAATGACCATAATGACTGAAAAGCTGAGAGTCTAATTTCTCAATCTGAAAGTTTCAAATTCATGTAACTTGTCATAGTCCTCCAGAGAGCTTAAGGCAGGAATCCCAATACGCTGTGCATACTGAAATGTAGATTTTTGTTAGATCTCTACTTTCAATTCCATTTTCATACAACTAAAATGAGGAAACACTTTATGTAACACGTTTAATGTCTGTATTCTGTTAATAAACGTTAATGGTCTATAGCACAAAGCTTTAAGCAGACAGAACGTAACTATTCCGACTGTGAAGTGTCTGAAGTGGTGTGTTAAAATCAGCGAAAATACAATAAAAGACAGTAGTTAACATGTGAAAATGTGAACATTTAAAATAAATATGAGATATATAGTAGCATTTATTTTCATTATATGTGTTAATTATTCATAAACACTTCACTCTCCATGAGAATTGAGCAAACTCCATCAGCTGATGGAGGAAATCTGGTAAGTGGCCTTTGAGTTAAGATTTTTTTGTTTACGCTTCTTATTTCTATTTATCATCTGAAGAATGAACCCTCAAGCTCAGGGTGTCCTCATGGGCCTCGAGTCCATTCAGACAAAGTTTGAACCCGCCTGTGAATGTTTCGTACATGTAAATAAACAGTTAAAAATGCTTTCTAACAAACTGTACAGATTTGTTACTGTGCGTAATCACAGACGATTACAGCTGTATTATACTGCATTATCAATCATTCACTGTTTATACACTTTATAGAAGTTATGATCACCGACAAACACGTCAATAAACACTTACAAATATCCATTTCCCTGCCAACAGTCACATTATAGTGTGTTCTAAATCATTTATTACGTGTTTAAAGATGGGGTTAAAGTGAAGTGTTGTGTCTGATAAGCGACTAAAGAAGCACAACAGATAAACCATGGCAGCGATGTGTCCCATTAAAGCACGGATCGTGGCTTCATTCTGTAGCTGTGTTACACATGTGTTTCATAACCTGGACTTCCTGTGGAGAATAAAGGCTGAGGTGTGTTTGTGTGTGTGCTACCTACCCAGTGCGTTTTGTGATGGTGCCCAGGGTCATGGGCTGTTTGATCTGAGCCAGAGGCAGCACCACAGTGAGGCTGGGCAGCGGGGACAGCCGCGGGTTCCCCATGTTGTTATTGGCAAAGTTGTTGTATGAGTCCTGGCTGCTCAGCTTGGCTGGAAACACACAGATGTACAGGATTATTAAAAGTGTTTTCAGTGAGTAGTGCTGGATGGTTCCTGAACAGCCGGGTAAGAGAAATCCCCTCATGGATTCAGAGATCTGAATCATACATTTGGAGTATATCAACAGAAAATAACAGAAATATAACACACCGATACATCAGTAATGGTCACAGAATAGTGAGAATCACACTGTGAACACTGGCACTACCTTTTATATGTAATATATTTTTCAGTTCTTAGTTGTTCCTTTTTCAGCTCAGCGGTCTTTACAGACACTATTTCTCAACATTGCTCAGTTTCAAAAGTGAAAAATTTCACTTTTTCCATTCATTCACTTTGAATTGCAGACTTGGCTCTCAGCAGAACACCACAGAACCTTGTTTACACAACTGAAACACCTTTCCCTCCAAGTAAAAAAGCCTTCTTTGAATATTGTGCATTATATTTTATTTCTACCAACCCCCCAACACACACACACACACACACACACACACACACACACACAAACAACACAAGGCTGGGTTCAAGGCCTCCTGTGGAATGATTGGAAATAACTAGCTCAAGATGCTACATTACAAAGGCTCGAGCTCAGCTTCTAGTGCCTGGCAGTCTGTTAATCAAGGCCAATCAACAGGCCCTGCACACTGGTTACACACACACACACACACACACACACACACACACACACACACACACACACACACACACACACACACACACACACACACGCACACAGATGATTCTAAGAAACACATCTCATCTCACATATCCAGTGCAGTTCCAGCCAAACATAATCAGGCCATGTCAAAGGGCTTCTTCAAGGTCTAATGACCTTAACCAGCTGCATCAGGAGAGAAGCCTCTAGTTCACTTACTATTTAACTTAACACATACAGTTAGCCTCCATCTTACTGGATAATACATTTCAAGACTGTCTGTTTGCAAGGCACAGAGATAATATCTATATGTTGAAAAGCTGGGTATACAAAGCCACGTTTTTCTGAAGCTCTGAGACCAGGACAAAGATGACTGCGGACAGCATCCTGGTCAGTAAAGGCTGTGTTTTATGACAGATTTAATTTCTTGCTTCCACCAGAAGCTACATTTAGACAACTTCATTACCTAAGGCTTGTAGCTGGAATCAGCGATAATCAACAATCAATTTAAAATCTGGTGACCATGTGTTTTGTGGATGCTGTTTCTGGAAAGAAATGGGGCTGTTGCATCTTTTAAGTGTCATTTTATCAATGCTATGACCATCACAAATATTGTTCCTTTTATCTCCATTGTACTGGGCTGGAGGCTCAAACCTCAGGCGGGCTTATTTCTGGACAATAGAAAACTATCTGCATGCCGACAAGCCAGTAAAGGTAAGTGTAACAACCTGGGTTTCTAAGATGACCCTTTAATACAATGAGAAAAGACACAGTCACATACAAACAGTTCCAAACTAACGTTTCACTATAGGGGATCAGAACTGTGGATTATAAAACAAATATGTTTGTAATCCTATGACAATAGCGACAACAAAAAAACGTATCCTGCTGATTCAATGGACAGCCCATGGAAAATTCCAAGTTCAAGTGCTTTCAAAAGAAATAAAGAGCAAACCTGTGGGTGCACCACAATACGCTCTTTGAATGTTTCCCTTGTCCCATTTGTTGCCTTAATAGATGAGTGACAGCCGCGTAACATAAAGCAATGAAAAGGGTGGAGGGGGAACAGGGAGACAAAGAAAACAAGGCGGACATCAAAGGTTACAATAAAAGTAGAGGAGGAGAGTGCCTTGTCATTATTTGGAAGGAGCGATCAAGAGGAGGCTGAATGCGAGCGGAAAGGGACTGCTGAGTGTTTTGGTCCAGTCTTTTAGATCATTAACATGTAGCTCTGAGTTTCATTAGTCCTGCCAAACCTCTGCTTTGTGGTCCTCCAAAGGCCTGTCTTTAGACCTCCGCTGGTCAACAATGCTGCATGACCTTCAGATGGGGAGAGGAGACCATTACACAAACGTGTCCTTCATTTCCTCCTGCTCCACTCCTGGTCAGACTAACAGAGGTCTGCACCAGAGCAGCTCCTGAAAGCTCTTCACATCTCAAAAGTGCTACACCCCCAGAGCCCGGCCAGTCACCTTTTGTATTGAGGGGAAGGGGCAGACGAGGAAAATAAATCTGTACAGGAAGCAGCCTGAAAAGCCATAATGGTGCTTCAGCTCAGAGTGGAGGGTGAGGATTGGGGGAGGGGGGTGTTGATGAATTTACCTCATCCAAAACGGACATTTCACTTTTACCCTACTGCATTATTTGCTGTCATCCCACACCCTTAAAAATAAGCCTTGCTGTGGATTATAGAACAGGTGTGGCTGGACTGAGGTGGGGGAGGTGATCACTGTCAAACTGTCAGACCATGCTGTGACTCAAGGAGCCCTAAATTATCATAGGCCCCAGCGATGACAACTTAGTGTGGAGCGTGTCAGAGACTCGCACTGGCAGAAGATGATACATGTAAGGACTTGGGGAGACAGACAGCAGGGGTGTGTGGGCGGTGCATGTTTGTGTAGGTGTGTATGTGGTGGGGAGTTGTAGACAGAATGAGTTAAAGTATGGGGGAGTGAGGCTCATCGATCAAGACGGGGTTTAGCTTCTACAATGCAACATTAATTGAATGGAGCCTTTGGACCGCATGCTGTGAAAACAGCTTTTGTGTTTTCATCTTGTCACTCACAGCTGTGTGTCATTTAGTCAAACAAATCTTATACTGATACATTAGAAATACAACCCTGACTCCAAAAGAGTTGAGACACTGTAAATGAACTGTGTTTACAGACAAAGGTGTTCGCAGAGTGTTCCTGAGTCCATGTCGTAATATCCTTTCTCCAACCATGTGTTCACACAGTGATGAACCTCCCTCCATCCTCGCTTGTGAACAACTGAGTCTTTCCAGGACGCCTCTTTTATACCCAATCATGATACTGTCACCTGTTACCAGGCAACCTGTTTATCTGTGGAATGTTCCAAACAGGTGTTTCTGGAGCATTCCACAACGTTCCCAGTCTTTAGTTGTTCCTGACCCAACTTGTTTTAAAAATTATATAAGCAGATGTTTACAAAAATTAATGAACTTGATGAGATAAAACATGAAATCTATTGTCTTTGTACAGTTTTCAATTGAGCATATGTAAATGATTACGTTACTTATCACATTGCGTTTTATCTATATTTTATGCAGCATCCCAACTTCTGTGGAATCAGGGTTTTAGAAACACACACTGAACTGTGGGTTTGTGATAATTTTGTCGCAATAACTAAAACGAATACCTAAAAACATACACACAAAATTCAAAAGGTGAATTTTAACCTGACAAGGATCAAACTAATAGAAATTTCACTGAAAGTGTCGATAATTTAACTACATATAAATACAAAAACAAACAAAAAAAAAACAGGCAAATCTATTCCCATCACGTAAATCTGCATTTTAAGAACAGGAATGTCTCGACACAAGGTGGGCACCTCATGCATACTTCAGACTAGCGTAAAACACAATGACAGAAACTTCTGGTAAACACAAGTATTGTCACTTCCTGTGCTGTGATTGGGTCAGGATGGCTTGTTTGGCACTGCTAAAAGACTTTAGCCAATGCAATTCTGTGAAATGGTACTTCTCTGCTGTTGTTTTCACAGAGAGAGCGGTGGAGCAGACACAGTATGCAAACACACTGAATAAGTGTGCGTCTACATCCACCTGTGGCTGACAGTGGGAGTGGAAATTAGGCCTGTAAACGTGTCCACAATTTCACAAAGATTAAAATTTATTGAACAGAACTATGTGTAAATTTGACGCAGAGTGTGTATGCATATTTTTGTATTTGTGTGTAAACAGATATTTACTCAGAATTGACTCAAAGATTTGAGATTTATATTGTTTCACACATTACTGATCATGTTCAGGTTGGAGCCACAGACATGCCAAAAACATAGAGAGCACAAAATCTAGTCAGAATATTAGAGGGCTTATTATTTCTACAGTACCATCATCATGTTCTACTGACAGCATCTCTACTACTACTGCTTGAAACTACTACTGATATTGAAGTCTTGGTTTCATCATAATCATCTTTTCAAACTGCCTGTCGTAATTTAACTCCAGATTTGTTGAATGTTCAGAGCTACTGCTGGTATCTTGAGTATTACTTCTAATACCAAACTGAGAGTACAGAAAAACGTAGAAAGGAGGCCAGAGAGGAAAAAGGCTGACCGAGGCTACCACAAAAAGGAGAGAGAGAGAGAGAGAGAGAGAGAGAGAGAGAGAGAGAGAGAGAGAGCGAGGTAGACACATGAGAGGCGTCTGGCAGACAGATGGAGCTCTAGACGGAGGCCATGATTTGATTAATGACCGGGGCGTGATGTGCCCAAGCACTGATACATGACATCCCCATGGAAAGAAGATCTATCAATGCAAATCCAGCTCCGTCGCCGTTGTCGAGAGAAAAACTCTGACCCTGCCAAAAAGTCACACTGTCACCTGACTCTCGTCTCTCTTTCTCCCTTAATCCAACCATCCATCCAGGTCTCCTCCATCCATCCGTCCATCCATCCCTCCCTGTCTCAACAGCATTTGCATTCTATTCTCGCATTAAGCCTCTCTCTCTATCCTTCGCGCTCTTTCTCTCTCCTCAGCTGCCCTGTGTCACGCTATCTCATGTTTCTCTCAACTCTTTTAATACCCAATTTGCATCCAATACAAGCAAAGGGCTTCCAATGAGAAGCCGTCGTGCGACAGGACAAGCTCTGAAGAATGTGTGTGTGTCCACACAAACACTGTGTCTTATTTGAATTGTTCTGCCAGAGAGCATATTTCAGTCAAAGGAGAAAAAAAAACTCTGGGTAGTGTAGTGTTGGGAGGCAGCAGGTTCGGCAGGTTGAGTGATGCTCTTGGAATAAGAGACCTTGGACCTGAAGATGATATTACAGCTGTGAAACAGAGGGGTTGAGAAACAGGAGGCAGAGTATGGAAGACAAGAAAAAAGCAACAATGTCCCAGCAGGGAATACTTTTATGGTCGTGACTAGACTTTATATTTTTGGATTAAAGCTGCTATTTTTTTTCTTGCTTCCTATTTTCATGGCCAAACAAGCAAAACCTCTTTGTGCATGCCAAGAGTTGTAGTGTGTAATAAAAACTTTGCTGATCAATGTGTTGGACAGAACTGAATTCTTGTCTGAGTGCAAAATCTCTGCAGCAGCATTTGGATCATGCATCATAATCAGGCACTGAAACCTCTGTTGCTCTGGATTAAAGGCTGGGTAAGACTGGGTAAGGCAGGTTTTAGAACAGGGTTTCATAAACAAACAAACCAACAAGAACATACAAGCTCAAAATGGATTAGAACTTAATCACACAGGGTGTAAAAAGTGCCAGCTCTGAAGGTGTTGAGCAACACACTCTCACAGTGGAATGATTTTTCTGGTCAAATGTCTGGAGACAGAAAACTCCCACATACTGTTCACACTGTTCTTCAAATGAAAAATGATTCATTGAAACAATATGGTGCTGAGATCTTTGTAGGTCAAATACCTCTAACCTCAAGATGGTCTAAGGACTGAAAGCTTGGCTTCCTTTTTTCATACTTGAAAGTGTGCAGTCTGTCTGCTCCATAGAGTCATTATTCAGTTACAGTGTTTATTCTTGACTGGTCAAACATGTGCCATTGAAACGTGGACTGTGCTGACTAACCTCCATCACACAGTAAGTGGATGTCACTGCCTGCCTAAAATTAGGGCTGGGTGTCAAACCTCAACGCTTTGGTACCGATATGCACTGACCAGAAACTGCCTACAGCCTCAAGTGTGTCCTGCATCAAACGATGACGTTTTTTTTTTGCTTGTTAATGTTTTCCTCTTTCAGATATACATGCCCTGATGCAAAATCTGAGCCTGAATCACTTTCCCATACAAGTCATGACAGCAGTCATGGTAGGTCTGAACTGAGTATTACCACACTGATGTAAAGACTGCAGCAAAGTTAAAATTAAATTTAAATATATGGACAGATTTTGCATGTTGTGTCTCACCTTTAATAAAATCTCATATGCAAAATGTAAAAATCTGTTCAACAAAACAAGAAAGTCCATTTTTAATCGTCACAGAGATTCTGCTCAGGCCACATCAGTCAATCAAAATGTTTCTGTCATCTTTTCCCTTTGCTGTGCAATGCAAAAGAGGGGAAATAGAAGCAGTAACCTGTCATCTCCACACCAACCGTCTCCCTGGGCATATGACGATATATAAGTGAGATGATAAACATGTCAGCTAGCAGAGATTTTGTCAGTTGGTAGCTACTCCTTTAACACCTTAAAACACTGTGCTTCCAAACATTACTGGATTTTTATAGGATTTTCTCCATCAGTGTGATGATGTTTTATTCACTGGATGAGGCAGTTTGGTAATTTTACATTATTATATTACATTAGATACTGTTACTTTGATCAGGATAGAGAACAGTTTCCATACGGCTCACCCCTGTGGCTTACAGTATGAATGTCCTGTAAAAAACTGTACATACATGCGAGCAGCAGACACTAAATGAGAGTCCAAACTTAACGTCTTGCATTTTAAACAATATTTGACCGTTTTCTGGCATCATAAAACAGACAGCAAAATTCTACAGTCTAATAAATAAAAACTAGTGAGACGTAGAAACAGGAATCCCTCGAGGTCATGGTTATAAACACTCACTCAACTGCCAAATACGTTTTCAAATCCATTATTGACGCACCCTGTGGGAGAACTGAACACACTCATTTCTTTTCATCATTACATTTCAGCTCTACTTACACAGACAGATGAACCAGTGTGAAACATGCTTTTTATTCTGTGATCCGGTTAAATTCAACGATTTAAATCAGGGAGTCTCAGACGACAGTGTTTGTAGATTAAGTATACTATTAGTGTCAAACACTGTTGAATTCAAAAAAGGGTTCAAACTTGCTGATATTCCCCGTACAAAGGTCATCTTCAAAAATATTGATTTCATATTGGCACTGAAACAGTCTTATACGGCACCATTTAAAAATACACACGCCTAATAAAGTCAGCGATGCCATAGTTCTTTGATAATAACCAATATCGGCAGAGCTTTATCAGTCTATCCCTTTCTACCATTCACTCCTTGAAGTTTCCCAGACATGTTACAGGGGGGAGGGATTAAAGTAGAGAGGAAGAAGAGAGCCTGTAGTCTCTCTGTGCAGGAGGAGAAAGCTGGTTTTTTCGACCATCCCAATTCCCCAAAGTATCATTATTAAAACACTCACTTCCACAGGGGGAGGAAAGAGAAGAAAAAACAGAAGGGAGGAGAAGAGAGAGAGAGATAGACAGAGGGGAAGGCTAAACAGGGTTGAACACAAAGGGGGGAGGAAAAAAAGAAGAAGGAGCGGGGATCCCCCACTGGACGGAGTAAAAACAAATTAAAAGAGCCCTTATAAAACACAGATGCTGCAAAGAAAATAAACTTCACAAGATTTATTGTTTTGCAAAGGAATCGGAAGACTGGTGGAAAAGCCATCAGGCCTTTTTTTCCCTTCTCCTTCCTTTTTTCTTTCTCTCTCAGGTAACATTGTGGCGGAGGGATCTATCTCCTCACTTTTCCCTTTCCCCCCTCTCTTTTCTCTTTGTAGGCCGATCGTGCTCGTCTGCTATTTTCAGTTGGAGCTAAGAGTCGAGGTCAGGCCGGCCTGTGTGAAAATGGCTTCCTGCCCGGTCCCCCGCTCCCAAACCGCAAGCTAACGGGGAGGTTTTATTAACGGCCCTATTTGGGAACATTTTTTGAACATTTTGTGTTTTTATTGACGTTTCTCATGTCAGGCAACCGAAAAAAAAAAAAGACACTCGACAAGAGTGAAAAGAAAAATTCCCAGGACATTTTTCTTATTTCGTCATAAAACTTGAGAGGTTAAAAAAAGGAAGAAAAGTGGCATTTTTAAGTTTGTAACATGCTGTATAAGGCAAACATGTTCTGAGCTGTGAGGAGTTCGTGCTGCGATGAAGAGGAAAAAAACTTCAGCAACACAGAAGCAGAACATGTCTACACGCAAAAACACATGTGCACTCCTCTGACAAACAATCAAACGCAATCATAAGAAAACAATCAGGTTAAAGGGACGCATGCAAACATGAAAAAACACACACACACACACACACACACACACACTCACACACAAGCAGCACCCTGAAATCAGATCTACAAGTTTACAGCATGTCAGTATTTACAAGGCTTCATCAGACAGGACTGAGTCACCAGCAAAGGGAACTGGGAGGGGGTCAGACAGCTCGACTGGATCAGATGACACTCACACTCCAACCGTATGTGTGTGTGTGTGTGTGTGTGTGTGTGTACACAAGTGCGTACAAGAGCGTGTGTGTGTATGTGGCTATCATCTGATTTGGGTCAAGGAGCTAGTACCTCAGAGTAAAGAGGGACAGGTTATGGCCAATGATTGGATGTTTGGGAAAGAGGGAGAGGGTAGGGGGTGGTGTGAGTAGGATGCAAGAACAGTGTGTGTGTGTGTGTGTGTGTGTGTGTGTGTGTGTGTGTGTGTGTTGGGGGGTACACTGTGCTGTCACTAGATTATTCTTAATAGTTTTCTCTCATGTGAACGTGACAGTAGGAACTTTAAACTTTCAAAATTAGAAAATAACGCTAAAATGTCTGAGATATGGAATAACTGGTTATATGACTGTTTATTCCCATTTTTGTCCTCCAAAACATGTAGATTTGGATTCATTAGTTAATTGACTTGCTCATGTGGATGATGAAAGAAAAAAAAACATAGACAATTAGGAGCTGAACACTGTGTTGGACTATAAAAAAATGTAATTTGTGTGACTTAATTTTGGAGCCTAAATACAACACTGTGCAAAATGTGAGGTTTAAAATAAGAATTTGGGGTTTTATTAATTGCTTTTTCTAATGTAGGTGAGGATGAAAATGTTTTCACCATATGATATAAGAGTAGACCAATACTGGATTTGGCCGATGTTTATAATAAAAATCGAAATTAACTGATTTCAAGTTGATATTCAATATATATTTAAGTGTTTTTGGATGGCAAAAGTGCTTTTTTTTTAGATATTAATTATCTGCAAAGGTGAAAAAATTACACTACAAGGCACTATTTGGATTTGGACCTAAAATGAGATAATGTCCCCAAAGAGACCAGGGACCATCTTCAAGGAGAAACGACTTTCCTTTTGCTGCAACACAACACAAAAAAATGCAAACTGCCTGTATAAAATATTTGCTACAAAACAGACAACTTGGTATTTCTTCTTTTTTAAACGACGTTATACGTGATAACGAACAGATCAGAGTCTGCTGGCAACTAAATGAGAAGACGCCTGCAGATCCGACCTCCCCGGTCAGAGGGGGACTGGCTGCCTCCGTCACTTTGTCTGGATCTGAATGCTTCTGCTTTTTAACCCTGAGGAGACAATACGAGAGGAGACGGTGAGATGTCTGCACTGCTGTCACAGGCGGCCTGCACGGATGAAAACGCTCAGGACAAATGGTGATTTTCCTGCAGTTAATGCAGAGTTCACACCACCACCTTTTCTAATGGTGGTCTTTTGTTTATTATTTCATAAGAGCCCGTCTTCTTTCATCTGCATTAATAATCAAACAGCCCTCGTGTGCTTCACACCCTATCAGAGGACACACACACTGCGGTCCCACAGAGATCTGATTTGATTTCGCCTTTAAAAAATGACCCTGGTCTAATGCTGATTGATTGACATTACAGTTATGTTTGGCTGTGACAGAAGCTGTGTTTGAATAGCGAGTAATGACCGCAGGGCCGTTTTGATCCGAATTCAGCCGGCAGAGTTTTGACAGCATCCGAGTCTAAATAAATGCTATGTCAAAAACACTTAGACATGATACGTGTAAACAGGGAATTTAAGAGAAATGAAGGATGAGGTTTCTTTTCATGGGTTGTTTTTAGGTTTTTAAAATCTTAATCTAAATGGTTAGTTATCCATGTCATGCTCAAATATTACTAGTGGAAATGATTGGTTGACTGCATTCACAAAGACAATATTACATTCATCCTTGAATGAATTCATCTAACAAACATGTCTTCAGTTTCATTCTACGCTGCACTGGATAAACCAGGAAAAAAGGAATTCTGACACAACCTGCCTGTTCAGTGTTTTCGACATGACATATTGTATACCCAAAACAGATCAGTACGTGCACAGCATAAAATGTATAAAACAGGGTGATATTTGAATTATATTTAGTATATATTGTACAAAATAGGCTCCTTAAGTTGCAAACAGACCTGTTAGCCCTACCACTTGTGTAAGACAAACATTTTAAAGGCTTTAAGCTTCAGGAACACAACGAATAGAACAGAAATTAGAAAAAAAGAGCAAAAATGAAAAAAGAAGATGGACACACTGCAGCAGGACAAAGGCGGGATGTAAAACCTATTGATTCTGTGACAGTGGAAGGCTTTGGCTTTTCAGAGTGTGCACTTTTCACATGGTAGAAAATAAGCTGGAAGCCACAAGTGCCGTATGTGTGTAATGGCAAGCCAGCTTTATTTCTTTATCTCTACCTTCCAATTTTGCAAATCAAATAATGATGAGTGCAGCGGCGAGCACCCAGTGATAAGAGGGTTTAGTGGTTGTGGAGATTGAGTTATTAGGGTTCGTATAAAAAGGACAGAGGTCTCTGGCGGAGCCCGAACGCCAGCCAAGATACATATTCCTCGCACTGTGTATTTTTGGTCGCCTTAAAAGCCCTAAAAGTACAGGGGAAGGCTAATTTTCATGGTAAACAGCTTGTTCGATTGCAGTGTGGTTTTGCACTGAGCACTCCGTTTATTGACTCAAGCCAAGCTGGGCTCTGGCTCCTCTGCCGACCACAGGGCCAAGCCTGCCGATGGAGCCTGCAACAAATACAAGCCGCTAACACTAGCTTACCTTTGATGGCACACAACTGTTAAATCAAATGTACTGAGTAATGTACAAAGCCTAATCCTCTTGACTATATGGCAGGTTGAGGGAAAAATGCTTTTAAAACAACATCTGCTCCTTTTAGAAAGCTATTTGTCATTTGTGATTCCCCGCTGACTCGTAATTTGTAGAGTAAATTATTAAGATATACAGTATACAGCAGGATTTGAAGGTGATGCGTGATTCTATGTGTCCAAAGAATAATGAGAGCAAAGAAAATCTTCATTTCCAAAGCAGTTTTAAAAACATTAAATATAACATCTGAAGAAAAATGTCTTCATTTCCTGCATCATCTTCTCAGGACAACAATGAAAGAAGGAAAGAAAAGGAGGAAAAAGACGAAGATTACAGTTAAGAGGTTTCTGCATTGAACAGAAAAGTGTTCAGCTGCTTTAAAAAAACTAACTCCAAAGGAGGGCTGCAAGTTGTTTTAGCTGGAGGAAGTGGCCATTCATTAAAAAAGCCAGAGAAATTTCCCCTCTCCTTCACTGTTGTTAGATTTGTATCGAGGCAAAATCCTTGCAGCACAACTCAAGCTTCACAATCCTTTCCTCTATGACTGTATGGCCTGGCTGCCCTGCTCCTCCCTCTTCAGACTACTGGGAATCCTGACCACACAGCGCCACACGGAGGACAACTGTGGGACTAAAAAACAGGGCTGCCACTAGGTTCAGATGTGGAATTCTGTAACTTTGGGTTACTGTAGTGAAATACTTCCATGACCTACTGTTCATACATGATTATTAGTGATTTCCCTAAACAATGTTTTTTTTTTTTTTTTTAAACTCCAGTTTAGCTGAAAACATTCTCATGTTTTGAAAAAATAAATAGTTTACTTCTTGAAAAGTTTATTTTACCATATTCAAGTGACATATCGACCGCTGACATCCCCTGATTTTCTCCAAATTCTTCGACTGCTCCTGTTTATTTGTGGCCTCCAGCTGAGACACAGAAGCACCATACAAAGGTCTGTAGGTAAATCACAGGACGCACTGCTGTTGTCACTGATAAAGTGTGTCAACTACACGTCAGGAGTGTCGAACCATGCACACTATGCTTTGTGCAGATGCATGTAAGACGTAGGACAAGGTCAGAGAGGGTGAGGTACTGATAACATTTGTCCTTGTGTAAGTCCTGACCCTTCGACATCTATTCTATATCCTCTCTCCTGGACGGCACTGAGGCCAGTATATACACGGCACAAAACTCAACAAATGACTTTGTTTTGCCTCAGACAACCTGAAAATGTTTTGTGCTTTCCGTCTAAAATGTCACTTCAATGATCTACAATGATGTGTGATGATGTAGAATAGAAACGCACACATAAGAACAATTCCTTTTGTTTGTACAGATGTGGAAATGTGATCATTGAACAATGGACCCAAATACTGGAATATACTGCCACAATCCATTTAGCAAGATTTAGACACTTGGACAAATACATATTTCGCAACTTTGCTGAAAATGATAATGACTTTGGGACACGTGGGTTGGATTAGACAATCTGATACAATTTTTTTTTTTTGGCCCTTTTATACTGTGGTAGCTCCACCTTTAACGTATCTGGTTCTTAAGGCCTTATAACAGCAATTAAAGTTTTGCTCTCTATTTTCCCATGAATTCGTGTCATTTCTGTCCTTTTCATTGAAATTTTCACGTCTTTAGTCAGCTCTTCTCTACACTATGTGAGCAGCATGTGTTCTTGTGGGTCCGTCATATTCTGTTGTACTGCCTTTATTTTTTTTAAATCTGAAGCAGATTACAAGTGCAACTGTGTGAACACCAGCACAATTCAATTAAAAAACATGGCAGCATATGTGTTTGTACTTGGACATTGTAGGCAATGTTACAATCAATAAGAAGAAATTTAAGCTAACATTGGACTTCTAAAATGCCCTTTGCCTCAATGTGATAAAGTGTCTTGATCTTTATAGATAATACATTTTCTGGATTAGCCAGAAACAGACATTCACATTTTATCTATAACTCTTTCTTAACTGTTGACAAAACATCTCACGGCAAGTTTCATTTAGTAGCTGTTTTCAAGATTTTCATCATTTCATGTGATCTTCCTCTGCTGATACAGTTTACTGATTATTTAAATACATTTCTTTCAGTCTCAACTTTAAGTCAGCATGAACAAAAGACCTAAACTAGTGCTGAAGACAAAATGGAAAACTGATTATCTTCTATTTCGTGACACTAGGAAAGCTTCATCTACAAAGACGAGATATATGACAGAAAGCTCCAGAGCAGCTACTCCAAGGATTGTGTTGTTTTGCAACTAGAATGGGATGTTGAAGTAAGAAAAGAGAATAAAAAAGCAAAAATGAAAGAGCACTGTTAAAATTACAAAACGTGGTGAACATGTGGGCCTGTGGTGGCTTTACAAATGCTGCTTAGCTCAGTCTCAGGCTGGACACTGATCCAAGGCAGACAGCTCATCATGATGACTGAAATCTGGACAAGTAATCTAGCCCAGTGTTTCATGCTGTTTACACGTTTTTGAAATGACCACGCTAACTTGCTCTGGTAAATCCATCTACTGTATGAAATGGAGATTTAGACATCTTCAACTGTACCCTGTAACTGTTTAACGGACAGTAACTATACTGTCAAAAACAGGGTCGCAGTGAGGTCGTGTACATGCATGTCACACACCAGCAGTTATGAGGTAATGTTTCCTTGGCATCGACCTCTGCAGAGCGTTGGTGTTTTTCACCACAGGACGATGACTGACGAAGGGGAGTGCTGGGGGAGGGGGGAGGCGAGATAAAACAAAAGTCCAAACCCAAATAAGCAAGCCGTCAGCCTCTAATAGCAGAAAGGAAGTGCCCCTTTATCAACAAGTGAATTAACAGTTTCCCGTCACACCTTGTTTTTTGCCTCCCCCTTTCTCTCTGAACCAGCGCCAGGGCCCAGATGGCCCCGTGATCGGACCACCAGGGCTTCTGCTCGGTGAGGAAACAAATCTGTTGCACTGACTAATAGCCTCGTGTTGATGTTTTACGGTGGGGACGTGTGTGACCAGCGCTGTGTATACACACCAAAGGCTCCCATGCATGTTAAAAAATGCACATCAAGTCCTAACTGACATTAGAGTGCTGCAGGAGAGAGGAAAGCAGAGACGTTTAACAGTGTTTCATGTTCACAGCTGAACAACTGACTCCGAGTCAGTAGTAAAAGCCTCATCTCCATCTACAGCGCGACAGCGCAAATGATATGTGAAAGCAGATTAACTGGAAATATGAAAAATTTTTTTTGGATTATTATGATCAAGCTGTTTTTGGAGAGCTCAAGACTTGTTTGCACTGCACACTGTTGTATTATATAGTAGTGCGGCTGGATCTGAAAAACATCTGAATAATAAAAGTCTACAGTGGCTGCCATATGCCTGGTATAGCCTCAATAACCTCTGCCCTGTGCAGAGAAACAGCACTTACTAATCAAGCTTTTTATGCGCTGGGCCGCAGACAAACCGCACTTTACAGCATGGGACGGTCACATTATGGGTCATCACCTCAAATGACAATACACTGATCATACAGAGGAGGAAAGGCTTTGGAAAAAAAAAGAAAAAGGGACATAAGGGATGTAAATAGCCATTCCAGATTTTAACCGTGACATGAAGATGGCCAATTGCAGCCTCTATTTTTAGGTGTGCTGGCGGCCCAGGCTGGCAGCTTTGAGAAGGATGTGTACTTTTCTACATTTCCTTCCCAAAAATCAACGCTGTCCTTGCTGGCGACAATCACAGAGCAGCTGTTGTGGCTAGGTGGCTCGACCCCGGCTAGCCTCACCCTACTGCTCTCTGCCAGCCTAAGAAAAACGCCTTCGCTGCCCAAAATTCACACCCGGTGAGCAAAAACAGGCGGAAGGCAGACACAAAAGCAAATGTGACTCAAAAGTGTTTGTATCCGGTGAAAATTATGGAGTTTTTATCAACGCTGGTGGCAGCGGTAGTGGTGGACGGGACTGGATTGCTAAATTTACATGTGGCAGGATGCCTTGTTGCCAATTTATCTTCAAAATAACAGACACACAGAGACCTACATGACCTTGCTTCGCAGAGAACTCACTGCTGAACTGATAATGACCTACTGTGATATGCACTTCTTGGTTCTTTTGCACCAGATAAATACATGCTTGCTTTTGAGGGTGAGGATCATCCTGTTTTGGTGCAGGAGTTTGTCTGAAAATTCTAATTTATCACAGACTTAATTCCCAACACTCAGAGAAGCCCCAAAAATGCACTGACATGTAAACAGTATATAAAATTGCACAGTGCATAATGTGATGGTGACAGTAGTGCAAAAGGAGCAATTCCAGAAAGTCTGTCTCATAAGACTTTACTTTGATATTTTATTTACACAGAAGATAACTGATTTTGCAGCAGTGGTGGAGGGGAAAAGCACTCTGCTCTCATCTGCTCTGGGAGTCCTTGCACAAGAAACGTTTACCTACACGTAGTAAAAGCTAGTGTAAAGCTCCACGTGCATTACAAGCTCACTGCTATTCGACGTAAAGAAATGCATCTCCTGAGGATCCGTGTCTTCCTACCTTTGAAAATTGGGATGAATTAAAAGACAAATACCCAAGTCACAACAGCGTTTGTCATTAATTTCTGAACTCGTCTGATGCGGATACACTGACATATGTGTCAGCTCATAAATGGCGAGCAACTGAAGAAACAGAAATGCTTAAAATATGTTTTAAAAATTGACACCATTCTGCACTTTGTCCAGCAGAGAGTAGTGACAAGTTCATTTTCATCCTTTAAAATGTCCTGCCCAGGTCACAATTGTTTTTGTTTTAAAAACAAATATCAATATCTGCACTAACCTCAAAAATTCTGTCCTACTGAGTGTGTGTGTGTTTACTTATATAACACTCTATATACTCTATATACATTATCCTACCTGTGTGTGGAATTATTTGCAGCGTGGGTTAAAAGGTGCAGGTGCTTTTAGAAAAACGTCTTGATGTGCAGCCTTTCCACACGTCACATATGAGAGACGGTCAGTGAAGCATATTGAACTTTAAAAGTGTCAGACACCACGATATGAATGAGGTTCTAACAGTGTAAGTACACAAAGTGACTGACTTGTAGCTCACACAGTAAGGAGCTTTGTGTTTATCAGAAAGTGAGCTAGTGGACGTATGGTATGGATTAACACCTTGATAAAAGCGGTGTGAAACCTGACTTCAATTTCCTGTGGACAATATTATAAACTGTAAAATATTAGATATGAAACCTTCCACTTTCTCAGGAGTCAAGAAAACTCCTCAGTGCGGCTCAAATGTAATCTTTCATTCTGATCCCAAGCTTTTTTTTTGTATTTTACCATAAAACAATGATCACTTCTGTACACGCTTTATCTTCTTCAGATGTACAGACACACACACATGCACACAAACTCAATGAGGTATCACTGTGAGGACTAATTGTTGACAGGTGGCCCCAATGCTCTCCTTTGAAACAAAAGTGTGATTTACGACCACGCTCCCCGAGACCTCAGCTTTCAGCGCCGCTACTACAAACTTATCGTTCTCTCCCCTGTCTGTCGCTCCCCCTCCTTTCTTCCCCCTGTTCTATCTCTCCTTCATTTTTCTCAATTGCACCTCATTACTTTGCTCACTCACTTTCACCTTCTACCCCACTTTGATGTTTCTGTCCCTCTGTCTCTCATCGCAGTGGAGCAGTGACTCTCCAAAGTCAGACATCCTTTTAATGTTTGATGGCCAATTTTTCACAGTGCAGAGTAATATATGTGTGTGTGTGTGTGTGTGTGTGTGTGTGTGTGTGTGTGTGTGTGTGTGTGTGTGTTTTGGTGTAGGGGTTACAGAGGGGTCTGGGTCTAGACCAGGAAGACAGGAAAGCGAGAGGAAGCAAGGGCGCCATCAAGAGAGTGTGCGTGTGTGTGTTTATGAATGTGTGTATACATGGCTGGGGGTGCAGTGTGAGTTCTGGGGCAGGCAGATAATATGACTTGACCCTGGCTTCATGGTCCAAGCATCTTCTGTCACCTCTTCTGGCTCTTATGAAGACTAGTTTATATGAACAGAGCTTGGGAACAACTTAGAGGACAAGTGCATTATGGCCATGCGATGCATTTGTAAAGGAGAGATAAGTGATCGGGACAAAAGTTTATATCACAGTATGTGAAATCTTATATTGAAATATTAATATATTGTGATATTATAAATGCCTCTGTCTAAATTAGTTAATAAAATACCTGAGCAATTGAGGGACTTTATCACAATGATGCAAAACTCCTGTAAATTCAGTATCATCTTAAGACAGTCATGCAATGATTTCCAGATTTGCCCACATAGACCTGCTACAGCTACAGATATGAAAGAGATTTGCAATATGCGGTTTAACAAAATCTGACTACATAAGTCCAAAATGGACTTAGAAAAGAAAGCCTACCACACCATACACACATTGGTTTGTTTTAGAAAGAAGGAAAACCCTTCTAAAAGTTGTTTCAACCCATTAACACTAAGCTTGGAGGCCAGATTAGAGTGTAGGGGAGCAGATCTGTGGAATATGCTCAACAGCTTCCTCCATGACCTGGGTTTTACACTTTTTGCACCTTAAAATGCTATTTCATCCTGAAGTGCTCTGGTTTTTTCAAGGGTTAAAGATCTGGCTTCCATTCCAGTAAGCTGGAAACCCTCTGGAGCAAAGAGCGTACAAAAAACCATCATAAAATACATTCTACAATGTTATGTAAAATTTCCTACTCGCCACTTCCCTGTTAGTTGGTTCTCTGAAGTGTTTATCAAGTTCTTGACCTCGTCTGGCTGCANCCAGCGCTCTTTTGGAAGCGAGACATCCGGTTGACCACCCGTGGGGACATGTGTGTGCGGGCACAGGGCGCCCCACCGTAAGGGTTGACAGGAAATACATGGGTGGTGCCACGGAGGGTGCTGATGGCTACCCAGCGACTGTCCTGGCTGAAACACATGTCCTGGACCTGGACAGAGACAGGACAGGTTAAGAAGTCAGGGGAGTAGCACAGCATTTTCATTTTAAATACTGAAAGGTGAGGTGTAACACAGAAAATGTGACAGTGACAGGCAGCTGATGTATTCTGTATTGATGCAGCTCTGTGTATGGATATCAGCGCTGGCCGTAACTCTACAAAGTCAATACAGACAAAATAATAGATTCTGGACTCTGTGGTTCTGCTGCTCTTCTCCAGATTCATTTATCCAATGGGAAAAGTTCTTAAAGAGTCTTTAAATTCTGAAACAAATCTAAATCACAGAGTTTGGAGATCTGCTGCTATTCTGCAAACAATCTTGATGTTTAAACTGTGAATCTTTCAGAATTGCTCACCAGTGTCAGCATACGAGGCCAGTTAACAGTCAAATCTGAATGTTATGCTGGAAGATGTAAATCATTCATGAAGATATCCATGCCACCCCAGATATGATTTTGGATAGGTGTGTGTGTGTGTGTGTGTGTCTGTGACACCAAATTGGTCTGAGTTGGACAAAACCCAAATGAAAATAATTGACTGAAATGTGGATGTGCCACCGAATGTTTATGTATCTATTAATATTCATTTAGTTGCACACTCCTACATCTTTCCCCTACAACATCCAGTCGCCAGCTCAACCTACAGGTCAGGTTATGAGTCTTAACATGTCAGCTCTATTCCACTTCTGAGTTTTGCAGGTGCATGATGGGACATGCAAATAAGATGAAAAATGTTTAGTACATTTGTCAAAAGGCTTTAAATTACATTTCTTATTTTCTTTGCTGTGTATAGACATATGTTGTAGGTTGAAAAAATGAGTGTTAATGTATGGCTTTAGATTTATTAAAATTGTGTATTTAACTTTATTTTTAGTGCTGTCAATCGATTACAATATTTAATCACGAATAATCTCATGAATGTCATAGTTAACTCGTGATTAATCGCAAATTAATGGCACATTTTTATCTATTCTAAATGTTCCTTGAATTATCATTTTAATACTCTTATCAACATGGAAAAGTGGATAGGCTTGTTTTGTGCAAATGTTTTTTTTATTGAAAACAACAACGTGTAGTGTTTTATTTCACACTAACGTTCTCACTTTGAGCAGTCATTCACATTTGAAGCAAAATCTCACACAATTTAACACTGTCAATAAACTGATGACAAAAAAATAAATACTTGGTTACAAAAAAGCCCCTTCAACAACCCTTTCTAAGGGATCAAAACAGGGTGATACAAGATAAAGTTACAAAGTGCACATCATTGTAAACTAGGACTCAGCCTATAGTGCAGTTAAACCATGGCTTCAACTTTCCTTTCTTAAGTTTCTTTTGAACATAATAGCATCCATATGTCTCTGTTGAAAGCCATCCATTGTCGCCTGGTTTTGACAAGGAGGCGGCGGAGAATTCGCATTAGCCGTGTGTTTGGCCATCAAGTGGTATTTCAGACTGGATGTGCTGCGGTCATAATTTAGTTCACACCCACAATACACACAGATAACTTTGGTCTTCTCAGTCGACCCATCTGGTAACTTTCTGAAACTAAACTTTCCATTCAGAATCTTGTTCGCATCCATTTCGGCGTTTCACGCTTGACATCCGCACAAACCAGTAGCCTACTCCTTTACAGCTAGCGAGCAGGCAAAACCAAACACATGCATGGGGCGTGCCTATTGTTTTGTTTCCGGTTTACAATCAGATCCTGTAGTTTTTCTAATGTTACTAGCAGTGGCCACAGCTTATAAAAAACTACAAGTTCAAAAATAGCGTTAATCTCTCGATAAAAAAAAATGACACCATTAAAATTCATTTGTGTTAACGCGTTAATAACGCGATATTTTTGACAGCACTATTTATTTTACATATTCACTTATTTTTGCATCACATATTTAGTATCACCCACGCACCTCGGACACAGACTGCGACTGCAAATTCAATGAAAGCTGCAGCACACATCTGTGTTCTTGCCATTTTTTTAACTTAACTTTGACATTTGCTCCAAATTGTATAAGCTACTTAAACTGTACTTAAAATGATTTGAGCTCTCGGAAAACCTCCAATAACATGAATAATATATGCTAGAATGCTGTAGTTCGTTATCATTAAAACTTTCCCATTTGACATTCTTACATTGACACATACGTAATCCAGCTGTGAATGAGAATAATGCGAATAGTGGCATCCTGCCATGCAAAACAACAGAGCCATGTCTGTTTCCAAAAAGCATGTTAAGGCTGAGATGATGTTAAGTGACATATACTCATATAATGTTTATATTAGAAAGTTATAAATGGGGAAAATTAAGAGCGTGCATAGAAACATTCTGAGAAAATGCTCTTAGCTTTTAAAATCGATCGTTATTGGGAAAGGGTTAGGACAGTGAAAATTACACATGCAAATTAGATTTTCAAACTGATGTTGTTATTGTTAGTGTAAAAAAGGTTTGGTTTCAGCAGCTCCATCCAACTTCTCCACATTACCATATTGTACACAAGCAAAATTAACCTGATGGATATTTTTGAGAACTGCAGTCTGCCAAAATTAGAGTGACTAGAGTGAAGCGTCATCAGACAGATGAACAATGCTGACTGAGGTGCATGACAAAAGATGACCAGGATGAGAGGATTGGACAGCAAAGTTCTGGCAAAGGTGAAAATGAGCTTGTCTGGTGGCAGAATAAATGACTAAGAAGAAAGATAACAGTTGATGGTATCCTCTGTTAGCCTCCTCCTCAAACAGTGGCTGACTCAGGGAGCAGACACTTGAGAAGATAGGATCTCCCTGAGCATGTTAGACATGCAGGAAACCAGACAGATAGGCTGCAAGAGACAATACAAGCAAAGGAGAGTGGGAGAGAGAAAATGCAAAAAGACAAAGGAGTGACGAAGGGTGACAGACTGATGAAGTGATAGTATGCTGAAACAGCACCTATCACTCGACATATTAAAAATAGAGGGTGGAGAAAGGTGATGGGATACAAAGAAATGAAAGGAAAAGGTCCAGGAGAAAGTTAAGATGAGGAATGTCTAACTCCTACGCCAGCAAGCATGTCAGCCAATCAGCAAGACAGCTCTGTACTTGCAGGCCTCTCTAATCTTCTGCCAGGTCAGACTCAGTAATTGTCCCCAGCAATGACAGTTAATGGGGCATCCTCTGCATACCAGACAGTTACTTTACTTCACAAAGATGAGTGAAAGAGGAGGCCTGACCTGCACTGGGCTGATTAAGGAGGACTCGGAGATGAGAAAGGCCTACTTTGTGTGTGTCATAATTGGTCATAATATACCTGTCAGAGCTCCAACTGTAAATGGGTGCCTGGACTCAAATCCATTTCATCAGGCAGGAGATTAACTGAAAGTTTACTGTGATTGTACAGTCACAGTGTGACAACCATGCAGATATCAAACAGCTGTCAAATGTTATCTTAAAAAGGTGGAATGTAAAAGTATTAAGTCACATGCATGTGCCAGTGTGGCGGTTGCACATTCCAGAGAGGCTGGAAAGCTCTTCCTCCTGTCCTCGAGCACAGAGTACTTGATGACATCCTCGGCAGTCAGAGAGATGCCAAGACGACATGTTAAATGCTTCTGACCTTCTTTTTTTTAATAAGTGAAACTGTTGGAGAGATTAGGCAGCTCTGTTCACCTGAGAGGAACTCTGGAAGAATGACAAGAATGTGTTAAAGATGGAGAAAGGGATAAGACTGAAGAGAGAGGACGAACATACACTTGTATAGAAGTCAAGTAGCCGCATTAGACGGAATTTAGAGAAGATGCAAATGAAAGAAAGAAAATCATTTGTGATTTTGTGGCTGACTCCAGCTTTCATCCTTTGCTCCATATTGTTTAACCAACATACTGGACTTCCAATATGCAAGGTCACGTAAGCCTGTGTGTTCAATCCGTAAATCAATGGATAATACTCATTCTGACTGATTAATGATTAATTAATTAATGGTTAATGTTTCAATGGATGTGCTGATATGCAGCATCCAGATCATTGCTGATACTGACCTTTAGTGCCATTTAGGAAATTTGCTATGAAATTATTATTATTTTACCTTCTCAGTGTTAGTCACCAAAACACACTGTGTGTCTTCTTGAGATCTAACAAACAAAATCCTTCACACTTTTAAGATATTTTAAATCCAGCATTGCTTATATGCATGTTTACTAGTAGTATTCTTCTTCTCTGTTTTTGGTGGTGCAGTGCTGCATATCTTTGCACAATACCACCACCCATGGATCACAGGAACAGTGGGAAAGCATACTAGTAGAGATTAAAAAATAACTATAAAATTATGCATTTTAAGTTTATCAGTGATACAAGATGCTGCTTCTGGAATTTTCACATATACTGAAAAGTTCAGCTGTGGAAGCTGACCGACTCAGATTTAAAGAGGCCACTTTGTGTTAGTTTCAGGTTTAATTGAAATTTTAATTGAATCATTTTGAATATAAGGATCTTTCCCTTTGTACTGCCACTCTAACGTGACACTTTCCCTTAAGTGTTTGCAATACACATGTTCACACGTAAAAAGATGATTAGAAACCCAGTCCATGTATGTGGCCAAGCAAGCAACATTGTCTGGGAGATCTCTGAGGACATCATTTGTCTATTTTCCACCACCCAGATTACAGATTATGCTTTCTATTTCACACAAAGTTGAAATCAAGTTCTTAGAAAGCCAGCAGTAACTGGGTTACTTAAACACACATTACACAATTTGTCCAGTACAGGGTCCCTCAATCAAAACAATGAAAACTAAAGACATGGTTTGATGACATTGTGTAATAGTGTGGGATCATGGGAGTTGTTGCCTTCATTGTGTAACATGACTGAAAATCTAGATTACCTGATGTCACTCAGATTTGTCAGAAATGCATGGACAATGTAATGTATGAAGGTTTAAGGTCTCATGTGTTCCCTGTGTCACCACTGACGGGACCAAATAACACGCAGTCACCTTGAAGAAACGTTACTTATTTCTCTGGGTTTGAACGTTGTTGGAAGCATTTCGGATAATGAAATTACAACTCACCAAAATATATAACATTGTTGCAGTTGTTTTTAGGCATTTTATATGGAAACGTAAAATATTGTTTCTTTAAGTGCATGTAGATGACAAAATCAGCCTTCAAAACCTGTATCACTGCAACCGCAGCTAAGGGTGTAGGGCTGCAAAGTTAGCAGTAATGGAGTGCCACCCCTGTAACCTCAGTGACTAGTGCTCCTCAGTTCGCCCCGTAGCTCAACACTCATCTACATTCTGGTCCTCCTTTAGCCCCTTATAGCTGTTATCAGCTGCAGGTCTGTTTACCTGGCCTCGGGTCACTGACAGCCAGTCGCATGTTTGGCTGCTGGAGACAGATAAGGCGTCTCTCCACCCACCTCACTAAAGACTTTATCACTCTCTACTGTGTGTGTGTGTGTGTGTGTGTGTGTGTGGATGTGTATAGCTCATGTTGTGAGGACATAAATCTGTTTACACACCCAGATTGTAGGGACTTCCTTATGGGGACTAGATGCAAGTCCCCATAATGTGAATAATTGCATTTTAGGATGAAGACTTAGGTTAAGGTTAAGGTTGGGGTTAGGGTTAGGCAAGTAGTGGTTATGGTTATGGTAAGTCTCCAAGAAAGAAACGTAAGTCTATGCAATGTCCCCAAAAGTCATGGACAAATGACTGAGTGTGTGTGTGCGTGTGTGTGTGGAGGTATGAGTGTGTGTGAATGTGTCATGATAACCCCTGGCCCAAGCACTAGGCTAAGGCCGGCTGTCAGTGTTTACAATGGGTTTGATCAAAGCAGGCTCAGTGTGCAGCCGGTCAGCGGACCTGCCGTGTGGTCATACATTAACTACAGGCAGGCTGTGAGAATGTGTGCGTGTGATAGTGTGTTTTCCCAGTCAATAATCCTGAACCGAACAAGGCCTGAAGTAGTTTTGTTGAGTAAGCACTTCTAACTTCCACTGCAAAGTCTCTGCATGACACAGCTGAGAACATATGGGACAATTCAAAAGAGACAGAAAATATCTTTACTTTGAAGGCGATGATGAGTTTATTAACTATGAATGTTTTCCATTTATGATTTCTGGAATCAAATTATTTTCCATTTCCCCGTTCATTTCAACATGTATCATATGAAATAATATGTACTCACTGTGTGTCTATGTGGGCTAAAAAACTACAATACCACTATATGGCCAAAAGTCAATGGACACCCCTCCTAATTATTGTGTTTCAACGACACACACTGCCAACAGATGCATAAAATCCAACACAGAACACCAAGAGTCAGGCTTTCTGGATCTCACAAATGCTCTTTTGATTGAAGGGGAACAAATTCTTTCTAAAATATCAAGGAAAGCCTTCCCAGAAGAGTGACAGCTGTTATAGGCACAAAGGGGGTCCAACTCTTATTAAAGGCCATGAATTCAGAATGGGATGTTGAGCATGTCCACTGACTTTTGGCAATATACTGTACAGCTGAAGTCAGACATTTACATACACCTTACACCTTAGCCAAATACATTTAAACTCAGTAGAAGTATGTCTGGGGTCTTTGTCCATATGGAGGAGCCTTATTCTTGGCTGCAGTGCATCAAACAAATCACTGCACAGCCTTCAGAAAGAGAAAAATGTTGCAGAAAAGCAGACAGATTGTATTTTTGGAGGCCTGCTTCAATCTGTTCTGAATCCGTGTTTTCAGGTATGCACACACTTTTTTCACTGGTATGCATATAGGATCAAGGGTTATAAGACAGTTAAGTAGAAGTTGAGTTGAAATGGTGACTAAAAAAAATGAATAATGTAAATTATTAACTGAGTTGATCATTATGTTCTTGCAAAGTTAGCTGGCTGCGGCGTCACTAGCTAGCACTGTGTACGTGTGTGAAAACATGGCATGCTAGCTCTGTATGTGAATGTTATGAAATTAGTTCATGTGCAACTGAGTGAGCTAGTGATGTAATTGTAATGTAATTCCAAAACATACACTTTGATGGTGTCGCCATTTTAGTTTGTTTGTAGTCTTGGACTTGGCATTTTATGTAGCCAGCATTAGTTAATGTTTATGGTAAGATAGAGCTAGTAAGAGCTTGTTTAGATTCTAATTGCAGTGAGCTAATGAGAGCAACACCACTAGCTACCATAACCAGATGTCAGTTTGCCTATTTTACCTCAAATTAATTGCAGCTATTGGCCTTTGGTGGCATACAAAGTTTATTTTCAGTTACTAGATTTGTTGCCAAAGTTGCAACCAGTGCACCTGATTACAATTAATGGTAGCTGGATGAACTAGATAACATTGTTTGTTAGTGATGGGTGCATCAGTGACGGGGGATAAGATCAGCAGCAGCATGTGGGTGATCACTGTAAAAAGAAAGTATAACTGCAGATGGCTAATTACTTTACATATTCTCAGAATGAATTGTCTCTGTTTTGTTACTTTGGTACTTCTGGAGATTGCTCATCATCAGACCCGTCCACATGATGTGATCATGAGTAGTGATCAAGCATAGAGGGAACTGCTGAAATGTCGCCAGGGACTAACCTCTGATTCCTGATGGTGAGGAACACACCCCATACACACAACGTCTGAACCCTTGTCATTAAAGGAAGGGTTTAGGCATTGGGCTAAATGAATGATTCTGGCTCTGTCCTTCAACACGGATTTGAAATGAAACAATTATTCAAAGTTTTAAGTGCAGACTTTCAGCTTCAGTATGATGGTATTTATTATTTGGTCATCAAATTCAACGCAGCACCAAATGTGATCATTTTATGCAGGTTTTTAGGAACTGTTTGTTAACTTGAGGTCCTCTGAAATTGGCAGTCACTGAGATGACTATAATTACTACATGGTTCACTTGATGCGTCTGAAAGTACCCACAAATTTGAGAGGAGAATTTGAACTTGAAGTCCATAGTCAGTATTTAATTTCAGATTTTGTACTGGAGTACATAGAAAAAATAACAAATCATGTCAATATTCAAATACATATGGACCTAAATAAGCATGTGCTCTCACTTCTGTAATCTCAAGCTCATGAAAACATTTGGGAAACAGTGGCTTTCGGTGTGTATTTACTCTGTACTGTACTGTACGTTCTTCAATGTATTAACCTTAACACTGTTACATCTTTCTTTACCCCTCTCAGGACTCAGGACCTGGTCTCCTCTGGGTCTATGACATGGTCTGCTTTTGGCCCTGGAATGCCCTCGCTAAAAGATTCAAGTAACTGTGTGTGTGTGTGTGTGTGTGTGTGTGTGTGTGTGTGTGTGTGTGTGTGTGTGTGTGTGTGTGTGTGGAGGTGTTTTAGCAGTGATTATCCAGTGAAGTTTATTGAGCACTCAGTCAGCTGTCTACATCTTCTGTTCTTCCTACCAATGTGATGAAGGAATGTAAAGGCTATCTATCACGTGTGTTTCCTTTCTGTGGCCTGCTTTCTGCCATCCTTCTCTGCCTATAGGAGGTCGAATGAGTTTCTCTGAAGACTGCCTATTCAAGGAAAACATTTATCTACCCGCTCCCTCAATATATTGTGATAAAATGTTTTGTTGAATGCAGCTGGTTGCCTTGTATATGTTGTACTGTTGACCAAACTTCTTTCTTGGCTCAATTGAGCAGTTGCTGGTTCATTGATATTCACTTCTTGTGCATGTTTATGTGAATGTCTTAACATTAGGATGTGAGTAATTATGACCATCAACTTTCACCTTGTACTCAGACCTTTTACCTTCGTAAAGGTAACAAAACCACGGTGTAGTAATACTCTGTTACACATAAAAGTCCTGCATGAATTCACTGACTGACAGACAGCCTTGTCACAAGGTGCAACAACAATTACCTGAAGCTCAATATCAGCACAACCAATGAGCTTCAAATATGGATGTTGCCACAAAGAAGCTACAAATTGTAAAATTGAGTTATGATGTTGAATAATGGCCAGAAAAGCGTTTCTTCATAACATTATTGTGTCATTGTGAAGTTGACTTTGGATATAAAATAAAAAATAATTTCATAATCGCAACCTATGATCAATCATGTGGAGGAGTGGCTGCAGCAGAATAACAGACTGCCAGCAGATCTGGGACCAATAAGTGACTTGAACAACTGAAACAGAGTAAAAATAACTTGTTACTACCCATCTCTGGTTACTGAAATATCCCTATAAATGTGTGTGTTTATGTATTGCTTGCCAGTTTATTTGCTGCAACTAGTGCAGTCAAATTCAGTGCTTGAACTTTTCTGTGATGTTACTCCAGGCTCAGCAGAGTGAGCGACCTGATGAAGCTGTGTTTGATGAGGTGTTCCTGCACCCACCACACTCTCCTCACACTGTGAGGAAGCGTCAGAAAAAGTTACTGCTGGGCAGGTGATGGGCTTCAGTCAAGAAAAAGTCTGAAGACAACATAGCGACCAGAAGCATCAGGAAGTGTTTTTTTCCACAAAAGACCACTGTGACCGGAGAGCTTCAACCGTCTGACACAACTTTTGACAGAAAAAACTCTTTTCGTCGATAGAGGACATGATCTGGACTTTTTACATAAAAGATACTGCTTTGCTACTTTGTGCATTATATATATGTAAGTTATATTTCCATTTCATTGACAATGAATAAAGTGTTTTTTTTTCTAAGGAGGGTTTTGGTCACTTAAAGGTCCTGTGGTATTAGGGAAATATATCATGTGCTTTGACAAAGGATTTATGAAAAACATACTTGTTTTCATGCACAAAGAAGCATTGAAAAACCTGCTCAATTTAACACCATGAAAACATGGAAGAGTAGTTAGCCTAGTAAGCCTTAACTACATGTAATAAGTGTCTCTGTAAGCAAGACAAGACAAATCTCAGTTTCATAGCCAATTTTTATTATGTTGGCAGATAGAAATTATACTATATTATGTAAAATATTTTGAAATTTTGCAATTATCAAACAGATAATGTGCAGATCTGACAAACACTTTAAAGCATAAATATGGTAAGAATTGTCTGACAAGTAAAAACTAGTGAACTAGTGAAATGGTCCAAGTTACTGGACATAGTACAGTCCTCAAAGCAGCTGCTAATGATTACTGTCACTGCTGTGATGTTACTGTGCAATTTTTAACTACATAAGCAATTTCCGTATGAGATCAGTAATTCCACCTTCAATTATGCTGGCATGGTACACAAGAGAGTTTATTCCATGCAAAGTTCTGCCTCATTATGGTCAATGTCCTGACATAACTAATGTGTACACAGAGGACAACACATGGGTGACTACACTAATAACTATACTGTTACTATTGCTTTTTTGGAGGGCAGCCATAAAGAGACAGAGACATATACCTTCCTGGCTGATGTCTTGAGATGCTGCTTCTTTGTATCCACATAATTTTCTTTCCTTGTGATGCCATCTATTCTGTGAAGAACACAAGTCCCTCCAGCAGCAAAGCACCACCACATCATGATGCTGTCACCTGGGTTCTTTACGGTTGGTATGGTGTTCTTTGGCTTCCAAGCCTCCCCCTTTTTTCTTCAAACATAACGACGATCATTATAGCCAAGCAGTTTAATTTTTGTTGCATCAGACCAGAGGACATTTCTTCAAAAAGTACGCTCTCTGACCCATGTGCAGTTGCAAACCACAGTCCGGCTGTATTATGGTGGCGTTGCTGAGCGGCCTTTCAGATCATTTCCATATAGGACTGGTTTTTATTGTGAATACAGATACTTTTGTACCTATTTCCTCCAGCATCTTCACAAGGTCCTTTGCGGATTTTCTGGGATTGATTTCACTTTTCATGACAAAGTATCTTCATCTCTAGGAGACAGAATGTGTCTCCTTCCTGAGCAGTATGACAGCTGTGGGGTCCCTTGGTGCATGTTATTGTTTGTACAGATGAACGAGGTACCTTCAGGCCTTTGGAAATTGCTCCCATGCATGAAAAAGACTTGTGGAGGTCAACAATTTATTTTTCTGAGGTATTGGCTGCTTCTTTTGATTTTCCTATGATGCCAGGCAAAGAGGCACTGAGTTTGGAGGTAGTCCTTAGAATGTATCCACAGGTATTTCTCCAGTGGACTCAAATGATGTCAATTAGCCAATCAGAAGCTTTTAAAGCCATGATATCATTATCTGGAATTTTCCAAGCTGTTGAAAGGCACAGTCAAATAAGTGGGACTATATACTATTTTCCAAGTGGAGGTATACTATACTATATCTATACCATTGCCAGAGTCAAAAGAGAAAAGGTAGGCTGTAAGTAAATCATCTGTTTCATGAATACACAATAGCTGTGCTAATTTCACCAGTTCAAGTTTAATGGTTATATGATGCAATTCATAAACTGTTACCTGTTGAGAAATATACTTCAAGAACTGATGACCAGCAGTGCCTAAACAGTGGGTCATAAGAACATATGTGGTCTGTCTGTCTTGATATATAATTTTAACATTAATCTGCACTGAAAATCCCTGATTCAGTCAACGTACACTGGAGTACCCACTGGAGACAGGGAAGGCAGGGAAGACAGAGGGGATGGCATGCAGCAAAGGGCCCGGGCTGGAATCAACCCTCGGCCACTGTTATGAGGGCTCAGCTGTAATACACAGTACGTGCTCTACCAGGGGAGCTACCGGGGGCACCTCCACCTTTGGATCTTCTACTGACAGTAAATAAGGCACTCATTTGGGATGAATCCCTCTTTAGATTTTTCTAGCTCCATGTTAACATCTACATGCCTGATTGTATTGGATGTCAGAAAAGCATCTAACATGAGTACATTGTGTGGAAGTGCAGGAGGAGGACAGACAGAAAATAAGACTGAACTAGACCAGAAAGGTTTGGTTTGATCTAAAGTTCAGTCCCTTATGCATCCCATTATCTTTAAACTGGATTCTAATGCTTTTGCTTGGTGTCATAACATTTCTTTATCTCTTACAAAACCTTCAGCTTTATGTGGAGGGACCAGCACTGATCCTGGTTTATATGTTTATTTGAACCTACTTCAATGTTAACACTATCTTTGTGAAATGTGAAAATGAAGCAAAAAGTTAAAATCATTTCCCAAACTGACCACTGTAAACGCTCATTGCCATTTAAGCTGATTGCAGTGTGTGCGTGTGCGTGTCTCAAACCTTGGCCTCAGTTTCCCCACGGTGCAGGGTGTACAGATGGTGAACAGCACTCTGTGAGGACGCCCATGGGTGGGTGAGAATCTGGAAGACGTGAAAATCGTGGCCCAGAGTGTCAGCAGTCACCAGCAGCATTCCTACAATAAACACAGCCATCAGCATTAGGAATCACTCCCACAGCAGGCTTCAACAACACTGGTTATCATTATTGTTTGTTGTCCACTGTTTCGTTGTGCAAGGAATTTACAGTGTTTCAAATGTATTTTGTTTCACATGAATGTGCTGTTTGCTTTACTTAACACATACATACTTAGCATCTGTTAGTAGCTCTTACTGCTGCCATATCCAGTAAATATTGTTTGTATTAACATTGAGATTTTTATTCCTCCTCTGAATGCTGGTTTCCCATTTTCAAACTATATTTTTATTATTGTTATTATAACAGTAGACCAACAACTACAGGAATAAATTTGCTTTAAGGCCACCTCTGCTAGATTTATCAATGTGCTGTGTCCCTGATAAACATGCTGAACAAATAATAGCACTAATAGCTAATTGCTGCAATAAAGACGATCAACAGACTGAGAAAAAATGTGTTCTTGAATCATAATAAAGGTTGAAGGGGCGCCCCACCAATTTCATGCATGAAGATCAGTTTACTCACCTCAATGACCCTTGATGACATCATCAGGGTCATTTCAAATTAGTCTTGGACACTACAACTTCATAATACAAAGTCTGTGATACAAATTGGATCAATGGAGTTTGAAATATGTGGGCATTTATCAGGCAGTGAGGTTCAAATCAAAGATGGTCTTTACTTGCATTATGGGAAATGTAGGACCAAGTCTTTTTATAATTTGACTCATTTCAGGGACTAAAAGTCAGGAAATTACAGCCTCTGATAATCTTGTGATAACTCTATGGAAGTGACATACTAAATCTCTGGGGCAAAATCTCATTAAAAACCATATGTCTTTAAATGCTGCTCAAAGCCTATCAGTAGAAATTCCTTAATTTCTTTTATTATGTAAAGTTCAGAAAAAACAAAAACCCCAACTTTCAAAGTCAAAGTTGCCTGAAGATAAACGAAATCATAGCAGTGTGTTTAAACACTGCCACTTGTACACTGGTAAGCTGATACAGAGTCAGGCAAACCAAAATATTTAAACTGTATTTCACTCCAGCGCCTCACACGAAGGCAGCCAACACGACCAACTGTGCAGGACACATGCTAGACAGCATGACAGAATTACTGTGCCTTTAAAACAAACAAACCAGCCCATTAAAACAAAGCCAGCTATCGTTTGTCGTTGTCATAAAATCTAGCCTTCTCTCGCATGATAGCTCGGTCTGGTTAAAAGTAGGGCTCGCGCCTTGTGCTTCTTCAAGGACAGACAAGATGATGAGTGTCTGTAAAAGAGAGAATCAGTGTATTCATACATCCATGTATGGTCATGGGTGTGTGCGTGTGCACACTGAGATTCACCGAAACACTGAACCACAGCACAGCACAAGTGTAACCCCTTCTGACAGGCCCATTCATTTGGTCCTGTTTTATTTGAAGCTCGTCAAACTCCAGAAAGTATAGGCCCTCACCATAAACAACATGCTCAACAAACCACACCAGAACAAACCCAGATCTAAACTGGCTCGATTGGGAAAAACGCCACACTGCTTTTCAAGTGCAACCCAAACCCATCCCCAGAAGCCTTTTGAGATGTTACAAACAAACCCGTGCACTGGGCACTAAGTCAAAATGCTGGAAAGACATCACTGATACAGAGTGTAAGATTTGAAAAAAATGTCCAAACCTCTGTCTTTTTGATGACTCCCAGACATAAATGATATTAAAGTAATTAGTAATTTTCCTCTAAGTTTTTCCCCAAGGCATCTTTTATGTGGAGGCTGCAGTAGGTTTTAATTAGTGGCCGGGCTTTATTGGGTGGCATGTCAAATGTGAAAAGAGGAGGCTGGAATGGCATGAGATTAAAAGGAATCAGCAACACGTGCAAGGGAGATGGAAAACACTCCTTCACTGGAAAAAAAAAAAAAAAAAAAAGCTAAGTGTGCTACAAAATTTTTGCACATTCATTCAGAGTTGAAAGGTTTCTTTTTTTAAGGAGAACAGTTATATTTAAAGATGATGAAGAGGTGGAATGAGGGAGGTACAGAGTGAATGTGCAATGGGGTCACACAGATTATCAGAAGTGGAGGAAGGAAAGCAGAAGAGAAGCCAAGTAAAGTGTGCATTATGACAGTGGTAAGCTATTCATGCTGTATCAGAGCGACCAGAAAGCCAGAGAGCTAAGGCCCAGGGCCTGTAAACTCTTGAAAACCCACGCCCCAAATGAGGTGCCAAGCCACAAGAAGCATTTGCGTCAACTGGGAATACAGAGAAAAAAGGGACGGGGCCCTTCTAATTATAGAGTCTGGAAACGGAAGCGCAGGGTGATTAGGAGTTGAGGCGCTGCGGTCTGTTTATCTGGGAGCTTCCTCTCACTCTCGAACCCTCTCTCCCCCACACTCCAGTCTTTCTTTCTTTCCTCCTCTTCTCTCTGTTTTGGTCGGGCCCTGCCCACCCGGTGGCTGGAGAGTCTGGCCCTTGGGTTTCTGACAGATGAGACTTGGCCGCTGTGTCCTGGCCAGGGCCAGCTTTTCTCTTCTGCTGATGGTAGAGTCTGGGCTCCAAAAAAGTAACAGCTCAGAAAGGCTGTAGAGCTCTATGAGTGCAAGTGCCCGAGGACTGGGGGTTTTGTGGCCTTGTTGAAATACAGAGGCCCTCGCCGTGAGGCGTCAGTCGGTTAGCCCGCGGGAAGGCCAAATTAAAAAGTAGCTGAGCCACTCGGCGGGTGAAAAGAGAGGGTTTCGGGGAAACCAGAGGTTGGCCGGAGCAGGGTTTGACACGTCCTATTTATAACACCTCGTCCCAGAGGTTACAGTGTTATTTACGATGTTTTAGTTCCAAAATCATTGGCACACGCACTTAGACATGCGCTAAACTGGAAGGGATGACCTCTAATTTGCCATGTGTGCGAGACATGCGCCCGTATGGGACATGAGGGAAGTGATATAATCATTTCCATAAATATCTGCTTTTGCTGTTTTTTTTTTTTTTTGTTGTTTTTTTTTTTTTACCCCAAACATCTTTTTGTTTTGTTTTGCTGCAGGCTTTACTGTCCCATCTCTGACCATCCAAACACAAAACATCTGCTCAATCCCATTAATAGTGGGAGGATGTTTCATTTACAAAGTGGTTGGCCTAGCATTATTCTTGACAAAAGCAGATGGGATGAGAGTCGGGGGAGGGAGGGAGGGAGGGAGGGAGAGAGAGAGAGACAGAGCGAGGGAGAGATAGAGAGGGGGAGAAAGAGAGAGAGAAAGAGAGAGAGAGAGTAAAGCAAAGAAAGAAATGGAGAGCGCAACAAAGAGGGCGGTTATTTCCCTACTTGGCAACACAAAAGGCCACAACAAAACTAGTCCACTTTTTAATTAACAACACTAGGCTCAAAAAAAGCTTTGAAAATCGGGAAAATCTCAAATTATAACCATGTGGAAGGCATAAAGCTTACAAGATGGAGTACTTGGGGGACTCAGATAGCTTTACTGTTACCAGGATGCATAAACTTCAGAGCAAATGAGCCCAATGCACAAATGAAAGAGTATCCATCGCAAGACGAGCCTTTGTCTTCAGGGCTGCCAAATTGGGGGGAAGGACAGGACTCTTTGTGTGTCTGTATGACTTACACATATGCTGGGCATATACAATAGATCCACTCTGCAATCTGTATACGCAGCTAACCAATGTGTTAGTGTTGCGATGGGTACTTCGACCACCTAGGAACTGTTCATGATCATTCCACTACTCATATTCATCATCCACCCACCTCCATATTGACCCTCTACTACGCACCAACCCTCCTACATCTCTTATCTTTCACAGTTTAAAACTGTAAAATGTGAACTCTAACCTGCTGAATTCAATATTAACATTGTGAGGATTTTCCTTAGCAGAGTGCCAAGAGTTTGGCCTTCAAACTATAAAATATTCTGATGGTTACACAAGTAAAGTAATAGATTAATAGGTATGTGTTCTCTTCTTAACCAGTGCAAATGCCGCTACTCACTACAGTGCTAATTGAAGGAGGGAGGAGAGCACCCTACTAATCCTCTCACCACCACAGCACCACACTAATATATGAGCAGTTTTATTTCCACTGGGCAGCAGGGTAGGTATTAGGGTTAGTCAAATGCCAACAAGGTTGAGCCAAAGTCAACCACCTCTAATATAATAGAGAGGCTGCAGTTAGACTAATTACATATTTATTTGAAAAATTATCAACACAAAGTGGCTTTATTTTTAGTTGTGAATTTAACTGGAGTCTACTCAAGTTTGTATGTGTTATTATCTTCCTGGTTTCTAATTACAAGTTTTAGTGTCACTTAGTTTAAATGTATAATTTCATCATGGACCTTCATTTCAAATGACAAAACCTTCTTTTTGGCAAAGACTGAGCCAGCCATTTTACAGTTGGAGAACAAAGTTTGGCCATGTTCGCAGGTCAACTATGAAACAGTATCAATGCTGTTAAATACCCCAAACACATCTTGTTAACTTCTCATCAAGTCTATTTATGAGAAGCTAGGATCAGCAGATAACATCAGCTTGGATGATGTATTCATTGGGCTCTAATGAATTCTTAAGAATTAACAATGATGCAGAAATCAGGTGAACCCCAATCTACTGATAGTAAACTATCATGAAGGCACATCTATCCTACTGCAGAGAGAACACCCTCTGAAAATCCTGTCTTTGTTGTTCTCCAGTGGTTTGCCTTTTTCATCTGGCTGCAAGTGAAACTCACAGGTGGACTCCAGGACCCATGGGTGTGGTTACAGGTCCAACAGTGCACACAACTGACCATATCCAGTGAAGGTGGGTGCAGTCAGATGTGAAACTGGCTTTAAGTGACACTAAATTTGTTTGGATGTGAAAATAGTCAAAAGTGACAGTCACAATGGCATAGTGCCGCTATCTGGGTTTTACACATTGCTTAACATTCTCTACAATCCATGAACCTCATCCATACTTCACTCTACAGAATAAACAGGGAAGGAGAGCCTGAAGGAATGGGGGTATGGCGGGAGGGTCAAAGCTGCAATGAAGAACAGAGAAAACAACAGAGGAGAGAGGGGCAAAAGGTGCTTATGGTTCATTTGATGTACAGCGGGCTGAAACCAAGGGTTGTGTTTTTCTATGCGCTTCACAGGCAGACCACCTGTGAGCACTTAGATATTAATAGATATGAAAAAAGGTGTGTGTGCGCGGTTAACCTAGCTGAGAAGCTGCCATTAGTTTGATATTACTATGCTGGAACGCCAACTTTTAACAGGGCAAAACTCACTTGGCTTTAAAGTTGTGCCGACACACAAGGGGCAGGCACCATAGCGGTCAAGTTCACAAAGCATGACTGTTCTCAAGGCAGAGCTCCAGGCTTGTTCTTTCATCACCTTAAGTGGAAAACACACTACTTAAATCTGTTTTTATGGAGCATTTACATATTTGCACACTTCCTGCTGGAATTGTTTAAAAGAGGAGAGGGTTTTGTTTTGTCATATGCCAGAAGGCTGTCCAATGGGTACAACAGAGGACGAACAGGCTGCATGAGGAGGTGAAAGAAGGAGCCTCTGTTCCTACTTCACCTGCAAGAGTTCATCCGCCAAAGCCACAACCCCAATTTACTGCTACTTATCCAAATTCCAAATGAATCCTAATACTTTTGCTTTGTTTCTTACTGTGGGACAAACAGGTTCTCACAGCAGCTTAGAGAGAACTTTAACACCAGGCTTCTTTTGATGTCATGTTTAAAAAGCCCCAAAACAAATTGCTCCCATCCACAATATCCTGATAAAGAATTTGGGACTGTGATCAGCACTTAATCCCCTTTCTGAGCAAACAGGCAGACACTGAGGCTGGAGAGGTAAGCTCCTTGCACTTACGTGGCCTTTTTCTCAGACTTCTGCTCAGTTGTGTCAGCTAATGAAATCCTTTTAAACATTCACAGCCGCCGGTCATACATAAGATTTTACTGTGCTCCAACTGTCCATTAATTTAAAAAAACAAAACAAAACTTTAGCTTTATGTGTGGCTGCATGAGACAGTTAAATAAAATTTAGACTGTTGCACAATATGAAAAATTTCTGAATGGCAAAATCAAGATTTCTTAATTCTGACATAGGCAAGACAATACCTCGTTGCTCTCTGTCAAAATAACAATGCCACAGACCATCTGGCAAATTAGCTCACAACTGTGAGTCACAAACAGTACTGTAAACTGCAATGTGGACATGCATGCAAACTGAGTAGCTTGAGGGTTTACCAGTCATGACAGCCATGAAACTGGTGCTGGTCTGTTTTTCTGGACTATAGTATAAATCAAGTATGCGAAAATAATGACGACCTTGTAAGTACTGATGCAGAAGGCTATTATTTCAATCATTTGTCTTCTAGCAGGCAGAATAAAAGATGTTGGTCTGTTTATCCACTGACCTAACATTTTAGTCCAAAGCTGAATTTCAACACGAACTGCCCAGATTGCCATGGAATTTCTGGACTTTAGGAGGATAAATGTCTGAAACAACAAAATTTTAATGACCTTCTGACTTTTCATCTAGTGCTAAAATAAAGCAAAAAAAAAATGCCCTTCTGTGTAAGAAATGTCAAAATAAAATGGGCAGTGTCATAAAACTTACATGTTCTTCATTTCTTTTTGGACATTCTAATTCCTTTCCAAGGACACTGCTGCCAGCACAAACAAACCAGCACTCAAATCATGAGAAGAAACTTAGCAACTTACCTCTACCACCCACTTACACATGTACCGTAAAGAAGTTACAAATGACCTGTGTGTTACCGCATTGTGTGGGCTGTGAATGACTCCACACTGCTGAGGTGTTTGGTGTTGGTGAGTGTCGGGCATGGGGGGGGCTGGGGTGAGTCTTTCTCAGTCAAGCTTTCCAGAGGCCCTGAGTCATGGTCACTGAGTCCAGTTAAGCTCTGGCCATGAAACTACTATTTTCCAGACCTGGGTTACGCTGAACTACTGTAAGTAATCTGCTTTCAATATTCACCACCTTTATCATGTGGTTGTCTGGTGGAAATTTGTTTATTCAGTGCTTCTCACTCTCACTGGATGGACACCATCACTTCTTAGTGTGCATGTGGTGATCTCTTTGTTGTGGCTGTGAATTGCACTTTTCCATGAGCAGCATACATGGCTAACATTTCCTAGGTTTATCCGTCTTCCTAATAACCAAAGTTAGTTAGCCCAGTGATGCATGAGTTTGTACCATTTTGTTTCTTATCTACCTATAATGCTGTGAGATATCCACAAAATAATCAGGGTAAAAATAATAATAATAACCAAAAAAAAACTTCATCACCTCTGGTCACTGCTGGTTTTACTTGCAGGAACTCTGGAAATGATTTATGAGTTGATCTGTTCTTGTTGAGATGTTGTGTTTGAATAACTGAATTGTTTAGACGTGGCAGATGTTGGTGGGCCTAACAAGTTTCACCCATGCAACATTTCACCAATATGACTTGGCTAATCTATCTGATGCAAGAAAGGTTTTGTTACTGTTACTACTCCATCACAACAACACCATACATTCCCAATACTGAGTCTCAGCTGTGGCTCAGGGTCCATTTCAAAAACAACTGAGGTATATTTCTTGTTGGATGAACTGGTCCTTCAAAGGATTTCAAGATATTCCTGATATTAATCTATACAACATTAAATGACCGATAAATGGTTTCAAGTAAATTCTTCGTCTCTCTGTCTCTGCTAGCATGGACAGTGCTGAATACGAGTAAATTCTACATGGAAACTGCAAACATAGCTGAGGTACGAGCCCTGGCTTTGACAACTTCTTTGACAAAGACTGTTACTAAAAAGTTAAGATAATATGATCAGTGCTACGATAATCCAAGTAAAATTCAGAGTCAGAGGAAAAACCCATCTAATCCCCTGTCAAAATACTGAAAAATGCAACACAGGACAGCCCCGCAGAGCAGCCGTAGTAAATCACATCAGAGCCAGCTGTGAGTGCTAATTGCTATCTTGGTGTGAAGACACAACTCAATCCATGCTAAATGTGTGGCTATAAATGTGTGGCCAAGTGAAGCTGCTTGTGTGTGGGAATTCCCCTCGTGTTCAACATGTGCGTGTGGGTCCAGGGTTTTTTGGCGACTGCCTGGTTTCTTTCACACATCAGTAAAATGGAGAGACAGAGTTATTACACCATGGAGAGCTGCCTTCACGGCACAGCTGCCTCAATGGTCAGGCTCAACGACCCAGGCTATTCATTAGACCAGCCTGTTACTAAACCAGGGATATGGTTTATGGGACAGTTCCGTGTGGGGAGATTCAGTCTCGATTCATCTGCCATTACTCGGGCTTTGATGGGGTATTCAAAACTTCCATATTCAGAACATTCAGACGGCTGTGCAAAAATTAAGTTCTGATTCTGTGGTAGCCTGCTGTGCTTTATGAGACTGAAAAAGGTAATGAAAGAGATTCTTCACGGGACACACAGGGTGGAAGTAAACTGTACCTGAATAAAGTTTAAATACACTTTACCGTATTTGACTGATTGCAGACATCAATTCTATGTATCCATCCATGCCTGACAAAACCTGAGTAAGCCATGTCATGTGTTTAAGAGAAGCTGCCTAATCCACAATTCTATGAGTAAACTGTACACGTGCCAAGTGGTAGAAAACAGTAACTAAATAAATTTACTCAACTGATATACTGTATAAGTATATTTTTGAGCCACTGGTAGTGCTATTGTATTGAGTATGTCGAATTGTTCTGCTACTTCATAGGTCTACTCCATTACACTTGAGCAGGAACTTTTGGTCATTTTACATGTATTTGAGAGCTGTTTGCAGATTAAAGCCCCCTTTACACATGTGACTCTTTACATAAATGTGGCAGCAATTTAACATGTCGGTCTCATATCTAACTAAGTTCCGAAGTCACCTTTATGTATAAGTCACAACACCAATCTTACTAGGTTGGACCAAGAACATTCCACATCACTTCCTACACAACACAAGTCTGAATTGAATGGCGTCGTATTAACATAAGGGCTACAGCAGTGGAAATGCTAACATGCACAGAGAAATGTGCAATGTTCATCTCGTTTGCCTGATAAAGACCAGCATAGTAATTTTTCACAGGCAAGTAGTAATGTGTGTAATGAACTATGAAACACTTCTAACTGTCCTATTCCATGTTGAAAATGGTTATTATTCCTTCTATAAAAATAGCAGTCTAACAACAATAACAAACAACAAAATAGAGACGCTGTCTAACCTTATCTTATTTAATTTCTTTGAGCCAGATACTTTGTGACAGATACTGTACTTGCATCCTTACTAAAAACTCTGCTTCACTGTTGTATCTGAAATTTACATTCAGTTCTAACATCTTTTTGGTAGAATGTTATAATTATACATCATCAACTGTAAATTAAAATGCAGATTTAATTATCATGGTTTTAACCTGAAAAACATGCAAAAGAGGTGAGAGTGCTTTTTCTGCTCTGAGTACTATCTCAGGAGCTTAGTCCCAGGCTGCATTTAGTCTGAAAAACATCTGCTCATTAGAAGGTAGGGTGACCGAAATGGCAAAACCCAGGAGAAAACAGTCCACAAAGTCCACAGTGCTGCTCATTAAGCCAATTGCTGTGAGCTTTTAGTAATAAGTGAAGGTGAGGCAAAACTGTGTTTATCAACATTTTTATGGCTGTGACTAATGATTATATTCATTATTGGGGAGCACTGTTTGCACAGGTTTCAGTCAGTAAAACCAACTGTAGCTGTAAAATTGGTGGGGATAAAAATAGTATATGGAAAGGTAAGTGGGGAATGTGCTCCCTCATCCTCACTGGAAATAAAACCGTTGTCATTATATTTATCACAAAGTATGATGCAGTGTAATGGATTAAACTACTGTGCTCAACAGTACACAAAGTATTAGAATTAGCTCCACACTGGCCAGCCAGAATGTTAAAATGCTGTTTACACATTAATGCAACAGTAACAATGAAATAATAATATAGTAAGTAATAAGAAAACACTAAAATCATCTATTCTCCACATTGAATACTGTTAGCTCTGATACTAAAGTACATGTTACAGCTAAAACTTAGGTATATATTAATGCGAGACTAAAACTTACAATGAACTACTTTTACTAAGTAAAGGTTCTGAATACTTCTTCCACCACTGCATGCACAGCACTTGGTCAGACTGAGTAGGACTGTAGAGAAAGAGGTTTGGGAGGATGAAGAGCAGAGGGTGGTGACTTGCATGGTTGCTGGATCAATCACTCCATCTAGTGCCAGTCATAGTCAAGCATAAGCTCAAATTGTTGGACAATATCTCTGCCATCAAAACATGAGTGTATTTTGACCTTGGCATCGTACCTAATAATCAAGTCAAGGATCGTTAAGAACAAGTGAAGAGGACGAGACGTGAAAGAAAACAAGCACACACACATTGCAGCTGTTAAAGAGAGCGCTTTGCCGCTGCACTTCATCTGCGTCCCTCTAATTACACCACTAGGAATAGATCCACAGATCCTCCGAAGTGCCGCAAAGCGCCAGCCGCCACACCAAGAACTGGCGGCCACCGGTCCGCCCTCTGTAGAGCCTCCAACACACACAAGCCACTGGGGTTTCTTACATAACTCTTCCCAGCCAAAAACTTCTGGGCTTTCCAGGCTCTGTTTGAGTCATATCATTGTTTCCTGCTAAGTCTATCTTTCTTGTTTCTGCCATGTTGAGCTTGACCACTGTGAAGGGAGCCTCAGTAGAGCCAGGAAGGTAGTTCAGAAAAAGCCACTTCCCTAAACTCCCTGGAAAGAGTTCACTTAGAGCCAGACCAATGAACCTGTCACTCAGGATCTGGGCTCTGATCAAATCAAGAGGCCTCTAATTATGGGACACTCCACTGCAGGCTGCTCAGAAATGAAAATGAATAAAAGAATAAACAATGATGAAAGGAGTCATGCAATCAAAACAGTAGAAAAGAGGAGATTCTATGCTTGTATGAAGATTCATTCTAATCTCATTACATGCCCTAACTGCAAAGAAAAAATGGGTAATCTGTGTTTTTTGGCTACACTTCTGGTGCCGGTTTCAGATGTAATTTAAACATTTATTAGCCCTTCAGATTTGGCTTACAGTAAATGAGTCAGAAAGATTAAAAGTGTGTTTTTGAAGTTGACGGTGCCCTTTGGAAAAGGGTCACAGGGGATTCTGTCGGCTTTCTGACTCAGCAGTTACCAGTACACTGAAACTAAGTGCCACATGTACTGCACTTTGTTATGTTGACTGTGCACTTCTGTAGAAGCCTACCCTAAGAATGCTTAAGGAAAAATGGGCTTAAAAAAAAGACCTGGACATCACTGGTCACACACCTTTTTGTTGAAATAAAGCTGGCCAAAGACACCTTCAAAACATGGTAGAGCATCGTGACCTTGACTGAAATAGCCAGCTGAAAAATGTAACAACAACGTTGATTTTCCTTTCAGCTCTGTTTTGATCTCTACCAAAAAGAATGTTAGATATTTGGTTTTGTTCACTGTGACATTGCTAGTGTTGTCTGTCGGCAATCTGGTGTTCGACGTGGACTTTTTAGGATAAAATACCCACTTCGTTCATCACCATACATTGTTTCCTTGGCTATGGATAGCAACACAAAGAGGGACTTTGTACTGCCTTTGGAAGATTGCCACTTAATTTGGCTAACTAAGACTGCCATAGCCAGATATTAACTTTTTGTCCAACATCACTTAGATTTGAGTTGTGCTAGAAAGAGATCAATTTATAGCCTGAATGGAAAGGAGAAATTATTAGAATTAGTATTAGAATAACTATTTCAGTTTATATACATGAATGTACTGTATTAAGATTCAAGAGAAGCTGAGATCTTTCATTGAAAACTATCAACTACAAACAAACAAAGAAATGAAAAGGTGTTTAGACATGAAGAAGGGAAGCCATCAACTATGTGATAAGGTTTAGGGAAAGATCAGTTTGGTCAGGTTTAGGCACCAAAACCACTAGGTTTATGAAAAGACCATGGTTTGCATTAAAATTGGTCTGTTGATTAGGGGATTGCGTGAGTTGCAGTAAATTATGTACCTAAGTATGTAAGCACCAATAAGCAAAGAACAAACGCAGTATAAACAATGGCAGAGTCTGTGCAGGGAGGTCGAGGTGGCTGGGACTTTCACACAGGAGACCAGGGTTAGTTTCCCATGTGGACTCAAGATATTTCAACCAAAATCTGATTTCTTTCTCTTTTCCACCATTTTAAGTATCCAGTAAGCAAAAACATAAATACGAATCTACCGTGTGTAGAACCAATCACATTGCAATTATTTGCATACTAATTAGGTTGAGTGAACATGTTCTCACCCTGGAACACGGCCACAACCACAGCTCCAAAGATGTCACATCTACTTGACTGGTAGACATTAAAACTTGTTGTTCTTCTTGATGTGATTTTAAGCAGGTTTTTGTGTAATGCACTGCACTGAACCTGTTCATGTTTGGTATGTGATTTTTGGTGAGGTGTGGGTGGGAGTAGGTAGAGTCTAGACAACCATGTCTTGTCTGTCTTTGTTGGCAATATCATCCTGTTCCTGCTCAGACAGAGCTGCTGAGTTTAGTCATAAGTCTACATAAGTGAAGGATTCTTGGGGCTTGGAGGTCATGGGGTGAGAGCCATCTCTCAGCAGCTCCTTTATTAACTGCACATGCACACACAACACACACAGCATTAAACACATGAACACACATGCTTACACACATACACACCACAGCACCATACAAAAGCTGACACATCGCACACACAGACTTGACGAGGTAGCCTGTTCACACTTACAAAGCATCTACTGTCCCTTTCCTTTTGGGGTGGGGGTCAGCAAGACTAAAAAAGTGGGAAAGGAGACGCCATAGTAAAATAATGTGGTGAAAAGGGACTGCAAGATTCATACATAAAATCTAATCTCAGCACACGGGTGGATGAAATCACAGAGGACATCAGCAAAAAGTTAAAAAAGTAAATGTCTGACATTTTTCCAGGTGACTCAAGGACCCAGTTGTCACTTGAGTGGCTGCATGTCAATTGAATGACAAGGTACAGAACCGTGTCTAACAGAAACTCCAGTGGAAATTAGTTCAAGCAGAAAGCATACAAACCCTCCAATTCCTAGCTACTCTGTTTACATGTATGGTGCAGGGATGAAACTCCCACAACTACAACAAAAACAGATATGTGTAGGAACTACCAAACACGTAACAGAAACACAGCGATGAGAGTCAACGCATGCAACTGTAGTCATTCTTTGATGATCAGCCATCAGTCACTGTCATTAATATACAGCAACCTGCAAGATAACCAGGGTATAACATGTAACACATGTTGCTAAATGTTAAATTGGTCAACGTAGAACAAGAACTTTCTCTGCTGTCACACAGTATGTGTTACAGTACAAGTTGTGAACTCCACCGGTCACGGTCAGAATCTTTCAGTGCTGACCGGACAGCTCAGCCGGAAACAAAAACGATTTTCAATTGTTCAGTTTTTTTTGTCATCCTTGCACTGTGTCAAGGTGAATGCCATAGTAAGGTGAACATGTTAGGACCTACCTTTGTTTCAGGAAAAGACAGAAGTACAAGTGACATAATGGCCCCTGTGTGGTGGAGATACTGTTTAAATACTGTCAGACTCCTGTATTTTAAAGCAAAGCATTGCTTAATGACTTATGTTCACAGTTCATGAGGACTGCTGGGACATTTTGGAGAAAACGCTGTTTCACCCTGAATGTAACACTTGAACATGTGGTGAAGCTGAGCCTACAAATTTTGTCTGACTAAGATGAGACTGGACTGGAGGGATACAGTTCCATTGCAACTCAGGTCATACTTCACTAAAACTTTTTATGAAACAAAATTTCCTGAAAATAAGCCTTCACTTAGGCATGCTCTTGCTTTTTGAGACCGCTGTCAGATTACATTAAAGACAGATCAAACTGAGCAGAGCAACAAAGGCATGCAGTGTCATTCAAATGATGCTCATATCTTTGTGAGGTGGAGTGTTTATCACAGGCTTCTTCAATGAATTTTAAGCCCTTTTGCATTCTTAATATTTATCCAATGTTACCCTGAATGAAAAGGGGACTTTCAGCATCCTTAGTCACAGGTTTCTATAACCTCTCTTGTTAATTGGGTTCCATTATGCAACCAGAAATGTTCAAAGGGGAATGCTTATAAAAGCAAAGTAACAGATTTGTTGTACTGATTCAGGTTGGGTGTAGATTAAAAGTGTAGACTTGTTTCAGTCTCTCATTTAACCAAAAGGACAACCTATGCTTGCATATGTCGCCCATTTACTATATGTGACTCATGCGTGACTTGCATGTGTTGCGTGTGTCTCGAGGTTGGTGTAAAGACATGTGTTGGGGAAACTCAGGTTGAAGACATGTTCACTGTGTATGATATGAATACACGGCAAGCGTGAGCCAAATGCACACCATGTAACCAGAATGGAAGTACAATATCTTTCTTGCTTTCTTCTGAAGCGTGTGTGTGTGTGTGTGTATGTGTGTGTGTGTGTGTGTGTGTGTGAGAGAGAGAGAGAGAGTTAGTGAGTGTGTGTCTTACCACTGGGGTTGAATTGCATGCAGGATATGGGTTTGTCATGAGCTGGGAAGTGAGCCACCACTCCTTCTCCGTCCGAGTCCTCACTCACCAAGACCTGGAGTATATATACACACACACCACACCACCACCGTACCCACACACACACACACACACACACACACACACACACACACACACACACAAAGAAAGTCCAAATCATTTTCTAACAATGAGAACATTGAACCCAGAACGGGACTTTCCCATACTCAAGGATTTCTCTTCACATTTTGGTTTGGTCTGATATCATCACCACACTCAGCAGTGTTCTTTGACATCACCCCATAGTGAAATAGCTGGACGTTAAACTCCTTTCTGAATGTGCCATTGCCCTCTTGTGGATAGAAAATAATTAGAAAACCCATGTTACCTGAGAAACAAGCACTTTTCTCTGTTTGCGCTGCATCAAAGAAATTATGAGCCATCAAAATCTGACCTATATCTTATTAGTGCTCGTGCTTCAGTAAGAGACTGTACTGAGACCAGTGTGGATAGTGTATAGTCCAACAGCAGAGACAAGAATATGGACAAATATACTTTGGCAATAATGTGGCTTTTCACATGTGGCTTTGACAATACCCCATGACAGTGGATTTTCCCGTAAACAGGCACAAACTGGCGTCAAATGCAGCTTTGGCTCGCTACTTCTGAAACTTGCCTAAGAAAATGAAATTATAAGTCACTTTGCACAACTACAGGCTGCTCCTAAATCTCTGTATGAAGTCTGCTGTCAAGACTGGGACAAATCTAACAAAGGCTGAGCCGTGACCAGGAGCTGGCAGAAAACCCCTTTAGTCACGAAGAGAGATTAGAAATAAGCCCAGACATGAGGCCACTTTATGCAGGAGTGTGTGTGTGTGTGAGAGAGAGAGGGAACATACACACAGGGTTAAATTTGGCCCTAGTGTTGCATTAACGATGTCAGGAAGGCTGGCTGAGCATTTTAAATAGGAACTAGTCCAAACAAGAAACAGTCTCTAAAAACTAAAGGGTTTTGTCTCAGACTACAAGCAAGAAAATAAGCGGGAAAAAAGAAAAAAGGGGGAGAACAGAAAGAAAGAGGCTGGTGACATGAAGCAGATCACTTTTATTACAGTGCAGGCAGACAATGTTGTTCTGTGAGGGAATCCTGCTGGAGCCCTTTGAAACAGGAGTGTACTCGAGAGAACCGAGCCCGTCGTTACACAGGGGACAGTGTGTGTGCCTGTGTGTTACGAGGCTGCTGTTCCAAATAAGGAATTTCAAAGCCCAGAAGAGATGGGAATATCCTGGACCTCACCTCTATCATATCCCTGCCTTTTCCCATTTCTCCAAAAGCCAGCCCCCGACCCTCCCGCTCCTCCCTTCCCCTTCTCCTCCACTCCTCGCTCTCCCCTCCCTGCCTCCCTGGCCTAGGCAGTGTTTATGGCCAGGGTACGGTTACAGTGTGTCGGCTGGTGACAGAGTACAGGCCTGCTTCTGAAGGCTTAGGTCCAGCTTATAAGACAGCACATTGGCTACAGGGCAACTACAGTCGCTGTGTAAGAGAGAAAGAGAAGGCCGTGAGTGTGTGTGTGGTGACTACATCACTGACAAACTGTACTATGTATGCTAACACGCCTCATTAAAAATGTGACAGCTTCAGCAGTGTGATTAATCATGGTCTGGAGTGGCTGAGGAGAATTAAAGGGATAAAAGCTTTTAGCATTTTTTTAGACATTAAGTGGAGATCCTGCTAACGGCAAAATGGCATGGTTCAAACCAGAATGAGGGTTAAATCCATATATTGGTATGTAAACTGTACTTTCTGTATCCAGGTATGTGCACCTTCCTCATCATTATCATTTGAATTTTGATGATTGGTCAAACCAATCTTTTTTTATCTGTTGTTAAGTCCAAATAAGATGTAGACACTAGCAGCTGAGGGTGTGTTTTTTAGTGTGTGATGTGTCATATCATACACTATACAGTAGCGACATGTTGGCTTAATTCTGCCATATCTACAGACAGCAGCAACAAGCATGGCATAAGCAAGAAAGTCTTCTACAGAAGCAAAAGAGGGGAACACAAAAAAATGCAGAAGCACCCAGTTCAGATGTGAGGAGAGACAATTATCATGTGAGGAGAGCAGTGCGTGAATTTAAAGTCCAAAGAAGCAAAGTGAGAGACAACATTGTACCTTTTGGAATAACCACATTGTTGTTCAATTATACTTTATATATGAAAGAAATTAACAAAGCTGTCACATTTCAGTAGGCTTAGGATATGATGGAATCCAGAAAGTTGACATGAACATTTCTTAACGTTACTAACAAGCTGAAGCTTTTAAATGAGTTGCTTTTCTCTGAGGTGTCTGAAGACAGCAGTCCTGCAAGTGTACAACAAATACTATGATATGGTTTCAGCTGAATTTTCTTCTGCAGACAAATGCATTGACCATGGACATCAGGTTTTTTGTTGTCTTAGATGATATTAGTATTTTGAGTATTTTCTCATGTCATCATGGATTTCATTTCTGCAGTAAAATTATGGTTTGTTTTTAGGTAATTTCACCCACCATAACCAACAACTTGCAATTTTTTTTCCTGAGAAAAAATTTACAACAGAAAAGATTTCTCCCTGGCTGGAAACTTACTTCTCACTCACTTCCTAAATCCCCCATAAAAATGGCTAAATTGAATGTTAAGACCTTATTTGACATATGGTGCACTCGTTCAGCCTGGAGTTTCATGTGAGGTTACAGACCAACAGCTGACTGTTTACAGAGCGTCTCTCCTACCAGGGTTGCTAAAACAGGGCTGTGGCTAAAAGCTTGGCTGTTAAAATATGCAGCAAATCTAAGTCACACCTTTCAGCAAGTCGTGCAGGGTGAGGTGAAAGGGCCTGAGTGTGTCCAAGCCACAGACAAAAAAAGAAAAAAGAAGAAGAAACCAATCTTGGAGATCTTGCTGATTCCCACCGAGCCACAGATGCCAAAGTAATGTTTACCTGGGTCACACGCAACGAGACCAGAGAGGCAAAAGACCAAGAGCAAACTGGTGGCAACTTAATGTTTAGTGTGCCTGTGTATGCATTATGCAGAGACAAGTCCAACTGGGAGGGAAACGTAAGTATTTACAGGTCTAGCCAGTAAAGATGACACTCTATTAAACAGTAACGGTCACCTGGTAACAGTTTCTGGTTAACCACCATCCAGGATCCAAAAGTGAGTACTGAGTGATCTTAGAGTAGTTTCCATCTGAGGGTTGGCGGGATGCAGAGAGGGAGACTGTCAAGTTTACAAGAACCTAATCTGTTTTCCTGTATAAGAGTCATAGTGAAACTCACGGGCCAGGGCTTCCACTTCACTGCCGAGAGGATACCGTAATACAAACCAACATTCATTTGACTAGTACTAATACTAACTCACAACCATCCTGATACACAGATGGGTGACAAATGAAGGGGCCATCAACATAAAGTGTCTTGGTAATGTGTTGTTCCACCATGAGCCCACACAGCAGCCTCACTGCTGGAAGAACAAGTTGGCAACATGCTGTCGTCCTTAGTTTAGCAATGCTGAAAGTATGAGAGTATTACAGATAAGTATGTTGAAAGTACGACCATCCAACACCCTCAAAAGTATGACCTATTTTCTAATGACAATGAGCAGACCTCATTAAGACCTCATTTGGATTGCTGTAACTTATCAACTTACTGGCCTAAACCTGGTTGACAGTTATTTACCTTGGCCTGATACTTTAATGGTGCTGCACTCATTTGCTTCTTAAAGCAAAAGCAAATGAGAAAAATACAGAGAAAAATTTTGCATTTAAAAGGTGTTTGATAAATTCTGCTTCACAACACTGAAAACATAATTGTTAGATGTATCAGATGACGCCTTTGTCTGTCAATTAACGTCAGGTGCCATTTGCTGCAATGCCCTTTTCCAACAAATGAAAGCAGATATTTGAAAGCATTTCACATTTAAAAACAAAAAGCAAGGTTTTAAATTCAGTAACAATTATTTCATCTCTAAGCTCTGACAATTTGGATTAAAAGAGCTGAAACGCACACATAGAAACACAACTACAGACCAAAACATTCTTAAATGACGTCAAGTGTGTTTACATGGCTGTGTTGTACATTGCCAGTGTGTGCTGTAAACTGTTTTGTGTCACTCACACAGGTATAGGTCTGCAATGCTTGCAGTTATTTTGCCAAGTAAGGAGAAAAAAAAAAAAGAAAAAGAATTTTGTCCCTACGCCCTGCCAATAATACCCACAATCACATATTACAGAAATGAATACATAGTGTAGTTTGTACAAATTTACTGCAAAAGCCCTATAAATGTGTGTATACTAATGTACTGCTTATAACACTTATATTGTAAGTGTTATATACTGTCTGACAGAGTTCTTTCTGCTGCCTTGACTTTTCCATAACTCTCCATACTGAACTGCCTTCATGTTTTTATAATGTCATTTTTGAAGGGTGAACAAAGGCTGTCCATGACACGTACTCATCCAGTATTCCTATAACATTAACAATACCAAGCAAAAGCAGAAGCACTTGACTGACCTGTCCTTCACCAACACTGTGCGTGTCAATAATGGTGACCACACCGGGGTTGTGGGGGCTACGGCGGCTTGCACTGTGAGGGGTACCTTCCTCGTCCGGGGTGCCTGCTGGTAGGGTGCCTGCCAACTGGGTGACCACTTTACCCACCATTGTCAGGCCTGTCTTTAAAGTCTGGAAGAACAAAGAAAAAAAGATTAGATATATACATATATCTGACACACACACACACACACACACACACACACACACACACAAATATATATACATATTTTAGTTCACTTAGTCTGAGCTCAGTGAAAATGAGCAGAAGAGAGGCCACGTGCATAGGTATATGTGCAACACAATAACTTGCAGTGCTGATGACTTGTAGCACTGTAGCCACAGGAGACAATCGTGCGTGTATGCGTGTGTGTGTGTGTGTTTGTGTGTGTGAGGCTCCTCTGTGTCCGCTTAAGGCCCAGCCAGGGTGTCTCGCTCAAACACACCTCTGTGGCTCGATTGAGGGAAATGGATAGTGCTGCTTAAGTGGAGTCTATCTCACCTACTACACTGTCTTTGCCTAATGGAGTCCAATGCGTGTGACTGTGTGTCTGTGTGTGTGTAAGCGCCAAAGGGGCCCCGGAGAGCCTAATCAGGCATTCAGACTAGGCGGCCCTGTCAATACAGCGTGGCGCCTCGCGTTTGTTGGGTCTGAGGATCACCCACTGTCTCTCTTTGCCACTTGGCCAGGCACACTAACAGTGTCTGCTGCCTGTGTGTGTGTGTATGTGTGTGTGTGTGTATGCCTGCATTTGTGTGTGTGTGTGTGTCCATGACTGTGTGTGTAAAATGCCAGAAGAGCCATCAATTATTAAGTGAGGCGTTTGGGTCCTAATTGATCAACACTAATGTGTTTTCTAATCACTGCAGTTGTGGAGTTCTTAGTGGTAGTCCAAACAGGAGCTATTGATCTGCCGGTGGGGAGGGGGGGTCTGCAGCAGATCATGCTTGATGGCTGACAAAAACACATGAACACTCTCTCTCTCACACACACACACACACACACACACACACACACACACACACACAAAAACAAACACACACACACAAACAGCTATGGCTTGATGTCGCCATCTAAAGGGATTACAACATAATTTATGTCAAAGATAATTCTCAATTGTACACTCAGGAGCGACAGGCAACAGGATTGATGAGATACAAAAATTTTACCGTAAGAGAGCAAATTTGGAACAGGGAGCCCGATTGGTCAGAGCTGTTGCACTCTCCCTTTTATCTTTCTTATAAACAAAAGCCATTACACTTCAATGCTACACCCCTTTTTGTTCCATGTCTCTGGACGTCAGCACTAAGAGCCAGCGTGTCGCGCCACGAGCCAGAACGAGATACCTTGTCATCTATATTGAGATATATGGCCCTAAATAAGGAGAGGGCGGGCAAGCAGACTGCCTGTCTGCATATCAATACCCTGTACTATTGTCTACCCCTTACCACGCCGCCAACCTGTTAGCAACACATTGCTCTTTTTGATGTATACCGTCATTATCCTGCTAATGAGACTTTTCTTACACTAGCTGTTCGTACTCATTTACTACAAGGGAAAAGATATACTCGCTCTTCGTAAATCAATGAGCCCGTTCGACCAAATGGAGAAACAGACTAGAACCATATGAGGAGCTAGCTGGTTAGCATGTGTTGGCAAGCAGCTAAATCAGACCAGGAATGAATTTCACCTGGTATCAAAGGGGGCTGTTGGCTGTTAGTGAGCCATCTTAGAGTGGCTCCCCTGTGGAGACGAACGAAACTAGACTATTGGAGAGAAACAAATTACAGTGGGGAAAAAAACAGATAGGCAGGTTGATGAAGTGTCTCATAAGCTCAGCCCCAGTCAGCCGGGCAGACCAGGTGGATCCAATGTCAGCACATTTACAGATGGTGTAGGCAGAGCTGGAAATATTGTATTATGTGCTATTTTATCTAAGCAACCGCTGAAGACAAAGGACCTTCAGACAGATTACAGCCACACTTGAATATGAGAACTCATTTTCAGTGTTTTAAGATTAAAACCAAATAGTTTGGAGTCACTCCTTCTGCAGTGAAGGCGTGACTGAGGATAAGTTTCAATGAAAAGATCAAAAAAATTGTCAGCTCTTTTAGTGTAGTATCAAAATGTTTGTATTCATCATATTTTAAATATTAATATATGATATATTTTATTCAAACTCAACATGTTTTCCCCATAATTGTAGTTGCTTTCATATTCAGTAAAAAAAGTCTGTGTATGCACTGACTAACAGAAAATAGGGGTGTAACAGTATGTTTGGGTCTCTAAGTACAAGTCTTCAGTACAGAACATTTGGTTTGGTATGGGACTTTGCTCAATTCAGTGCACCCCTTTGAGCAAAAGATTTCAGAAAAAGTAGCTTCATAAACCATGACTTATCGTGTGCATAACGTCAGTCCTCACCCAGAAAGCTTCTCTGTAAACTGTCTTGTTTTAAGCTAAACCACGCTGGTTGAACAAGCTCAGTCCCTGGACACACAGCTCATAGTGTCATCAGTATGGTGAGACCAGAGCTGAATGATGTCATTTGGATTTGTTATTTGGAAGTGTTTTGGTTTCCCAGTAACTTATACCGTCACTGCAAAAAGATTGGTGGATCTGACAAAAACTGTGCGCTGGCATTCAGCTGAAAAGAAGGAAAATCAACCATGCAAAACTATTTGTGACAGCATCACCTGAATGCATCTATTCAACGACTTGATCACTGCTATAATGTTCCTTCACCAGGGGATTTCAGTCAGTTCTTTGTGCCTGCCCAAAATAAACTACACAAGCTGCAGTCATCCAGGAATTATCCAGTGCCCCGTCAATGGCTCTAATAACTGCTGAATGGACCTCCATGGCTACAGAGAGTTTGAAATTGTGACCATAAAAAATGAGGTACCTATCAAACCATGAATTTTCTGTACCATTCATTCCCCCTACATTAAAACTGAACAGAAAATGCAATCTAGCTGTTGCTTCTGTTGCGGATCAGCCAGTATCACTTAAGGTAAAAAAGATAATATGTGATGAAACTAAATGCTGAGCCGCAAACAGTGTTTTACAGTCAATATTTTTTTAAAAAACAATGATTGTCTGTTCGTCATGTCCAAGCACTTCAACTCATGTTCCATCAATTAGTGTAAGAAGATACATACATCAGACAGAAAGAACTAAAAACAGTTAGATGTGTAGATGTATTGTCACTTGCTTTGGCTGCATTGATCACTGTGGCCGTATAGGACTGTGCATTGTCACCACAAGCTCCTCCACGAGACTGGTGACATCTGATCAACTGCAAAAACACAACGATTAACAGGTAAATACAAGCATATGGTGGAAGTCTACAGAAGATGTATGAAAAGAAAATTGTGGGGAAATTCAGATTTCTGCTCTCAAAGAAATGTTACACAACAAAACCAACCAACCAATCTGCCCTGATTTAATTTCAAATACAATATCACTTGAATGGCTCTGTCCCAGTATTACTATTACTGCTCAAAAAACTAGATTTTCTCATTTCTGGAAATCCTGAGTCACACAAACAGTGGACCCATCTGTCAATTACTTGAGTGGGCCAGTCCCAAAACACTATTGTGCATTAAACATATTGCAGAGCAGGCAATAGAACATTCTGTTTTTTGTAAATACTTAACAATCCCATTAAACAGAAGAGAACAGAAAACTGTGCATCTGTTGATTTTCAAAATGTTATCATCTCTTGTGGACTCTTCTTGGAATGAGTTGTTTATCCAGACAGATTAAAGAGGGAGGAAATAGATAAAATGCATTTTTTGGATTGTAAATATGTCGCTTTTCTGATAAGCCACTTCTGCAATGGATGAGTGTGTGTGTGAGTGTGTGTGTGTGTGTGTGTATGGAGACTACCTTGTTCTCAGCGTAGGCCAACCAGCGGCTTGCCAGAGCTATTGGATTGAGGCTGGGGCCGGGGCAGGGGTAGCAGCCTGAAAAGACACCAAGATGGTCAGACTAACAAGGAACCAATGATGATTACAGAAGAAATACAAATTCATACATATTTTGGAAAACAACTTCTTGATCAAAAGCATGAAAAAAAAAAAAACAGGAACACATATGCAGGGATTTTCATGAGCCTCCTCCCTGAAGAGTGTCTGTAACTATCTTAAACCATTAATGTGTTTGTGGGGAGTCTCTTGTTTGGGAAGATAAATGGGAGTCTAATGAGGGTGACGTGTTTGAACGCTTGTGTGTGTGCACACGATGACCTAATGGAGACTGTGGTACCCAATAAATTGAGGATGGTTCCTCTGCTGATTGACCAACACACTAATCCCTGTGGGGACACACACATGCACACATTTACACGCAAACAAAACCGGTGTGCAGCCAGCAGAAATAAAAATAGCAACCGATAATCCTGAATGACAAACAAAGCTGTGCCTTCACAAACAGATAAAGGCCTTGGACAATCTAAGAATGTATTTTTCTCTACCCACTTGAACAGATGTGGGAGTAAACAAGAACGTGGATTGCTATGACTAACACCAAAACTGAACTCCAGCTACAGGGGTGTCTATCCCTTCTGCTGCAAGACAGAACCAACCAAAGCCAGGCAAACATGTGATTGTAAACAGACTGGAGAAATGATTGATATTGTCACAAATATCTTTAAATACAAGCAGACACTGTACAGACAGTGACAGTCCGCCTGTTTCCAGTATGCATAAACATGCAGGCAACAAAATGTTGATCCAATAATGATCACCCCCACTGTGTCTGAGTTCATGAGCCCTTGTCTCGCACACACACATGCCCACACTGAGCTAATGTACGTGCGTGGAGGTGTGGGGGGAAATGGCTTGCTGACAATGGTTTAGTGCCCAGGGAGCAGATGAGGTGGAGACAGTAATTTAGTGTGCTGTGTTGGGGAAGGGGCTGGTGGGGAGAAAATGGGGGTGGGGGGGTTGAGGTAAGCCACAAGGACTGCTGCTGGTAAAGCCAGAGAAGCCTTTTGTGCCTCTTTAAGGCCGAAGGCAGTGAGATACCATGTTTGACATCCTGGGTGGAGAGCAGAGGATGAACAGGGAGAGGACACGGACATGATAGGTGGAGGGTGCAACCCCTAATTATTTTCATTATCGATAAATCTGCTGATTATCTTCACTATCGAACTTCTATAAAACATCAATTTCACAATTTCCCAAAGCCTAAAGTGACATCTTCAAAGGACGTTAATCCAACCAAAAGCCTAAAACATCCTACACATCATAAATGTCAAAGAAAAGCAGCAAATCCTTACATTTAAGAGGATGGAATGAGCAAATGTTTGACATTTTTGCTTGAACAATGACTGAAACACGCTTAATCGATTATCCAAATTAGCCAATTCATTTTCTTTCAATCAACTTATTTATTTGTCGAGCAGCTCAAGATAGATGGAATCAAATGAAATGAAAACAGGTCCTAGGCTTCTGGAGGCTGAACCCAAAAAGACCTTGGTGAGCATATATATATATTCACTGTACATGCCAAGCGCTCAGCAAAGCCAACAATGTTTCTCACCAGGCCAACAAAATCTGTATTTTCAGCCAAGATGCACTTGGTGGTCAACATGAAAAACAGTGTGTGTCACTGCAGAAAGACCAGACAGAGGAAGACAAGCTCACACAGTCAATGGAAAATATGCAATAAATAGAGAGTAAGTAAACAGATTTCAGCAAAGTAATGACTGCAAAATATGAACAAACCAGAGCAGATCTGCCTGAGAAAATGTGATCAGCAGACATGCAAGTATTCTCAGTATGAGTGGTTCACTGTCCTCAAAACTGTACAAGGAAAACTGATTTGTATGCACAGCACACCTTGCAAACAGCTCAGCTGACCTGCAGGTCTAAATGTTGAGCACACATGAAGGATCGCTGCTTTGTCTGTACATTGTTCTAAATGCTTTTGGCTCATGGCAGTTTTAGTCCACTTTTAGAATTCAGATAAAGAAAATCAGAGAATCTGAGAAGTTTGAGGTCTCAAAGCATCCAGCTTTAAATTTAAGGGGATTGTACTAGTGAAGTGAAAGGGCAGGATTATCTTTCTTGACCAACAAGTCCTAGGACCAGACATGGAAACTGCTTTGCACAAGTACAGTTTCCTGATAAGTCTAATTCATCAAAACATACCATACACCTGTGTGAGTTTAAGAGTGTTGTGACGCAGGAATATGTGATGGGAAAAACAATGCCCTCATGAATAATTATTCATTTGTAGCTCTCAGACTATCAGACTGTGAGTTGAAGTAGCTGAACAAAGTTGTATTTGTGCACAAAGTGATTTAATTTAGAGAAAAACCTAAAAATGTAAAAAGGAACAGGAGTAAAAAGATTCAGAGCTCTCAAGCACAAAGTGATCGCCACCCTGCACCAGCATTTAGTTTGTTCTCTTTGCCATCATCTGCAGGCACAGCAGGTCCTGTCCCACATGGTGCCACAGACCCACTGTTAGTGGTGGATCTGGCCCCACCACGAAGGCCTCACAATTTTTTGTCTTTCCCTCAACAGTGGCAGCACACCTTGCCTACAGCAGAACCACACCGGTGTCCAAAACCCCAGCGGCTAGCCAGTACACCTTTTACACTCTATGGCTGCACTTCTCAGTCTATGATAGCAACATCACATTCTGAAAGGAGTGGAGTCGAAGGAAGACTTGTACTGATTGCATCAGCTCTGCTAGCTCAAGTCCTGTCACTTAGACAGAGACATTTTGTGAGACAGGAAATGAATGTGAGATATGTGAGTATAAAATCTTAGTGGTGACAACAATTAGTCCGCTTTAAAGAAATGAGTATAGTAATTATTGTGATTGCATGGCACTATTGTACAACCAGCCCTAGACTTTACTACAGTACACAGTAGGTACCAAAATAGATCATTGTGAGACTTTTCAGTCAGAAAAGCTAGACATGGACTGTGGGATCAAAATGAGTCCCTGCTCACAGCACACTCCACTTGAATGCAAAGCAAGAACATAAACACGGGACAAACCTTAAGTGCTCATAAAAACATGAGATGTCCCGCATCACATCCCTGCAGAAGAAATGGACATACAGTAGTAGAACGGCTCATCTGATGCGGAGCTGCACATATTACAGGACACTCTGTTTACTGCTTCTAAGGCCCAAACAGACCACACAACGTTATGAAGAAGAGGCCCCTGCATTCAGGAACGATTAATAACTATTGAGCATGTTTGGTTTCCTGTGGCCCAGACACTGATAGGGAAGGCAGGCAGACAAAGAGGAGACACATTAAAGCCAGCCAGTAAGGTCAGTTTACTCCAGTCAATGACTTAAGTGGACAGCAATGGCCATGTAATACAGTCTGGCCTTTCTTTCACAGCCTCCTTGAGCGGACATGGCAGGTACAGTCAGACCGATGCATGAGCTGTGTTGTAAACAGTTTTCCTGTGTTGTGCTTCAAATGGAGGGCCTCACATCACGTTTTGAAAAAGCAGTTTAGTCACAATGCAAAGCCTGAGAGAACCCCACTGCAGCAGGCCCTGGCGGCTGCTTGCATTATAATCAATGATGTGCTTTGTGTTTATTTGGCTTGTGTGATGCCAGTGTGACAGAGCCACTGATCATGTTTGGCAATGTTAGTGTTGATGTGTTGAGAAAAAAAAAAAGCATCTTACACGACTGGCGCTGTTTGTTTGCGCTGCTGCACATGGTACAGAACATTTCATAAATATACTGCACAGTATGTTTCCATTGGGAATAAACACGTGATGACAATCTAGATAAAATCTCACTTCTTTGTGATCTGAATAATAAGTGTGCTTCTTCTGCAACTAGCAGGTCAGAAACCCGTTTAGATAGAGTTTAAATACCACTGAGAGTAGGTTCATTGGCACAAAAGAAGCTCCTCAAAAACAGGTACATTATCATACTGCAACAAAACTGTTCGATGAATTTTAAACTTGGGTGTTTGTGAACTAGGGATTGCTGAGAAGATTTGTATATAATAAAATAGAAAAACGACTGTAAGTCTTTTCAAATTCATGTGATTATGTTTCTTACTTGTAACAAAGAACTTCTTCGTGAAGGTGCAGCTGTCAAATGCAGCAATCTTCTCTTGCAGGCTCACAGCAAGAATACTTGAAGACAGAGAAAATAGCACATTAGCACAATGAAAATAAACATGCAGTGTATCAAAACTTAAGTTTTAACTTGAGTTTTAGTTCAGTTGGTCAATAGCCATACTGTTTGTTGCAGTGGAGATCATAGATGGGCGTCTTGAACTGAATTGACTTGACCATTTCCCCTGTCCGTAGAGAGTACAGGTCAGCACAACAGTAGGGGGGGCTTGTCCTGAAAACAAATGCACACAGTCAGTCTCTGAACACTTAGTGCAGTCCTCAAGTAACAACTGATAAAACTTCAGTGCAAAATACAGAATGATGAATGATAACTTATTCAAACAGACATTTCTCCGACACAGTTAACAAACGGTCACTACAGTGGTATACTAAGAACTTGAAAAATCTAAGACAGTTTTTGTGTTGTTTTGTCAATGTTTTTTGTCAGTGTTTTTGTCTTAATAAAAAAGGGAGCCTTTTTTTGAAAATCAAACTGCCTGCCATTAAACAACTGCTCACACCATCTCTACAGTGTTTCTGTAAGCAGTGCCCAGGAGGATTCATATAGTATTTGTTTCCACCAAGTCCCACTGGCCTGCCCCTTCTGAGGGTCCACATAATGAAAGGGAGTGAAATGAAGGGCAAAAGGGGAAACACTTTGTCATGCAACACATTTACGAGAAGCCTTTCTATCAACACAGCAAAGACAAGGGTTACACGAGGAAGCCTATCCAACAGCAGGCAGCGGCTGCTGGTAAAGGGAAATTAAGACATAAATCTTCATCAAGCAAGACTCCAACCCCGCCCCACCCACGCACCACCACCACCCGTCCCCTGTGCCCCAACCGTCTCTCCATGAGTAAAGCTTCTACCAGTCCTGTATTCTCTGTCACCCATGGCGAGGCCTGTGGTGCCGCGTTGGCTGAGGATGCCGGTGAAATGTGGTGTTAGTTTTGTGTCTTGAGCCATAGGGCTAAGTGCTTTCAACAGTCTATTTAATCTGCTTTTGCATAATGAGTGCAGTTATATGCTTCATCTGTCTCAGCATGGGCAGTTTTTGGACATATAGGAGGCACTGGCTGGATCTTAGAGTTACAAGGAGGGTCAAAGGATACAAAATTGTGCCTGTAAACATAATGGCTCAAAAATATTTTAAAATTTTGAATTAAAAGGAAAATTACATTGAAAAAGAACAAAAGAACACCTGCAGACTAGCAGTAACTGTAATTCGACTGGGAAGGGTGGGTTAGGGAGGAAGGTTAGGCTGATTTGGGGACTTTATCAATGCAGACAAGACCCACTGCAAGACAAGATTAGGAGGTAAGTTTAAACTAGAGCTTCAACATTTAGATGATTAAATGATTAGTCAACTGAAAGGAAATAAACTGCCATTGATTTTGATAATTGATTAATCATTTCAGTCATTGTTCAAGCAAAAATGTTGAACATTTGCTTGTTCCAGCTTCTTAAATGTAAGGATTTGCTGTTTTTTTTATGATTTATGATAGTAAATGAAGAGTCTTAGGGTTTTGCACTGTTGGTTGGACAAAAGAAGTACTTTAAAGATGTCACTTTGGGCTCTGGGGGAGTGCGATGACCATTTTACACATTTTGTGGACATTTTATAAACTAAACGATTTATTGATTTATCATGATAATAATCAGCAGATTAATTGATTATGAAAATAATCGTTAGTTGGAGCCCTAGTTTAAACAGAAGACAGCTATTGCAAAGTCACTGAGGGAAATCAGGACATTATTCAAATGACAAGCTCATAAGGGGAAGACTTCATCCACTACACAGATGACTTCAGCCATATTTCTGCAGCCCACCATGTTCCACTGACCAACTCTACTGTGTCAAGGTCTGTCTGCCTTCCCAATCATTACTGTTACTCCTTTTTGTCTTTGTGGTGGAAAGAGGTCTGCTTCTTCTATTCAAAAGTCTGGCACATGCATACACTGGGTGAGGTACCAAAGGCAAACGGTGGAGAAAATGAACCATTTTAGAAAACATATCAGGGTATACTGTAACAAGGCAGCAAAGACATGTTAAAGGGACTCCAAAGGATCTTGTAAGCACTTCGAGAAAGAGTAAGGAAATGGAAAAAGTATGTGTTTTTACCAGCATCAGCATCCTTTGCATGTTAGCATGCTAGCATTTGGTGATTAGCACTGATGGGAATATCATTTGTTTTCTGAGATGAAAACTCAGAGATCCATCTAAGTCATTAAGATTCATCCTCTGAGGAACAGGAATGTTTGTACAAATGTCAAGAAAATCCATCCAAAAGTTGTTGATAAACTTCAGTGTGGCCTGTGATTAGATGAAATGTGAAACATTAATTAAGTGTAGCTAGATTATTACATCCATTAGTTTGAAGGTTTATTAGGTACAGAGTGTGAAGACACCGGACAGTGAGTGGAGCTAGCTGAAAGCCCAGTGGGTCTCACAGAGACGCAGAGGGGCATGACAAAGCATCAGTATTTGACTCGCTGGGAATGAGACCACGCCGTCTATGATGACACGTTCGAGTGTGCCTGGATGGCACTTTATACAAACCAGTTCGTTTAAAGCTTACTGAGCCTTTAAGCACATTGCTAACAGCAAATGCAACAGAGTATATTACACTGAATGTACACTTGCATTGGATTGGCCAATGCACTTTTCTTTATAGAATGTTGTATTCAGTCATGGCAAAATCATTTTTCCAGATGCCTCAACAGCAACATCCACTACCCAACTGCACCAATGTAGAGACTCACTGAAAAGAACAAGGAGGTTGCATTTTTTGTCACGTTGCTTTTGTCAGTCTGGGCACAGTCCAAGTGTTCCAATGGGGGAAGCTCTTAATGGGCCTGATGATAGAGTAACCAGTCTGTCTTTCCAGCTTCTTCGTCCCCTTCCTATCACCCCTCATCTCTTTCACCCTTGCTTTCGTGGTGTTTTGACGTAGTCTTTGTGTATTTGTGCAGTGTTTGACATGTCTTACTAGTATTAAGCCTTTCTTTCAGTATGACAGCAAATGCCAAACAGTGTTAGTGTCTGCAGTCTGGTGCTTGTGGAACTCGTGCTGTTTGTATTGGCTAACAAAGAGCAGGAGTTGGAAGAGCCTGGACAACAACTGGTTGAGTATTGTAAGAGAGTGTTTCTTGGTAGAGTGCTTAAGGAGAACCAGGTTCTAGTACTGACAGAGCAAAAGTTGGGACAGGGTCTCACAATCTTTTCCGGTCTGTAACTTTTTTAAGTATACTTCTCTTCCATATTTTCAAGATCATAGAGAAGGCTCAAAGGACATCTCCCATGAAACCCTGTCCATGAGTGTCCTGTCCATGTATATAAGATGTATGAGTATTAATAAACAGTAGTCAATACAGCTGTTACATAAAATGAGAAGAGAGACAAAGTCAAGAATGTAGTATTATGAACTTAATGGTACTGTATATGTTGAGCAAGCTAACAATTGTAATTGGCTCTTGTTCCTATTGTAATCGGATAAAATACAGCAGTTCTTACTGTAGTACTAAGGTGGCCTCTCTATGTATTGTAGTTAGACTAACACATTGGAGGACTTCAATGTCTGCAGAAAGATGGTAATTGTGTTACATGAAACATCAATAACACAGATAAAAGTGCACATCATCATTATGTGCCCCCCCCAGAAGTAACAAATGTAACTGACAATGCTCATGATAAAATCATTGGTAATCCTTCCACATAAGTGCAGTCACAGCAAACAGACGGTCACAGTGAGTCTCCACCTACAATCATCTGGCTTCAGCACAATCCTCAGAAACATCCTCAGTAAACTGTGAGCACAGCTGTCAAAGAATCTGCTACACTGAGCTGACGCTGGACCATGGTTCTGAGCTGCAGCTGACACTGTGGGCACAAACAGGATTCCATCACCCAGTGATAAAGCAATCACCAAGCATGGCAAGCACACATGCACGCACGCACGCACGCACACTGCCAGGTTTCCATCATTTTTGGGGACATGACATAGACTTACATTAATTTCCTTTTGACTTACCCAAACCATAACCATAACCACTACTTTCCTAACTGTAACCCTTCCCTTAAACTTAACCTTAACTCAAGTCTTCACCCTTGCATTTAATGATTTACATTATGTGGACTTGCATTTTGAATCCCTAAGGAAGGCGAGTCCCCACATTGTGACTGTGTAAAAGGATTTATGTCCTCACAAGGTGAGGAATACATGGCCACATATAGACACATGCACGCACGCACAAACAGACATATACATACACACACATACATACATACATACATACATACACACACACACCCATGTACACATAAGTTAGTTAACATCAGAGGCAGTACACAGACAAAGGCAGGAACACACACCCAGAGATCCAAGATGAAATAACTGCTGCAACAATATCCAACAACCATCTTGATGACTGATACATGAGTTAATTCCTCTGCTATGTATATGTCACGTGTGCTCACATGCTTGCACACACATACAGACATTTATAGGTACGGATACAAACTTGTGTGGCTATTGTAGGTTTTGCAAGCCAACGGCCGGACAGCAGTGGCGCCATGTGAGCCTTCAGATCTCTTAGCCCAGGACCAGAATTAAAACATCGTCCCAGGACTGCATGTGTACTCTGTGTGTGTGTGTGTGTGTGAGAGTGTGAGTGTGTGTGTGTGTGTGTATGTGTGTGTGTGTGTGTGTGACACAGAGAGAGAGAGAGAGAGAGAGAGAGAGAGAGAGAGAGAGAGGCACCTTGGATGTTAGCGCAACTGTGTTGCTCCCTCCCGTCCCAATGAATGCTACTGGAGAAGATAAAAGAGGTGCCACAGAAGTTTTGACCAACCCCTGATTCATTTTTCCACCCTGATTGTCTTGAACGTCAACATTTCAAAGGCCTTCCCACTGCAAGCTTGGCTACCATTACCAATCAAGAATACAGGCATTAAGATTAATACAAAAATTTCACCCTATGATAATTTACTTTCAGGCGACTGCATCATCGATTTCAGCATTATCAGAGTCCAATCAATCCAATTCAAAGCTTTATCCCGAAAAATGGGCCTCTGGAATTGATTCAAAGGGACAATGATAACCCACTATTATAGAATCAAAACGGCACAGGGTTCAACTGTTTTGCTTTTGCAGTATTTTAACAAATGACCCAGTTCTAATGGAGGCAATGCAGGGTCAGATGTAATAAGATTTCCTGATGCCGGGGACGTTGAGGCGTAGGTTGAAAGCAAGGCTAAATCACAATTATCATTATGGATCATGGCGGGATGTCAGTCCTTGCGCATGTTAAGGTGACGCCGAGCACCATTCCCCAGCTCAGTAACAGGCCTATTATGATGGCCCTATTAGATCAATGTGTCAATTACTATTACTCAAACTGGCCCTTGGGTCTGAAAGGATACAAAATGAGGGAGATGGAGGAAAGGAGGCTTGGCTCTTTTACTTCCTATGATAGGACAAGAACCTGCTTCAGAAATTTAGGAGAAAAGGGAGTGACCCTGCCAGATACAGTGCACACAAAATGCAAGCTGATAAAAGGACAAGAGCAAGTTGGCCATTATCATGTTTTGTAAAAATTCCGGAAAAAATGCTCAAATGCTTTGAGCTAAATGCTAACATCAATGTGCCATCATCCAGATCATCGGCTGGTCATGTTTCACCATATTTACTATCTTAGTTTTCCATGCTAGCATTCAGTGTTTTATAGGCATTTCATAAAGCACAGCATTGAACTGAAGTGCAGTTTTGACCAGAGGTAACAGGCGATCCCCTATCGTGAGCATCAGAAAAACATTTAGTGCCAATTCAATAAGAAGATAATGGACTTTTTTTTTTTTTACTGGATTTGCCTGCTGGTGGTGTTTTATGAAAAGTCAGTGTAATGACAAGTTATTAGAATTTATTCTCTCTGTGACCATGAATGTCTGCATTAAATTTCATGGTAACAATTGTTGAGGCTTGATCATATATGTCTGTATAACATTAATGGTAATTTATCTAAGATTTGTTGAGACATTCAGTCAGGTCCTAAATGGTGGACCAACCAATTATCATCCCAAGACCCCTGCAGCAAGTGTTGCTAAAAAGGATTTGTAGAAAAGCATTTCATTAATCACTGTGACATACCATCATATTGGCACAAGTATCCAAAGATTTCAAACCATACCAAGCCATACTCTCAGCACAGCTTTCACTTTTAGTGGCAAGTGAAACGATTAGACATGACTTGGGTCAAGGTCTCATCAGTCCATTATTGGATTCTTCTAATCCTAAATTGCCATGCTGTAAAGGAACCAGAGGGCACACCTGCTGAATCCATCTCCTCGGACTGGCCCTACAGTAAACTCTGGCTACTTATGTCATTTTTCTGTCCTACTGGTCTGCTACTGTGTTGCACTGCACCAGATTTGGAAAATCTCCTAACAACACAATGTTTAATGTGACTTTTACAACCATGTGTGAGTTTACTTTTAGATATGCAACTGTTTACAATGGTCATTACAGACCATTATGGATGGCGCGTGTCTTATTAATGTGCCATTATCATCAATCTAGTCTGTGTACTTCCTCCTTGATGAAACATGTTGACATCTGTTATTTTAATTTTCAAATCAATGCTGCACTTATTCCATGAGCACTTTCCCTCTGGCTGAGAGAATCTGCTCACATCTTTTTATGAATGTGAACTAAACCAGGGGATAAAAACCACAAGATTTCATGTGGCTGTGGAAAGCATAGATGGAAGCCTGAGGAGGAATTAAAAAGCAGGCAAATAAATTCATTTACAAGGAAGGGACGTCACCACATTTCCGACTGGTGAACAGTTTTACAAGCTCCCCAAATACGAACGACAATTACATGCTGTGGAAATGCTAAACAAATACAACCTTGGTTTGGGAAGTCAAGGCTGCTCAACTTCTGAGGAGTAGCATTTCCACTGGGATTCAACTGATAGGGCCTTTGAATAGTGTAACCAGAAATTTCAAATCAACAATGCCAATATCCAATAGTATATGCCACCATTCAACAAGTACTCAAAGTTCTCCCCAGAATTGCATTCTTGGCAGGATTGGAAAGCCTCCGCAAAAGCTTTCAGACAATGTGACACAAAGTCTCCACTGCAACACGAAAGGAAGATGGTTGATATTCAAAGTTGATTTTGGACCTCAGATGCATAAACTGACTACATAATCTTACCTCAGCATCCACTTTGATCATGTCACATAAACTTTATCAGATCATGGAGTTGTCATGGAATTAAAAATATACTGTTAAAAATGTTTACTTGTCACCTTAAGGACCTCTGGTCCATGTGTTCGTAGACAATCATATCTGTGTGTCCAACTCCATGTAAACTGGAAACTAAAAAGTGTAGTGCAACATTCTTTCTCTCCCCCCTCCTGTTATTTGTTTTGCTTTTTACTCCCACTCCTCTCATTCTCAGCTAAAACCCAGCCCCCCCACACTCAACAAACGCTGACCACATCAGAGCTTGCTGGAGGCCTGGAGGGACGCACAGTGATTCCGGCAAGCTGCAGGCATTAGGAGGAAAGTAATTAGGGTAAAAAGTTCAACCACAGCTCCATGTCTGCAGAACAGCCAGAAATACATTTCCTCCATTGTTTAATACTGCACATACAATATGATGGCTAGCATTTTGAAAAAACACTGCCCTCCTAGTGTACAGACACTAATTCTTTGAGTTAAAGCATTGCATTATAACTAAAAATGGGTAAAATAGCAAACAAAACCAATAAAATTAAGTGAACAGGCTGTAAGAATAGCCATCTTGTAACTTTAGGAACTACCAAACAACAAATAGTGTAACAATGAAAAGAAATTCAAAATGGGAACCTATGTATATGCAGTTCATAAATCCAGCATCTTCCTTTGATAGCAGTGAAGTGGACATTAATATTCATTACCAAAATCATAGCTTGCATTAGATCCAATTTTAGCCATTTTAAAGTTGTGTGCCAATGTTCTGTCTAAGTTAAGTAGAAGCACTTGACTGAAGAAACATCTGGTCATGGAGGAGTTCTTTCTACTGCTTTGACATCTTAAAGCTGTATCTAGAAATGTGACAAGTTAACTTTGCATTTTTGTATCTGCTTGTGCATAAAGAGCAGCTAGGAGGAGGATACAACATTTATGAGTTACAGTGCAGATGACTTAATGATTATTTCATCAGGTGTTAAGAATTCTGGCTCTCAAAATTCACTTTCCAGCCTTTACAAATAATCCCCCACCCACTGGAAGTTCAGGCACTCTCACTAACCCCACCCACCCACATGCTGGCATCTTCCTCCACTAAAAATCAGATGCCAGAACAATGAGTGAACAACTGAAATTACAAAAGCCTTATTCTAGAACCAAAACAGATTGGCAGAACTGTTATTTTGGTGAGAGGCCACCAAGCGCGATAGAAGACACGACACATCAGACTGGTTAATGACCAGTTAAAACCACTTGTGGAAAAAAATGCTAAAAACTCAACAAGCTATAAAGGCACAGGTTTTCTTGTCACAGGAGAATTTGAGTTATATGACCCTCCAGTCTGCACGAGACGGCTGATTTTTGCAAACGATCAAAGCAGCAATCTGCAGATGCTTTTAGGGGACCAGGGGGAAGAAGAATCCATGGCAGGATGACTGCATGCTAAATACCAATAGAATCCCCAGAGATTGTTATGCACATGTATGCACCACTGTAGCATCCTGACTCTGAGAACAAGGTAAAAACTCACAGAAGGGCGCATATTCATCAGACGTTTCATTTGGGAAGTCTAAACAGTTTGGAAAAGGACATTCAGAAAATACTTGGCATGTGATTGACTTCAACCAATCAGATCAACAAACCATATGACACAGTAAATCAAACTCTTGCCGAATCCATTCAAAAGAAGAGAGAGAACATCTTTTCCATCAAGAAACGCTTTTGGTGCTGTTCTGTCAATCTTCTTCTTTCAATGAAGAAAAACTCTCCAGTTGTGATATAACTGTGTTATAAAAGCATCTACACTTAAGTCTTCGGGAGCCACCATTGTTCAGGCTTTTTTGCCATTGATCTGCATTTGTTTATAGTCAATGATCAATCAGATCAATGGCATACGGTATGGCAATACAAGTAATTTAGTGCTGCACAACCTAGTGCACACATGCAAAATGAAACTAAATGGGTGGGATGTCTAAGTCTGAATCTGATCCAAATCTTACGCTGTCATTATCCTAGTGATTATTTGGTGGATGAGCCTAGCAAAGAAAAAAGAACAACGGTAACCTGTTATTTTTAACAGTCATGTGACACTAGTCAGTCTAAGTCAGCCCTACCGCACTGATTTAAGATGCCTTGCCTATAATAGTGCAGCATCTCACATGCATTGTACAGTACTGCACATTCGATGACACTGCACACCCTTTGTGGAGCATCTCCACTGAAATCTTGGGATTTATCTTAGCATGACAAAAGTAAAAAAAAAACAAACAAATAAATTACAATTTAAGGGACACGTGAATGTCTGTAACAAATGTCATGGCTATCCGAGCAATGTCTGTTGAGAAACAAATGTCAACTTCATGGTGATGTTAGAGGAAAAGTCAGAGGGTCATCAAAGTTGTCTGGATTCATCCTGCGTCTGTCTTCACAAAATTTTGTGTGAATCCCTCAAGTAGATATTGAGGTATTTCAAAAGTATTTAAACAGTAATAAGTGAAAACTTTAGCCTACTGGTGGTGCTTAAATGAGAAGACAGGGGACAACTAAAGCCAATAAGATTCATCCTCTGCTCTCCACTAACATCTATACAAAATTAGAATCCAGTCTCCAGTAGAGACACTTCCTAAGATAAAATGTTTTTATTCCTAAATGCATTCAATGATTTTTGGCCATTTGGCCACTTACTATGAGATGCTATGGAGCCACCAGTATTTCTTAACCTAGCCAATGCCCCTTTATCTTTCATCCACCATACAAAGAAAACTATATTAGTACTGCTATATATTTAGTTTAATGTAGAGGGAAAGAAAGGTTTAATTGCCAGTAAAATAAAATATTAATTGCTTTGACCACAGAGGCCTGGTTTAGGGAATGGGGTTGTGGTAAAGGTTTGAAAAGTCATTACTAATCATTCAGCCTGTCGGGTGTGTTTATATGCACCACTTCCAGTACTACTGACTTTAATCTGACTTCCTATTTGAAGGGGGAGGATTGGCGAGGCCGAACACATTTTCGACAGACATAAAACAGACATGCAAGTCAAAATAAACGCTCCAGAGTGAAGCATGAGCCCTGGAGCTCTGCCTCTGCAGTGTGTGTGTGTGTGTGTGTGTGTGTGTGTGTGTGTGTGTGTGTGTGTGTGTGTGTGTGTGTGTGTGTGTGTGTGTGTGCGTGTGTGCGTGTGTGTGCATGCGTGGGGCAATGAAAAAGGGGAAGTGAAGACCAGTTTACAGCCACTTTCGTTTCCACGCAGGGGCATGACAAAAGGGTACAGGAACAATATCATCAAAACCATTTTTTTCAGTGAGAACGTGGCATTCCTGCCTGTAGGAGCCATTATTTGTCTGCTTATTTTCAGTCTGTTTGTTTATTTTTCAAGTTGTCACTAGGTGGCAGTGCAGATTAGGTTGGTGGTTTGGGTCTGGGTCACAATGGGTCCAATTAGTATTTAGGCTCAGGTGTACTGGACGGCCAATCAATGCATGGGTGATGGGGAGACCGCATGGTTTTTACCGCTCCCTAAGACACTGTTTTATACCAGCCGGATCACAATTAGTCAGATCACTCCATAAAACTTTTATAAAACCAGCTTCGAATGAGGTGGAATAAATGGGAACCTCACCCAGTCGTGGAAGTCGCTGTGGACATTCATTCATTCCTCCATTCATTCAGCTAAGCGTGTTAAAAACAAGTCCCATCCCGCACCCAGCCGAGTGGCTAATTGATTGCCTGGATAGTCGCTATACTGCCTTTGGATAGCAGCGACAAAAGACCACCAGTGTCTGTGGATTCCGTTCTGGTATGACATCCTATCTGAACTTTGACATCATTGTGGACACATATTGTTATCAATACAGCTTCGCATCAAACCACGATGACAGCAAAGGTATGAAGTAAATACATGGAGTCTCCAGGATAACCTTCCTGGGTTTGCATCTAACCTACACATACAGTAGGGTTGGACAGCATGAATGTGCGTGTGCATTATGACCACTCATGGGTGGTCATAATGTGACAGTGAAGAACACCATAACCTCATGGTGGATAAAAAGCATCACTTCTCCAAATCCCTTTAATCTGGGGCCTCGTTTTATACAAATGCTTGATGATTTCCATTTAATACACTTTAGAAGACGGATACATCCAGTCCACAGAGCAAAACCTGTCATGAAAATGCACTGAAGCACAAGGGCTTAGTGCCACAATGGGCTTATGCCATCAAAAGTGTTTGTATGTGTGTGTGAGCTAAGTGGAATTTGTTGCTTGCAGCCATGTAATTAATAACCTGCTTTATTTCACTACAGGATTTAAAGCAGATTTAAATATAAATGTTTAGTAGTATGAAACTGTGTTTGCTGTACATTTACCTTTGACATTTACTACCAATGTGAGAGGCCGGAGGTGGCATCAAAAATTTTAATGAACACAAAATTAGAGCTGCAACGATTCGTCAATTAATCGATTGGTCAATCGAATTAAAATTAATCGGCAACTAGAGGTGAATGTCATTACTCACTTTGGGCTGTGGGAAATTGCGATGAGCATGTTTGATTAATCAATGAAAAATAATCATTACCTGTAGACCCAATGAAAATACATATGACCTCATGCCATTAGTATTATCCAGATACATGTTAGTCATGCTAGACAATAAATTCACATCAGCACATCAGCTTGCACGGATATTGTCAGACTATGTCTCTCGAAGATAGAACATGGAGAGATGAATAAACCCTGAAGCCCTTTGCACAATTTTGCAAACACTGGATGCCTCGGTTTGGTTTAGTTTGATTGGAATGGGTTGGTTCCAGCATCAGTAACATACATCATCGTCCAACAATTATGTATGCTGCACAGGAACAGTTTTTATGCTATTGGGGACTTACGTGGACTGGTTTTACAACACCACTGTAAAGACGCAGACACTCAACTCAGTTGACTGCCTTTAGACAGTGTATGTAGTGTTAATTGAGCAATAAAGAATGACCAGTTGCTCAATAAAATTGAAACATAAACAGGTTTTTAAACTGACTGGAAAGGGAAAACCCCTAACTGATTTAAGGGGAGTTACATGAAATAGACTGGGTCATCTGTTATGAAATATTTAGAAACACTGCCAGATGCATAATATAACTTGACCAAAAATGCTCTTCTCGCATGTGGACAACATTAGATTCTGCACATTTGTTTTGCGGTATTAGTCAAAAAACTGTATAAAAAGCCAACATTTCGGAGCATCTCTAACGAATATTATTTTCTAATTTGATAGAAAGTTGCAATTCCTTAAATTTGAGAAACTCAGACTACAGACTATTTGGTATTGCTGTTTAGTAAATAGTTTTAGGGATTAATCAGTTATCATAACAGTTGTTCTAGGTGTAAAGAAAAAATACACAAACACAAAAATACTCAATATGGTTCTTGTTTGGCCATGCCTGACTGTTAATGGCTGTGACTGAACATTACTTTATAATATACGGCATGCAGCTAAGACACTGACACATTGCTGCAACAGTGGAAGTTACACCTTGGTTTCAAATGGAATAACAATGAAATCAGTCTAAATCAAAATGTACTTGATGTGACCACCAGTCTTTATACGTCATACTTGCCTAGATTAACACATTGAATGTTATCGGATTGCACAAAGTGTCAATAATCATGAATGAAAAAAATAATCAGAATTAGATTAAAAGAATAAAATACTGAATATACAACAAGTTGACAGTGTGTTTTGGATTGGCAAATGCAGACTTTAAAAAATAAAAAGCATTAGACTGGAATGACAGTAGTGACTTTCATGGCATGAGGCAGATAAAAGTCCTGTGGTTGTGCTTTGAAAAAAAGAGTATCTATAGCCTCAATGGTGACTGTGATATCTGCTCAGAATATCCATCTGTATTAGCCAGAACCCTGAAATAGCACATCCAGTAGTAATCTGCACAGTGAAAGAGGACTATATTGGTTAAAAGAAAAAAGGATCACATCCTCCCAGCATCTGGAGATGTTGTGCGGGGGTGGCTGGAGGTTGGAAATGTCACAGTTCCCAAACTCTGGAGAACAAAGCACACTTATTCATCACTGAACTTCTGCCTATGAAGTATGTGCACTCAAACACCCACAAACACTTAAGTTTCCTCTGTCTCAGCCATAAAATTTACATTCATTCACAGCGAGCAGCCTTAAATCTCCCAGAATTTCAATACCTGTGGATGTAATTAAAATGAAAGAAAATGATAACAGCACACAGAAACACTTTTTTTTCCAGAAATGTGAGCAGACATACCAAGGTCTGCAATGGCACCAACATTCTTTACTAATTCCAAAAGTCCATTGGCACTGGTGCAGAGAGTGAAAGGGATGCATATGTAGCTTTACTGTCAAGAAAATCACTGGATCTATACATGGTTTGGACTTAACGCATAATCCTTTCCATTGATAAAATTATGTTGAGTGTGCCTGGCTGGAAATCCACAAGTACAGGGCTTCAGCACACATGCTTTTTCCCTTCTCTGGTTTTCCTTTAATTTGCAAATCTTGTAATCTAAGCCTAGAGCTGACTGAACCAACTTCTAAACCAGCACCGCTGTAGCAGCCAAGGCTCCAATCTGTTTTCCATTTAAGTGTCAAGACGGCATCCTTTTTGGTGGTTAACAAAATCTGTTATTTCAAAATGATTATATGCTAAAAATTGTGTGAGGACCTTAGTAAGTTTATGAACAGGCCCAATGGAAAGTACTGTGCCGCACCCGGAAGCCTTTTTCCTTCTACTCTTTGACCAGAGTGTTATTTACCAAGCACTTCTGTAGGGGGAAGAACCAGGCTGTGCCATTCAGCCAGAGGTCAGGGTTTCTGCTTTTCAACACAGTGCATGTTTTCAGCATTAGTGTCGAGCGACGCCTGGATGATTCGCCAAACCGTCAAAATGCTGCCTGTCTCAGTGTCAGCGAGGACATAGGAAAAGCAGAAGCAACAGCAACGGCGTCAGAGAGACAGGGGCGGCAGTCCCTGGAAAACATCAAGAAGGTGGTCTCCATCAAGACCCAGCTGAAGACAGACTTCCTTATTTCATTTCCCGGGGAGGATATATTGAGTTAAATTTTGTGTTGCTCTGGAAGAGCAGCATAAGTAAATGGAGGACGGGGGGAGAGGGGAGGGCATTGACTGGGTATGGAGAGGTGCCTTGGGGTCTGTCACTTTTTAAATTTGCTTTCTTTCACTAAACAAAGACATGACATTCCTTGTCCCAACTCTGAGAATCCCAGGGATCTACACAGGGTTAGTCTCCTTTTTTTTACTGCCTATGGGGCATTCAGGTACTGCTCGAATTCCAACCATAGTGCCACAAAAAATCCATGATTCATAGTCACTAAGCCTACATCGCTGGCTCAACTCCAGTTGGGTGCATGTGAAGGGTTCATAACAAGAAGTCGGGTGTCCTTTGATGCCTCTTATTATTAAGAGAAAATTACTTTCAGATGTAGGATTTGTACTTCATAACATTGCAAAGAGCAACACACTTTCCACTCCCTTCTGCACTTTTTAAAGACAAAATTTCATGAGGATGGGTCACTCCGACATCACATCGAGGGTGCTTTACTGTCGGTCCTTTTGGTGTCCTAGCAGTCTGTGGACTTTTCAAGACAGTTCCCTGAAATTAAACCAATAAAAGACACACATTCTCTGGCCACTTTATGACTGTACATCTATACAATTTAATGAAATCCAATACAACAGATCTGGAGCAAATTCATTTAACAAGCTTATAATGTTTAGATTTTGTTAACACTGCCAGAGAATTATTAGTTCACCTATTTATTTATGACCGAGGTCGTAGTTATTGGTAGCGTTGTACCAGACTGCATTATGTTGAAACATGTTTCTAATGTTCTCAGGCTTCAAACAAATGCTCAGTATAATTCAGATAGACACGTTCATGATTTGGTTTGCTGCGCCAACATCTGCAATGCTGTCAGTCAAAGCTCAATTTAAAATGTCCCTCGTTTCTCAGTAGTCTGAGGGAGAGGACTGAATGTACGAGATGTCTGAACAGACAGTTCATGAAGGTGGAGTTGTAAAAATAAATCTTGGCCTTGGAATATTTCAAACACTTCTGTCATATTGTTGGGCAGCCATGGGTAACATATACTCACGATCAAATTAAAGATACTCCAATCAATATCTTTATGTGAACAATGGGTCAAACGACTATCTGTAATGTCAAAGGCATTGCTTAGAGTGATGAACCCACAGAGAATTTTTTTTCTTTTTTTTTTTTTTCCTTTCCTATTTCAGCTAATTGTTTTTTTTTTTTTTAAAGCCTGTAACTGAACTATTTTGGTTCAGTCTCAGGACTCTCACCAACATAACTTTTAGCTTCCATTGCTTTCAGTGAAAAACCTCTGATGAACACACTACATGCTGCCTGTCCAACACTGAACAGCAAGTTAGTGAAACTGACCCCAGCTGGTAAATATAGTTGAGCATTTAGCAATTTAAAAGCCAGATATTTTTCTCAGAATTTGGTCAAATGGTTTAAATGGAGAGTGAACATTGGACTTCCACAGATCATGATCATAAGGATCTATATTAAGCAGACCTAGGCATATTTTAATGGATTGTTACATATTAGCAAAGAGCAGTGTCCAAACATTTTAGGCTGTGCTGACCATCACTTTTCACTTTTTCACTCCTTTTGGAAAGCCAGTAACGTCCCTCTCTCTTCTAGGAAAGGGGATCCTTGCTTTATTATAATCAACATTTTCGAGTCTTCCTAAATCCGTCCATCCACAGCCTTGCATAACAGATAGTTGGCCTTTAAATGGGTGAGACATTGATTTTGGACTTAATAGTCACCAGTGACTTAACAAGATGTCCTGATTTCATAGATGCGGAAATTCACCTAAAATGGCACATTCTGTCACAAAACTCCTAAACTCCTGTTCTTCAACAAACACGTCTTGTGGTGTCCCTCATGGTTTAATTTAAGGCCCCTTTTTATTTTCAGTTTATCTGCCTCTGATAAGTTATATAACCCAAAGGCATGTTTGTTATAACTGCTACATGTGTGGGGAATTGTGGTGTCATTTTTATGGTTTATTTTAATCTATTGAGTGTACTTACATTTGTTTATTTAAGTTTAACAGCATTTTATTCATCATTTTGTCAGGTACAATACAACCTATTCTGGCCTCAAATGATTTAAGAGTTTCATTTAGACGTTTCATTCATTCATAATTGCAGAAGTAGAAACTCATATCTGGTTGATGGTGTGCTCATGAGTGAGTGACATTGATGTAGTGTTTAGTTGAAATCTATTATGTGCAGGACCTACCGTATAGAAGTACATGAAGAACACAGCAAAAGACTTCAGGCATTAAAAACATGCAAGATCTTGGTGAGAGAGGAGGTGAGGTCAGCTTTATTATAATGAATGAACTCACCCAGAGGACCCTGTACTCTTGCAAACCCCCAGCAGGGGCCTCTTGTCAGCAAAACTGTCTGTCTTCAGAGGACCTGAGAAGGAAGAGGAGTCATAGAAAGAAGCAGATGAGAAACAGAATGATCTGCACACAACAAAGGGGGACATTCTTTAAACGAACATGTGAGGCCTCTAGTGCTGCCCACCCTCATTCAACAAGCAGCCTATTACCATGACAGGAAACGTGCTGATTACATTACTACTGTTGCCCTGTAATTCAATTATGGTCACGAAACATGTTTGATGAATGGAGATTTTTTCCAAAATCAGGCCTTATTTAGCAAGTTAGTGGACCAGTCAAAATGTGGAATCCACATATTGTAAAGACTTTGGTGTTCTACCTTTTTCTGGTCCTCCACTTTATGAGCTTTTTAAAGGAAACTCGAAGGAAAAGAAAATGAAAGAAAACAATATGCAACGGGATTGAAATGAGTGAGAGAAATCAACTGAATGTTGCAGAAGGGAGTATGATTTTCTTTCTCTTTGTTTGTTTTTGGGTTTCGGGGTGGAATTACAGCATGGTAAAAACCCAGTAGGCATATTTAGAAAAATGAAGAGAAAACATGTTGCATTAAGTGGACTGATCCCATATTTTCCCTGATTGTCTGATTCTTGAGGACGGACAGTGGATCAGGGGATTGAGAGGATGGGGGCGCTTAGATTGAAGAAGATGTTACCCTTTAGAGGACTGTAATTTGAGGCTTGACAGTAATCAGCCTGGGTTCCTGTGGTATGGCGTGAGAGCAAAGACAAGACTTTAACACTCCCAACAGGATCCTTTCTTTTTCATGTTTCTGTCACTGGACATCATTCCCAGTCAAGATATAGAGCTGAAACATAAATATGACTCTCAGAGACTTAGTGAAATGGCACATTTACTAAAATAAACTTTCTGGGAAAGAATGCAACATTTAATGAACAGAGAAACATTGATTTCATTACTGCTGTAATGGACAGTACCTGAAGCAAGTACTGACTTCCCTGTGGACAGCATGCTTCAATGTAAGAGAGGGGATGGGTGCATGTTTAGATGACACTATATAACAAGGCCTGAAACAAGCAACATGCTAATTGTTAAGCTGCACTGTATGACTTTTACAGTGTGGGAGGATCCCAATTGTAGCTCTAAAGTGGAGACATGCAAACTGGCTTCTGCTGAAAAAGAGCACAAAGAGCTACAACACATACATATGCATATGCACTCACACACATATATATCCACAATATATTCACATTTCCTCAATGCTTATTTGTTATCCATCAAGGGAACAGTGTTGCCTCATTTTCCAAGACAACGGAAGATCACCAGTTGTAAACTCCTAAGAGGATGTGTAAACGCATTTACTCCCTTTGGAAAACCAGTACTTCCCTCTCTATTCTAGGAAAGAGGATCCTTGCCTTATTATAATCAACACCTATTTTCGGGTCTTTCTAAGTCCGTCCACCCATGGCCTCGCATCCCAGACAATTGGCCTTTTAATGGCTGACCACAGTGCAACACTGTTTGCACCCTAGCAGATTGCAATCAGTGTCCTTCCCTCCAGTAGTACAATTCATATTTATTTTCTGCTGAGAGAATTGCTCCCCTCATGTGTTGGGGCTATCTGCTGCTTCTTATTACTGTGGTTTGCTTTCATCCACTTCCAGCGCTCTTCAAATGCTGCCATTGTATGTTGTTGAAATCTGCCAAAAGACTGGAACACAGACAGAGAACAAAAAGGCGATTTTCTCACCAAAAAAATGCAACAAACCAGCGGGCCTATATGGCAGCTTTCACAGGACTGACTGACACCTGCAGAGATGAAATTTAAACTTTGTGTCTGGAAAGGATCTAACCATTGGCGCAACTAAACCATTCGCATCAGAGCTTTGAGAATATGAATACTGGTATTCATACTTACAGCTTTCCAGTGTGTAAAAAAGACAGTGGAATCAGTGAAACATTTGTTTGCCATCACTGTGACTATTTCACTATTTTAGAAGACAACTTTAACTGAAATAAAATGTTTCAATGTAACTGATATACCAATTAATATGATAACAAAACAGGATTAAGGTAAGCAGCTGTGGAAGCAAACACTTTAACAATTCATAATTAAATAATTAATCATTTCACACAACATAGTCTGTATTGTTTCTAAGTTGAAATCACTTGTTTTCTACAAAAACAAGAATCTGGAGATTTTGAATCAACTTTTGGTTGAATACTCTTTCCAGTTTAAGTACTACCAAATGCTGCAGAAGCCATGCTGTTTAAATACTGTTGTTTAGGGATGACAACACAATTACAATGATTTCACATAATGCAACGTTCTGCTTGAGGATATGTTTAAGGCCCAGCTGTCACTCAAAACTGTACTTCCTAAATGCCCAAACCATCGGCCAAAGTCAAGCAGTTATTCCAAAACAGTGACATTGTCAGCATACTACAACTGTTGGCTCCCAGTCACTATGAATCACAGCCATGTAATACTGCTGTGCTGGGCTAACCTTTATCATTCAGGTTACACTAAGCTTAAGACACCAGCAACTCAGAGTCCATCCTCAGCAACTGGGAACTGTTACAGGTTGTCCACCTGTACAGTTAACGCCACAGTTCACTACACTTTCTGCACTCTGCTAGATTCTACAATTTAAGCAGCCAAGCACAGTCCTTCCAGAGCCAGTGGGATGAGATTTAGAGATACAGACATTTAGAGCTTTTCTGAATGTCACACTCAGAATACACGTTCTGTTATGAATTCTTATAACAAGAGTTTTCCTCAGATTTAGCACAAATTTTAACTCAATTTCTAAAACTGGCAAAAGAAATGTGAATTAATTACAATTGATTTGGCAACTCTGTTTCCATCACACTTCTTATGAGTACAAATCTTTTCTGTGATAATTTTACATTTGTAATTTCTGGCATTCTCATCCGTTTTTTGGACACAAACTGAAAATGTGTATAAAAACATGTGGATGGAAACACTTCTTATTCACTCTTATAACACCCATTCAAGGTCAGGAGACAATGGAACCAGTGATATGAGGATGAAGAAAAGCTTAAATGTAGAACAGGATCAGACAGAACACAGCCAGTCAGATACTGAAGGCATCCATGCTCAAATAGTCTCACTCTGTTATATCAGTTACCATCAGCACATTCAAGGTGACAATGATCTGTTATAGTCTAACATTTCACACCCATTTTTACTCCCTTCTTTATTATCAGCATACACTAGTTAATTTCCTACTTTCCGAAAATGGCTTTTGCCACTGACTATTAATGCAACATGTCGTCAGACAGCATTACATTATTTCTTATAGAAAGAAAATTTGGCATCTCTTCCTCTTCCATTCAAGATGTCTCCCTGCATAACTGTTTAATTCTGCTTAAAAATGGCAGCTACGAAGAAACCTTTCCTGTTTTAAGACAGTCTGACAAGAAGTTTGATTCATTTTTAATGCTTTGGGAAACTCAAAAGACATTAGGCAGCACCACATACAGCATGAGGAAGACAAACTCTGGGAAAAGACATGGTGCAGCTTACAGTTCACAAATGTAAACAGAGAGCGAAGACAGAATCCATACCATGCATGTTTACCTAAACAGGATATACAAGAATCCTTAAGATTGAGAGTTAGAGGACTTAGAGAGAGATTGCTAACAGAACAGTGAAGGTACAGTGAGAAGTTTCCAGCAGAGCTTTGGCAGCAGGAACGCACTGACTTCAGAGGCTTGCCACCGCTAACTGAGAGTAGGCCAACACTAATCGTAGATTGAACATCAGGATGAGGCAGCATGGACCACTCTTTAATTTTAATGATATAGCACTACTTAGAATGCCCACAACCCTAAGATGCATTAGGATGTGCCATACAAAATTTCATTTTAAGTGTCGACCTTGAATGCCAAAATCATGTTAACCAAAGCGTCTTTTTGCCCAGAAGAGACATTTTAAAGTTATCCTGAAAAAACACTGCAGAGGACTTACAAAGAAAATGTGTTCTTTTGCCATATCCCTTCTACACTGAAGGATTAGAAAGGTAAATCAAGTGTTAAGAAATAAGCATGTGTGGGTGGCAGCTGGGCTTGTGTCTCGGTCAGGGTATAGTCCTTGTTATGCTGTCTTTGAGCTGCATAGTTACAGAAATACAATTATTAAAACCACAACTTAACATAAGACGTTAATTAATGAGCTTCAGAGGTGCTGGTAGGCAGTTATTTGGACAGAGCTCTTTATGGTAAGCTAAGCTAACAAGCTTTTGGCTGTAGCTTCATATTTGGATGAAAGTGGCATCCATCTTCTCATCTAACACAATGTTGAACCATTGCTTTCTAAAATGTATTCAACCAACAAGAGTGTTATTGTGAAGCAAAACAAATTAAACTGAATAACATCATTCAACCAGCATAGTTTTTAAAGAGAAAAATAAAGAATCACCTGAAATATACTCATCAGGCTGGAAAAACCTTGAGGGTGCAGCATGAAGAGTCTCATGATGCAGCAGGCAGAAAAACTGATCAAAGCCTCATTTGAAGTTGGAATATGAAGTGTGTGCTTTGGAGTTTGTTCCTTTACAATGCTGTGAAAGAACAAACTCCAAAGAAGGTTCAGGTGCAGAGGATACTCACTGATATGAGGAGCTGGCAGGATGCGAGCAGCTCGCACCGGACCGTGGCGCACTGAGAACAGCTCCTGGGCTTCCCCTGCCAACTAAAAGAACGAGATATTTCAATTGAAGATGATGTAGTAGCTCACATATCTGGTCCATTAGAGACAGAGTGACATTAGACTTGAAGTTAAGGTTCACATATTGAGGCATGAGACATTGCAGAGATGATGTCTACTTGTGGCCACGTGACCTTCTACATTCACAGCTGTCACTTTTTAAGGGCATTATTTCCTGCCTTTTGCTTTTTTGATGTTAAAGTTGCCACTGGAAACTCAAGCTTTATTGGTCTTAATAAGCACACCTTAAGACAAGTATGCTTTTTCCTGTACCCTGCAAAATGACCATGCAGGATATAAGCCAAGGGAGATTTCTGCAGAACAACAAAAGCACAAAGACAAAAATGTGTTTGTTCACACTACAAGAAAAATAATCTATTCCAACGGTATTCAACTGGTTTGTTCATAGAAAGAGACAGGGGAGGCAGAGAGGGAGGGTTGGGAACAAGGGCGGCCGGGTGGTTGAAGTTCCAGCCAAACCACAAAGTAAAATCTACTGAGCACAGAATAAAAGGCCCAGTGGCATCGCAATGCAAACGAGCTGCCTACACTTACTGTGACACAGCCAAGTAGGAAGGGTTGGGGATTCAGGTCAATGCCAAGTGGGCAGAAGCCCATGATGTCTCTGTCCCAGACAGACTGTAAAGTATATGAAACACTCTCACCAGTGTTTCCAACAGATCTTACATTGCCCAAGGATTACCTTCTGTTTTTGATTGCATGATCATAAAAGGACAAAGATGAGAGGCCTACCTAAATGTTCCTTCACCTTCACTCTCACCACACTAAAGGTGATGTTGTACATGTTCAACAGCTTTATATGGATGTTGTGACTTCTATTGTCGCTGTACCCACTTTGCAGGCACCTACTTCAGTTACTTCAGTCTATTCCCCAACATGACCTTTGACCACTCCATGAACTTTTTACTGTCAAGGTAACAAGTTAACCACTGAACACATGTCTGTGATTGTGTGAAACATGTGTTGAGGCCTCACTGCATTCTGGTCTAATACATGTAACACTGGTGCAGAAACAATAATGGATGTTCCCTTTAAATAAGATTTGTGAAGGACAGTGCAAAACCAGATGTCTGGAAAATGACCTTGTTGTTTGATTAGGGTAAACACCATTACTATACTCTTTATAGCTTACATTTACTGTTTGAGAATGTATCTATTTAGCAATAACCAGTTTATACAGACATACATGCAAGAGGATTTCGGCATTTTTAGACAAAATGTTTAAATATGACTTTGATTAGGCCCACAAGATACTAAAAAAATTCAGGTGATTCAAATAATTTAGAGGGGCTTACTACCTCACTGTTTAATTTTGTCTTAACTTAAAGCTACAAAAACTTGGCCAAAAGACAGTATTTATTAAGAAAAAAAAAAACCTAAGGCTGTGAACTGGCATTCAATGCCAACTCAAGTATTTAATTGTCTACAATACACAGCGCTGTGCACACATTTCTAGTCTGATAATCAGACTTAATTGCATTTCGTTTTCACTTCATCATTCACTCTGACATCTATTTGAGCAACTGACAACACATTTTGGTCAGTACCCAAAAGTAGTGAAACTCGACACCAGACCTATCAACATGTAGCTAATTATTGGAGTGTTATAAAACACACAACTACAACAATGAAAAGATAAATAAAAAATACATTAGCAGTACCTGATTGTTCGGTGGATGATCAATTCAAGGGCTGTGAGTGTCACGTGTGGTTTATTTCTCTAAAACTTTTGTTCATCAACCCACTTCAGTGATCAAACAAGTGCATTCCGGCACATTTACACAGGCTTGAAATTACATTTAGGGATAAACACTAAAGGTCGCCCTATTAGAGAGGATTTTAAAGTTTGCTGCATTTACGGTCTTTATTACTGAGGAAATGCAGCCACAGTGTAAAACACTTTAATGGATGTATGTGTGTGTCTGCCTGGCCCAGTTTAGGCTTCATGTATTCATGTGATGCCAGTATATTAGGTCAATGGCCTGTGTGGCTCTTTGCAGTGTCTGGCGTGTGTAATGGCACATTGTTCTAAGCGCAGAATGCCCCACTTTTGTTATTCTTTTATGCGTTAAATTACAGTGAAACCTGCATTATCACTTTACGAGTGCTTTAATCTGTTTGCTTTAAGTCTTTAAACCCATCTGAGGGGATGATCGCTCTTTTGTGCAATTAGTAGCCTTTTCAAAAGTGGCGGATTTGGAGCTGTGTTTTTATTCAAAGTGCTTGCAGCCCAGCAGTGGTAGATTAACACTGGAGACATGAGCAGGTTATGCGAACACTGATAGCAGGAATAAAAGGAGGTTGGCAGCAGGGAAAGATTCCTGTACAGACAAATGGACCTGCGATGGGGAATAATGGAATTTGCTGGATTAAAATGAGAAGAGGGGAGGGCCGGAGGTTAATGCGCTGGGTTATTGTGCATTACCCCGCCGCTCATCCTCGCCTTACATGGCTCTCTGTGACATCCACTGCCATCAACAACATTCCCACTATTACATTAGTGGCCCGGCGTACGCAATATGCCAAATTGCTTTTTCAAAGTTGTTTTCTGTGCATACAGTTATTCATTATATTCATTTCATTTGTGGCTCGGATGTTTTTGTGGAATCACAGTGTCTGCTCTTCTGTTTTAATCTCCCAAATGTAATGCCATAAGCTGTGAACAGATATCTGGGCCATATTCACAAGTGAGTGCGCTCACTAACACAGTGCTGGACATATTGGCGGTGCGGAGCGAGCAGGCGCTTCAGGGATCGTACAATAACAGGTGTTTGTTCATGGGCTTCAACAACATGTGGCTCGAAAACGATGAGTATACAAGCCGAAAGCGATGCTGCACTACTTATGATGCTGAGCTGCAAAACAACTAAAATAAACTTTTTTTTTTTTTAATGTGAGGCATCTCAGGATCCAAAAATGAACTCACATACTCATTCACACACAGTCGGCAGGAATGGTCACACAGACGACACAGAGTTAGGGTTAGGATCAGCTGTGTGGAGTGTATGTTATCTATGACACTTGTTGTCAAACAGCTCATAAAAAAATTGTCTTTAAAACAATTGCAATTATGCGACCCGTCTTGTCAAACTGTTTTCCCTACATATTGAGATATTTACACTGAAAATTGAAGTTTAATTTTAAGTTCAAGCAGCTTATCATAGAAAGATTTATTTAGGAAAGAGTCAAAGTTGGGTGTCAACACTGAAGGGAAGTACTAGCTGCCTCAAAATCACAGCACTAACCAGCGAATATATGTTTTACAATTCCAATTAGCCATTTGGCAGATGCTTTATCCAAAGCGACGTACATATGAATTCACACACCGATGGCACAGCATCGGGGCCACTTTTTGGGGTTCAGTATCTTTGCCCAGGGATACTTCGACATGTGGACTGCTGAGGCCAGGGATCGAACCACGACCTCCTGATTGGTGGACGAAGTCCTGAGCCACATCCGCCCCCCATGTTTTATACCCAAAGTGTCATGATGGTACCTTTATGGTGCCCTTGTGTTCAATCATCAACGTCATTCTGAAGTGAATATGAAAGGTACAACATACAGTATTTACAACTTATGCTGACTAAAAGAAGAGTAGCTACAGTCAGCAAACATCAAATTTGTATTTTTCCTAATCTCTCTAGTGGCAGCAGGAGCTCATTTTGTGGGGACCCGTCTTGGGAACAGATCAAATCCAGCACAGACCAGTTGGTACAGAGTGTGGATGGGGCTGGAGAGGTGCCAGGTGCTGACATCTCTCCACAACACTTAATGTGTGTGTGTGTGTGTGTGTGTAGGTTCTGGCAGTGCATGTGTGTGCAAATAAATGAATGAATGAATGAATGAATGAATGAAAGAAAACATCACATCTATCAGATGTATTTTTTAATGTCCAGAGATCAAATGTTGCATTATGAGAACCACTGTTTTGTAAGCTAAAAACAGAAATGACTAATGTGTCACACTTGCAGTCAGGTGAGTTCACATGAGGTGAAAACATGGCTGGTGATTCTTGGAAGGTTGTGATGCCTTGTTACAACCATCTCTGAGCCAAGTACTCCTTTACATTTTAAAAACCTAAAGGCCTACATAAACTCAATTACATGCTAAGTTTATGATAATCAATTGCATGCTAATAGTGGAAACACGTGGAGGACAGACAAGGGAGTCCCACTTTCACTCCTTCCTTTGCTGGAAAGAGCCACAGCTGTGACTCAGAATCATTCCATCATTGTGGACTACTCTAAATTCCATTTGGATTTCATGATTAAACTTCTCTGATGTGTGTTCTACCCATTAAATTATAATGTAGTGTGAAAAAAGCTAATCTTAATATAAATATATCACGCCAAATGAAACTGATTTGACTTGACACTGAAAATGTCCTGTGCACCTATATTTTACTTTAATAGCAAACACTTTCCTTTAACATAGACACCACGATCTGTGTCAGTACCACAGAATCAAAGAACAGCTTCCTATTGAAACCACACACTGATATTCTAGAGTCCTTGAGGGAGAGACATACTGATTTATCAGCTGACAGTAGCCTGAACTTAGCATAGATCCTCTCTCCCATCTTTAAACTAAATTCTGTCCATTTTAAAATTTATGAACAGGTTCTGAAGCAAACAATCAAGGGCTTTGCTACGGAGGGGAGAGAAACTCCTGCAAATGCATTACTAGTATAAAAAATTTACGGTGTCTGTATGACAGAAATTTCAAGCCTTTCATTAATATCTCTCGAATCTACACAGGATTATGGACTGGTAATACAGCTCTGGCTCTCTAGCACATCCACTGACACTTGCAGAAGACATTTTCTTGCAAGCTGTTCATTTCATCTCAACATGTATGCAGACAGACAATTAGTCCATGACAGTCTGCCTTTTATCAGACAGCAGTGGATGACACCTCTCCAGCGCGAGGCGACAGTCATCTACGTTGCCTAAACAGCTCTGTCAGCATCCATACAACCAGTCAGAAGTCCCCATCTCTCGAGTGTGTATTCACGTGTATGTTCGTGCTCTGCCAGGCCATTACAGAGGGTGTTGGCTTAGCAACTGTCAAAAACACTTCACAGCCACTCAAGAGCCCGAGACCGAGGCACCTTCAGTGCTTACTTAAAACCCTGCGAAAAAACACAACCCAGAAACATCCCATAAACTTTCAAAATTGAAAGAAAAACAATGAGAAAGGACAGCGAGTGATAACAGGCCGGGCTGCACTGTGTGAATCAGAATTGGTGTCAAGTTCAAGTGAAACTGAAAGGCAGAGGAGCCTCACCAAGCTTATATTTTTACTGGGCGTGTGTGGTGTGGCTGAAACAGCTGTAATCCTCTGCTCCACCATAATAACTGCAACAGAAAACCTGCTAGCAGCACAGGAGTTGCCACATCACAGTGGCCAATGTGTGTGCTCAGGGGTAAAGTAAGAGTGTGTCCTCTTACCCACGGGCTGGGATGTTTAGAAAGAGTCTGATTAAGGACTTTGGTGTGTTAAGATCTCACATGTGTATGTGAGGATGCATGTGAAGTTTGCAGGTTTCAGTGACGGCCTCTGCGTGAAAGGTGATACTTGGTGAGCGAAAGCTCTGCAGCATTGTGGGTAATTTGTTAAGTCGCACAGCAGACACAATCTTCAAATGATTTTCAAGACGGATTCAAAGAAATGAATCTACTGAACAGGATATAGGGTCATATGTCAGGTCATTAAATTGTTAAAAAAATCAAATAGTTAATGCGTCTTGTCCCTTGCTGTGAACCTGTGTGACATTGCTCATCAGCTGATCTCTTGTGTGTGTAAAGTGCTACACGCTAAAGGGTGTGAGCTATAATAACTAGTGTGAAAGTGTCCAGATAAGCTCAGGTTGCAGTGTAATTGTGTTAGACGGTCGTGTGTTTACTGCCACAGAGGAAATAAAGTCCCTGTTTACGAACACCACCACAACGTCTCACTACAATCTTTCATCAGACCACTCTGCTCCGTAGTTACTAGCTCCTCTCCATTTCAGATGGTTATTCACTCCAAGCCAGGCTAAATAAATCTAAAGAAACCAGTGCCATCTGAACTGGAGTAAAACAGATAAAGCTAGCTGCTAGCACACTACAAGTCTACAGCAACTATGCACAGTCTCTCACAGAACTTCAATCCCTAACAAGAAAACTGTATTTGAACACACAGTTTGAAAAAGTGAATAACAAAAGACAACACTTACATTATGCATTAATCACACTATGTTTGTCTTTTTCACCTTTGTTTTAAGGTCTTTATTCAATACAAGATTTAATCTCTGACACACATCTGACATGCTTATAACAAGGAGCATGTTAATCAAAATTACCCTTTTCATTGTATTAACAAAATATTATTATCGCCCTCTTGTGGTCATATTTCCCATCAGGGGTAGTGGAACTTGAATGATGACATGTTGAATAGTATAATGGACTAAAATAAGCTGTTTTACATTGTTTACAAGGAGTGGACACAAAAACAGGGTGCCAGGACATTCTAATGCAATCCAATCCAGTGACCAACATTTCCTAATTCTAATTATCACTAGTGGTTTGTGAATATGTGGTATATGTTTGTTTGGTAGATGCACTCAGATTTAATGTTGTCGGGTGGCCTTGCATGAGACTTTGAGCAGTAGACACTTGGAAGGCACATGGCACACCTGATAGCACTGAACTGAATGTCACTTATTCTTGGTGAGAGGATAAAAAGACAACGGAGTAGAAATTACTTATGTGCCATGCAACTGAAAGAATAAATGAAAAAGAGCATTCTGATAGATTTGGGTGTTGAAACTTTATTTATATTCACATCTATCTTTTGTCAGCTCCATTCTGCTGGACTCTTGATTGGCTGCACTTACTGTCAATGATACATGTATACTCTATCAATCACTGAATGCAATTAATGTCGACCTAAACACAACTGCATTCTGTTTGTCCTCCTCTTGTGTTCCAGACAGCTGTTATTCAGAAAACAGAAGTGAAGTTCAACAGGATCTCTGGACTTGTGTTCTAGCCTCAAGCAGATGGAAACTGCTCCTGTTTAAATCAAATACTGCCCAAAACATGGAGAACACAGCCACCTAGTGGACAAAAGTCTGCACTGCAACTCAGTGTTGAAATCAAACTGTGAAAAGGGACAACTGCAATGAATTTGTAACGGTCTTTCATTATGTAACTGTTTTTCTATCAATTATTTTATTTGTTTAACTATTTAGTTTTTGTCATTTTTAATTTTCTCATGCATCAAATCTCAAATTGTTTACTGTTCACATTTGCACTTCTCAGTCATCTGTACTACACTAAGAACCGCATTCGCTCATATGAAACATGCCATTATAAAGTTTGTTTGACTGATTGATTCATGACAAATTTTAGTCAGCTCCTTGAACACAACACATTTCACTGTCTCTCTCTAATGGCCATAGCAGATATATTGCTAACAGGCGTTTCAAACACCACCAACACACAAGTACACTGCTATAAACAGACACCTCTTTTCAAAGCTTGTTTGAGTTTAAATTATGTTGTATTTCATGTGAGTGAATCTCAAGGAACCATTTTGACTTCACTAAGGCCAGTTATTACCTGCTATGTGTAAAACTGGTGACATCAAAAATTTCCCCATGGTGGGACCAATAAAGGATTGTTTTATCTCACCTTCATGTTATGAAGTGTGACTCTTTTTGGCACAGGTGATGTGTGTTTTCAGCTGCTCGTTGAATCAGTCAGAAAGGTTGGTCTGACTGATAAAGCTCACTACAAAAGCTATATTTCTTCATCGTTTCCTCACTGTTTTTGTGTTGCTGTTTTTCTTCATCAGCCATTTGGTTGGGCAGTGGACATGTCTTTACGGGCCCAGGGTCAGCAACGATGTGACCAGAGTTAGACTTTTGAACCCATTACGGACAAAATGTTTGCATCATCCAGGCACATAATCAATTGTAAGGACTGTCCAATCGTATAGCAAGTCCAAAAGCTGTGTTAAACACAACAAAAATATGCTTATCTGTCATAAACAGACCTATTTTTAACATAGTTCATTGATGAAAGCACAGTGTAAACACACTCTGGACCTGCATCTACTGGTTTTGTCGTGACAATGAAAGCTTTTGGATAACAGAACATGAGCATTATGAGCTGCATGCTGTATTTCATTCAAACATGAATCCTATTCTTAAACATAGAACTTTGACTACAGTTAGACAACATCAGAATAATGCTTTGCTTGTTTTTGGTGTTGTTTATCAGCCCTTTAGTACTGAACAGGAGAGTTGAGGCAAAATACTGCCAACTGCTGCGTTTCCGTACACAAATCCATCTGAACTCATCATTGCCAAGAAAACTTATGGCACAAGACATTCAGGTATAAAATGGAGAGGTTGCACTTTTAAAGGCCCATTAGGTGTGCAACTTACAGATACGCTCCAGATCTGCATCCCATCAGTGTAGCCAATCATGAGGCAGAGAGGAGGGTCAGTAGTACCGCTGTGCATCTCCATAAACTCTGGATTGCGGGCAGTGTCTGTCCAGAGAGAAAGAGAGACAAGAAACAAACCTGTGAATCATCTAACACTATGAAAAACAAACTAGAAATGAGTTGCGTCTGGTGCATTGCCTTGTTAAATGTTCAATATGAAGCTTTATTATCAGTCACTTCATTCTGCTTTGATCCATACAGCCATATGAACCTTACAAACAATCTGCAAAGAATTCCCTCTCCTCTAACTGCATTTCTGTTTTGTTATTTGTTTATTTGAGTCCTCCTCTGCATTTTCTTTTTAGTCTGAGAGGTACATGTCCCAGCTCCAGATCATAATCTTATTCTACACTTACCAAATGCAATCCTGTATCACCACATTCACTGTTTTTTGGAGTGGCATGCAAAGGCTGGGGCATCCTTGGCCAATATGTCTATTGCTGTGTATCGCTAAACAAGTAAAACATGACCCAATTTCCAAAGATCATACAGCTAAAGATGATACCTCTTTAGTACTTCAAGCAAGATTATTTTTTTATTTCAACCTTTTACAGTTCCAATATAACAAAAAAGGAAAGTGGTCTGAAGCAAAGACCCTTAAGAGGAGGTGGTCTTTGTCTGATTTCAAACAAACTCAGTTTGCAGTTTGTTTGTGGTTTGACCGCGATCTGACCTCAATCCAATCCAACGACCAGGTGTACTCTGCAGCTTTGTGTGAAATGCTCCTGTAGCCAGGTGTGCTTTGCACAGTGAGATGCGAATGAGCAAAGTTAACAACTCGACCTTCTTTTAGGTTCTCGCTCCCAACACAGTGTAAACACTCACCACAGAGTGAAGTTAAAGTTATCTCACGACTTGTAGTGCTGCATTTTGGTTCACTTGGATTTTGCTCTGTGGAAAGTCCCCACAGCAAAACGCACTAAGTTCACCAATTCATCAACTGATTTGGACCAGAGTGAAAGAACTACAGGTGTGAAAACGGCCTAAGGTCTTTATCCTGTTGCAGGGGTCATCTTTCCAGCTTCAGATTTTTGATGTTTGCTTCCAGAATTTGCTGGTGTTTAGTTGAATCCCTCTACCAGTGAAATGTTCCCTGCGCCACTGGCTGCAGCACAAGGCCAAAGCATCATCCAACCTGCCGGCTGAACAGTTTGAGAGGTGCTCTGTTCATGAAAATCTGCACGTTTTTTTCTCCAAATATATCTTTGCTCATTACGGTCAACTTGTTTCCAGAATGCACCAAACTTATTAAGATGTTTCTTTGCAAACTTTTCTGAGGCTTTCCTTTTTTCACTTTCAAATTTCACAAAATAAAAATAACACACTAATCTTGCTTAAACATTTGAGAAGAATGTCATTTCCAAAGAGTCAAGTATATTTTCCATCCATATCTGTATCAAATTCTAGAATTCAGGTTGAGAAATGATCTTAACACAACAAACTTTGGCATTGAAGACTCACCGTTGATGTCAGCTTTCTCGAATCGAACCCAAATGATTTTCTCTTTTTCATCTGTTGGAGGAGCCCCAGTATATGCCTGAAGATTGAAAGACAGAAAAGAGAATGTCCAAAATACACACACAAACACCAGCCATCATACCCAACACATACCTACACAACAGTATATATTCCAAAATCTATTCATCACATTTAGTTTAACAGCCAAAAGCATTTTTGTAGCAGAATTAAAACTCAATTCAAAAACTCAAACTTGTGCAGACGTGATCCACAACTTCCACTCCACCCAATCCACAGACAGAACAATAACTTTGGAAAAATGATAACAAAATCACAAAGATGCTATTGATACTAATAATCATAATAAAAGTAATGTTGATTCAACATGCCTGATCCTGATCCTCCCAGATGATGCCCTGATCATGGTTTGCTGCCATTGGCCAGGGCAAACATGCTGCTAGCACCCTCCCCGACTTAATTATCATTATTGTTAATATTATTAGCGGTGGTGGTATCTGTAATGATAGCAGTAGCAGTATGGGCTGTGGCAAAGGCTTTATTTGCATTAGTGCACATTTATTTCTTGTTCTACCATGCTCCCCCTTAGCTCGCCACCCCCCTTTCTCGCTTTCTTTCTCTCTCACCCACTTTATAGACTTCTTTGTCATCTAACAGAAGACAGGGGTGCACACATGCACACGCATACACACACACACACACACACACACACACACACACACACACACACACACACACACACACACACACATTACATTATGGGACAACATTGCTGGTCAACAGCACACTAGAGTGTTTCAGTTTGCATACTAACTTTGTTGAGCATACTTAACTTTGTAATTTTTCCACTATGAACACAACAGCACACACAAGACATGCTGTGCTAACTAAAATCAGTAGAGTCGTGCGGAATTTATAGTATGAATATAAGTGAATATATGACAAAGAAAAGTTACCTGGGGGACCACATCCTGCAGAAAGGTCACCACACTCTCCATGTAAGACTGCTCCCTGTGACAGCAAACATCTTTGATGGTAATGCATTTCTGAACAATGCTCAAACAGCCCATCAATGTGTCCATTTTGAATTTACGGGTTCCTAATACAAAAATAAAAACAGATTCCAGACATTTGTACTTACGTAGCAGCTTGTGCTCGAACCAGAACCCCTCCAGCACAGCGACTAGGTCTGCGTGGAGAGTCCGATGCCATTTTGTCTCCTCTGTGTTTATCCTGAAAAGGTACAAAGAAACAAACAACTAATTAATTTGCACTTGTGAGAAATGAGAAAAATACCCATCGTAGTGTCACAGAACCCATGGTAGCATCTTCACATTCCCTGTTTTAACTGACCAAAATGAAAAGACACTGTAGACAAGAAGGAGTCTGGGATCAGACCAGAAGTGCAGAGATTAGAGGAGGACCCACTCTATAATACATAAGGATGCTCACAAACCATTAACGTTACTGGACATCAGGCTAAAATAGGCTATCATTATCATGTTAACTGAGTAATAAAAGCAGCTGGAATAATGGTATCATAATTGTATTTCTTTCCCTGGTTATCAATGTGTACATACACTGTATACTTTTTTTTTTGAGAGAGAGCATAGTTATGAATAAGAAACAGGTAAAAAGACTAACACATCACATCTTCAGAGACTGTAAGTAAAAGCCAAATCTTGTGGTGGTTTTTGGACCTTTGACTTATAGCCATGTGAGTAGTTTGAACACTTTATAACAATGACAAATTGAGAATTAGAAACTTGAAAAAGTTGACACTTAGAAAAATAGAAGGATGCAGGAATTTAGGTGACCTTTCAATTTGGTGAGCAGCTTTGTTTCTTTAGAATGTAGACAAATTATTCAAATTTGAGGACCATTTCCAGATGTGGTCTGTCTGATTGGATCAAATGTACAATCCAGTACAATAATCCTGCAGTAGATACTGTGTTTGAGGCTGTGGTGTAGTGGAACACATATTTATTAAATATGTGTATTATGTTTGCAATCCCCACTGACACACAGAATATTGGACCAGAATACTGAAACATGTCTCAGTATCATGTCTTCCAATACAAAATCAGCATGCTGAAAAATAACCAGAGAAACTTGTAATACTAATAGATTTGTAATTTACAGGTTAAGATGTCCCTATAGTCAACCAGAGCACTTTGATTTAATAATCATGTCATATATGGTGAACAACAATAAAGGTTTGGAATAAACAGGGTAACTATTGTCTAGATTTAAAATACACTCAGTTGCAAAGTTATTAGGAACAAATCGTCCAGTGCTGTACTGAGGTGTTTCGGACATTTTGTCCACCTTATTTCTATCAGCGAGAGACACCTCTAAGTATAACAAAAACAAACCACAAACTACAGCTTCCACAATGATCAGAAAGTTGAAGCAACACCTCTCTTAAACAGTTTCAATAAAAATAAACCATCAGAACCTTCACAAAGAAAGGATTTAGTGGTGGGTAACCGTCTGTCACTGTCAACAGAGAAGCCTCCACAGAAAAAGTGGAATTTAAGCATTTGCAATATACCTGTGTGTATCGAGGATAGCAAATGTACTTACAGTGTACAGACTGCAAAGACGTTACTATTAACTGTTATACAAACTTGCCAAACGTGTATGCAACGATGCCAACATGTCAACAACAGAAGACAGTAGGTTACATGCTGTAAACTGTGTTTCCATGACTGAACTGAGAGATGAGCTTCTGGTAAAACATACTGAGAAGCTTGACTGTCTTAGGCTTGGTCACATATCCTGAACACGTATAGGCCTAGCTTACACCACTGGCAACCACTGGACGAATACGGACAACAATTGTGACAACTGCCAAGTCAAGACAATGCAGCTAACAGTTACTAGCTAACGCTAAAGTTATACTGGTGGATAAGGACCCCTGCAGCTAACTTAGCTAGCTAGCATTAGCTGATAAAACTCCCTTGCAGTGATAAACCCACACAGCTGAAGCCATGACGGAGGACATGCATTTGTCATGTTTCAGTAAGACATTATTTTCAAGTGGTTATAGTTACGAACCTGGGTATAGAACGTTGACGGTGTCCTCGCTTATAGACTTCTGTAGTGGTCTATAGAGCGCTTTATAAAATCGTCAAAACACAAACAGACTAGATTTGCGGAACTGTGTTGTGCAACTGGGAGCCAATCAAAGCACAGAAACAAATCAATCAACCCAATCAGACAAAAGTAAGGGCGGGACAAGTGGCTTCTTCGTCGTTTATGGCAGTGACATCCTTATGTGACGCATTACTGCCACCTACTGGAGTATATCAGCTTCACCGTGACAACTATTGACAGCGTCCACCCAAAGTGATCCCATTCTCGACATTGCCCAGACCCAATTTTCTGCGTCAGACTAAATCCTAGCCCTTACTGTGGTATCAAGTTCTTCAGATATATTCACCGTGTTGAGGAATCTCCAGAGAGTGTCCAGCACCATCTTAATTCTTTTTGACTTTCCCAACATTTCCCAACTTTTTCAACAGATCAGTTAATCACCATGGCAATAACTGCCAAGAATTTATTCTGCAGATGTTCTGCTTGGATCCATTTCTCCTCTGCTGCTGCACCTTTTGTGCTGTCCCCTTTTTATCATTTCTCTCCATTTTCTTAGCAGTTTCAGAATATGACATTTTTTCTGCTCTGATCTTATTCATCTTCATTTTCATCTTAACTCTGTAACTCTGTAAATCTGGCTCTGTAAGAACCTAAAAAATGATGTCTTGGGAGACCAAATTTAACTTATATTCTTAATACAGAGATCTCTGAGCCTTTTAATACTGAGACTAGACCATGGTGAGAAAGTACTATCAACCACAGGTGGGGGTAAAGTTGGGTTTAATGTTACCGAACTGGAAAAAGTAGTTGTCTGAAACCCAAAGTAGTGTTAAAACTTATTCCAAATCTTCAGTGTTGTTTTGACACATCATACATTTTTAGTTAAGGTGAAGCAACATCTTCTGATGGAGGAGTGAGCAAGTGAGATGAGGTGGCTTACATATTGTTCCACCTCCATCAGGTTTGAGCCTAGACAAGAGCTGTTCGTAGCCTCAGAGGAGTCTTTCTATCCCATACAAAAAAAAAAAAAAAATGCTTTGGGACGAAAAACTCAGTAGGCACTGAAAGGGATATAAAAAGTTAGGGACAATATTAATTTTAATAGTACTGATTCTTACAACTAAAGAGTGGTGCTGTGAAGAACACTTTTTGTCACTTGGGTAACTTTTTACAGCCATTTACAGAATTTCTTTTCTATTGGTAAAGGTAGTTGCAGTATTATGTATTAATTTAACTACAACAAGATGGCTAAAAATACAGACCATTTGGCTAACATGTACTGTCTAAATTCAAGGCAGGATTTTTACATTGATGCATTTCAATCATGATTTAGCTGCTTCACTTTCAGGGTCTTGTGTATTGTGTACACAGACTAACTGTGACAAGCTGTCATGGCTTACTGGGAACAGAGCCATGGTTCATGTCAATACGTGTAATTTACCAGCTATGACAAGTCAAAATATCTGCTGTGAAAAAGACCTATTCAGACACTTCATGTGCCTGCACTGCTCTTCTGATTGAAGATCAAGCATGAGACAAGGTCATAAAACAATGATCTATTGCTATAGCTTAAACTACTTCACAATATTGACAGATTTCATCAATAAACTTCTTGTTACATCACCCTGACTAAAACCTTACAGTGCTGCTTTATGAAGGTATTCATAAAGCAGCATTGTAAGTAGTTTTTTCCTAATGAGAGATCACTTCTGAAAATCTATAAATTCCCGAAGGAGTTTTAACACTCACATATTCAGATCTCTCCAAGTCAGGTTCCTCCCTTCATCTCTATGAATTATTTCAGACAAACTGACACTTTTACTGGTGCTAGCATCTCCACAGCAGCAACATGGCACTCCTTCACAAATTCTTCTGAATGAGGTTTCAGCTTCTTAGCCATCAGCTTACTCAACTCACCTGCATAACACTGCCAGAATGTGGTCTTGTGAAAGCTGCTTGTTGGACACCCAATCTTCACTGAAGAGCATAAACTTTATCCATTTGTCCATTATCCATCCATTGTTCTTGCAGCTCATCCAGTTCAGCATGTTTCATACTGTAATGACTCTTGAGATTGACCTTTTCATAGCTGCAAGTGCATCCCCACAAACTAACTTAGACACACTGGCTTCCCTTTTACCCCAACAACAACAACAACAACAACAACAACAACAACAACAACAACAACAACAACAACAACAACAACAACAACAACAAACATGTTTGTCTATTTCTTCTGGACAGCACAACACTCTGCATCTACTTACGTTTTGTTGACAGGTGCCATGATGCTTTGACAAGACCGTGCTCAGCATGTTCACCAGTCAGAGGAATGAGTTAGTCTACTATTTAATGTTATTTTCTTTATTGCTGACAAATGTAACTGTTTCTATGTATTTATGAATTGCAGGCAGGCAGGCAGTTTTGCATGCCATATACTGCCCAGAGGCTCCCCACTGCTGTGGAGTGTGCTCAGCCTCACAGAAAGCACAGTGACAGTTCCTGCACACCGAGCCGCTTTGACTTCTGCAAACCAGGCCAGGACAGTCTGCTCACAGCCTTTACAAACAGCATACAGAACGTTTGTAGATACTTAAAGAAATCTGGTAGTTCTGGCATACTAAAGGATAGAAACACCCATCTTATTCTTTCTAGTCAGAAGCACAGATGGAGAATGGTGGAAAGTCTGGCCGTATAGCTCACTTTCTGTTCTTCCTATAAGAACTAAGAGATTTCAAACCAGTCTCCTCACTGAACATGGCAGCGAGTTTCCACTGTCCTCCTGAACTGAAATCTGTCATTCCTGGTTTTATGAAGGCTCTCTGCGCACTGATGGAGTTATGCTTTATGCATTGTATGACTGCAGGAAGTCAGATCACCAAGCTTGAAAAGAAAGTAGATGCTTACATTCAGTGGTACTATTTTGTCTACCAAAACAATCTTTCCATCCAGAGATATAATATTCCACGGACATTTAACAAATCTTTAATATAATGGAAAGATACAAGTCAGCTCAAGGAACCTTAAACTACAAACAAGTTTTTCCAAATTGTGTAAACACATAAAGGGATAAATGAGTCCCTAACAATTTAAACAGGCATAAAGGTTCCATTGTTGTGCCACAAGTGGTTTAGGAGAAATAACAAATACCTCCACCTGAAAGGTGATGACTACACTGGTTTTAATGTAGAAATTGCTCTCTGCATTTTATTCTTAAAAAACAAATGTGTCTCCCTCGAAAGGAAGTAGCCAAGTGTGTCTTTGGATGATGTCCATATATTTGGAACTGGGCTGAGAGAAGTTCCTCCTGCAGCAATATCACCACAGCTAGCTTTTCAGAAGAGCTCATGCTTTCCTGTGGCAAATGTATGTTCAAATGCATTCCAGAATCAAATACAGTTATGAAGCCATGGATTAAAGCTGACAAAACTTGCCGGAGTTTGGGCTTCCTCAAAGCCAAACTTCTGTGGCTGATAAAGTGAGGGATTTTTTTTTTAAGAGATGAAAAACTTCTAAATATGAAATTTTGATGAACACAGATGAGAAAAACTTTAAGCTGGGCAACACAAGATCAAAACTGTATGTGTTCAGCAGTGCATTTGGATTGACATTCAGCATCACAACAGCACCTGAGGTCTATCACAAGACATTCCACATGATCTATGAGCAACAGTAAGCAGTGGACACATCAATGGATGACATGACAGAACGGAGTGGCATCATTAGCATGAGTCATGGAGCAACCTAAAGAAACTGCTCAAAGAAGAACCAGTGCTGAAGTTTTCAAGATTTCATCAGCTTCACACAGAGTGGGCTCAGAGCTTTCCTTCACTGCAAACAACACAAGACTTTAATAACCAAGGACAATTGATACTGTAATGAACATGCAAACTTCGCACAGAAAGGCCCCACCCGACACGGGGATCGAACCGGTGACCTTCTTGCTGTGAGGCACGCGCACTACCTGCTGTGCCACCGTGCCACCCACAATGTTGACATATTGTCATGATATAATATAAACATATAAGGTATGAAAAAATTGCTACAAATTGAGGCATCAGAGTTTTAAGTTTAAAAGGACTATGTTTGTCATTGGAAGCCCATTCCCAGCAAGTAGTATAGTATGTAACCTAGGCCATACACTGAATGTGACGTACACCTACAGGTAAGATGATGCACACAGTCAACATGTTGTCTAGAACTGTTGACCTGAAAGAGCCAGCAAACACCAGTAAGTAAATTCACATGTGAATGCTACATGGACATGATCCCAAGTGAGCCTGAAGCAGATGCAAAGATGAATGTTACGACCCCTAGCTCGTGGTGGAAAAAGGGAAGCAACATAAACCAGTTGTAATTGGTTAGAGCAAAGTTATTTATTTTAAAGGTAAGGAAAATGATATTTACAAACAGAAACCTGAGGCAACTCTAAAGGAAATGTCCCTACGAGTGCTGATAAATCAAAAAACAATCAAAACCAAAAGAGGACTCTCAGGAACTACACTAACTGACCAAGAAAAACAATTCAAAAAACAAAACCCTCTCTGCTTAACTAAAGTTTAACATAAACAGCAGATCAGCACCCATTCTTCCTAATGTGCACTAAACAAAAACTCCACTACCTCTGTGTCACTATGAACAATCAGTGGTTGAAGCTGGCCCTGGCCCAGTCCTTCACAAAATTCAGAATGCCTCTCAGTCCTACAATAAAGCACAAAAAGACACGTCCGGCGCGCTGCTCTTCAGCCACCCGGAGTGCCGGTCCACTCGAGCCTTTCAGCATCCCGTCCTAGATTGGCGCCTGGTGATTGGTGAACGGGCCCCGACACTGCACCAATCCAGTTAGCGGACAACTGAAGGTGGGAGGTGGGAGGCGGAGGGAGATCACACCTCCATGACGAGCCAATCCCGCACTGAGGTCCACTCCACCTGCTCCGCACACACTCACCTCCAAAGCACGGCGTCTTAGACAAAAAAAAAGGGGGAGGAACATTGGTGGCGGTAACAATGAAGCTCATAAAAACTGAGACAAACTGTGATGAAACTCTAAGAAGAATGAGAAAAACCATCTAAGATGGATGGCCCAACATGAAACAAGACTGCTCACCTGGCATTGCAGAGTACTGGGAGGGCAGAGTGGAACTGCCAGTGGTGGAAGACATCATCTACACACGAAGTAAGTAATGAAAGAAAAGAGCATGTGAGGTGATGTACTGGCTGCAGATTAATCAAGACGAGACAAGTGAGATGTCAGACTATTTAACATTGCATGTGTGTGGTGATTTTTATAGAAAAATACATTAATGAAATATATAAAACATTTAAATTAACTGTTTAAATGTACAAAATACATATTGTATACATATTGACCATCTCTTTACATTAATTTACATATATAGAAATATATTAAATATTGATGTCAATATTCTACATTTCATCCTTGAAATGATGTACTATTTAGCTGCTTTTTACAAACTGGGACTGTGACAGATTTATATTGATAGTATGAAGATCAGATGGTGTGTTTCATGTGTTCACTAAAGTTAGAGTAAGCAAGTGTCTAAACTATGGAGCAAATCACCTGATAAAAAGAGAGCCCAGACACCTGAATAAACTATTGTTTTAAAAACTAAATAAACTACATAAATAAGTGGGAAAAAAATAAGAGAAAAACAAAAAAGAAATAATTTCGAAAGCCAATTTAATTTCAATAAAAAACACTGGAAAAAAAGAGGTCCAAGGGCAAACAATGGTGATGAGTGTTTGAACACTATACCCATGCATCTCATTTAGATGTCTGACTGCTTCTCTTTCTCAAAGTACAGTCAATCCAGAGAGCAGCAGCCACACAGAGCAGAACTGTTTTTGGTCGTTGAGAGATCAGAGTATCACAGCAAAATTCACCAAATCACAACAGAAGTTGTCTCAGGACACTTTCCATATAGAGCTGGTACAAGCCGAGCTCTTTTATCTACAGATTGATATGACATAATGAACTGAGTTTTTAACCCTTTCCTGTAGCGTGGACTGTTGCTCCTTGCAAGAGTAAAGAGCTGGTCTGTTGTTCCACGGCCAGGACGGAATCCGCATTGTTCCTCTTCAATCTGGGGTTCGACTATGGGCCGAACCCTCCTTTCAAGCACCTTGGAGTAGACTTTACCAGGGAGGCTGAGTAGTGTGATACCCCTGTAATTGGCACACACTCTCTGGTCCCCTTTTTTAAACAAGGGGACCACCAACCCAATTTGCACTGTCCCAGACTTCCATGCAATGTTGAAGAGATGTGTCATCCAAGACAGCCCTTCCACACCCAGAGCCTTCAGCATTTCTGGATGGATCTCATCAATCCCTGGGGCTTTGCCACTGAGGAGTTGTTTAACTACCTCAGTGACTTCCACCAGGGTAATTGACAATAGTCCCCCATCAGCTTCCAGCTCTGCCTCTACAGTAGAGGGCGTATCGGTCTGATGCGGAGTTCCTCAAAGTGCTCCTTCCACCACCCAACTACCTCCTCCATTGAGGTCAACAGTGTCACATCCTTACTGTACACAGCTTGGATGGTTCCCCGTTTCCCCCTCCTGAGGTTCTGGACGGTTTTCCAGAAACACCTTGGTGCCGAAAGTCGTTCTCCATGGCTGCTCTGAACTCCTCCCACACCCGCTGCTTTGCCTCCCCTACGGCGGAAGCTGCTGCCCGTCGGGCCTGTCGATACCTTGCAACTGCCTCTGGAGTCTTCCGAGATAACATATCCCGGAAGAACTCTTTCTTCAGTCGGACGGCTTCCCTGACCACCAGTGTCCACCACAGTGTTCGAGGGTTACCACCCTTTGTGGCACCCAAGACCTTTAGACCACAGCTCTCCGCCGCAGCTTCAGCAATGGAAGCTTTGAACATCGCCCACTGAGGTTCGATGCCCCCAACCTCCACAGGGATGCCAGAATACTCTGAACTGCTGTTTGGTGCATATGCACAAACAACAGTCAGAGTCCCCCCCCCCCCATAACCCGAAGGCGTATGGAGGTGACCTTCTCGTCCACTGGGGTAAACTCCAACGTAGCGGCACTCAGCCGGGGATTTGTGAGTATCCCCACACCCGCCCGGTGCCTCACACCTTGGGCAACGGAGAAGAATAGAGTCCAACCCCTATCCAGGAGAACGGTTCCAGAGCCGTACGCTGTGTGCAGATGTGAGCCCCACCAGATCCAACTCCATCTCACGCACAAGCTCTGGCTCCTTCCCCCACAGAGAGGTGACGTTCCATGTCCCCAGAGCCAGCTTCTGCCACCCAGATCTGGTCCGTCAAGATTCCCGGCCTTCACTGCCACCCATATGGCAGCGCACCCGACCCCAGCAGTTTCTCCTGCAGGTGGTGGGTCCACAGGATGAAGATGAGGGTGACACAGATGAGGAAGATGAGGGTGACACAAGCCTGACCACCAGGCGCTCGCTGATGGGCCCTCCGTCCAGGCCTGGCTCCAGACGGGGGCCCCGGGCTTCCTCTGGGCCGGGTATCACTTCTTCCACATTTTTTCATGGGGTCTGCTTGAACCATTCTTAGTCTGGACTCTCGCATGAGACCAATCTGCCATGGAAGACCCTACCAGGAGCACTAGGCTCCAGACAACATAGCCCTCAGGTTCACCGGGACACACAAACCTCTCCACCACGGTAAGGTGATGGTTCCCGGAGAGGATGAATCATTTTATATAATAGAATAATAACAAAAATATATATGCATCCTCTTAGTATGTGGCAATGAATCCACTAGCCATGAAGGCACTCCTGTGGTAACTGACACTATGCTAAAAGAGGAATTTTAAATGAGCCATTTCCATTTCCATTCATTCTTGTTAAACAAGTTATTTGATTAAAGTTTAGTTCAACTAAATTGTTGATTTTTTTGGATTCATACAGTGACTCATACTTTTCCAGTGTTTTCACACAGTACCCATTCAGTCCAAAGGTGATTCGAAGCATTAACTTTGAGATACATTCAGTTTTTACTTCTAATTCTAATTCTTGGAATAGATTTGGATTTGGGGTTTAGGTACAAATACAATGACAGGTTAAAGGTGTGCATATTTTTCTATGAAACTATGTCTTTTAGAGTACTTTTATAGACCCACAATGTTATTGAAGGTAGGAAAGTATATGGATGTCATTGAAGGTCTGGAACGATTGGTGATAACAAAATAATATTAAATCCATTCATTAGTGTCACATCTCTTGTGATTGGGCCAGCATAAAACCGAAGCAGACAAGGTGCAGACAGTTCATCCATATTTATTTCTGACTCGGACATATTTTTACAACTACATTTACACTAGTTGTAGAAATTGTGTATAAAGAAAAGGAGTCAGATTCTGTATCTGTGATTTAGGAGCTGATATTCTCTGGTGTAAAGTCAATGTGTAAACCCGGCAGCAGCAGCACACAACAATCTCTCTAGAAGTTGCCATGACAACGACATCAATGATAGGGAAATAAGCCATAATAAAACCACAGTCATCTGGGGACAGGATCGCTGTGAATGACCTCCAGCTATACCGTATAGTCACTGTCACTAACAATTTATTGATCAACAGAAATGTATTTCAAATAGAAAATGTTACCTTTGTTGTTGCCTCTTCATAACAGGTATCATTAGTTTTCAACAGAAAAGAAAGGTGCAGAGCTGTGCCTCAGCTGGTTTTTATTATGAATGGAAAAGGATTAGCAGAAGATGCCACCAGTAAACCATTATTATGGTGATCCCCACACTCAGTGTTGTAATTTTACCTTGAAATGGGTCCATAATCCAAGGATTAGACACATTAACATGCCTGAAGTGGAGTAAACCTAATTTCCATGGCAAACACTCACTCACAGACATTTACTGAAATGTGGTTGCATTTAGTTTCTAAATGCTATATAGTATATATGGTAGGCCTATACAGAGTATTTCCTCTCTTGTGATATTGTTTCATCACTTAACTGCCAGAATCAGTTCCTAAATTCATCAAATGTGGCTGTAGCATTGCAGAGGTAAATGGAATTGCATTACAAAGAGATTTCCGTCCATCCATCCATCCATCCATCCATCCATCCATCCATCCATCCATCCATCCATCCATCCATCCATCCATCCGTTGGTTATGTACACATTTCTACACAAATTAGGGATTTTGTCAACATTATGCATTACAGCTTAATGAGCAAGTAAAAGATATGAAATATCAGAATAAAATATTGATCATGGCCGACTTCACTCTTAACATATTGATAGTAGCTTTCTGGGGTTATCATCATTCATACTGCATGCTTGCTAATATATACAGTTCTCTGAGTAAGCAGAACACAACATTTTGGAAGTACCTGCTGGGTCTCTGTGAAGGGCCAAGTCAACAGTGTCAAGACACTGATGGATATATGCTGTGATTGAAGATGTACGGATGGACACAGGTGGATGAAGTAGGAGTCTGTGATCATAAATCTAAATCTAAATGTGCACAAAGAGATGGTCAAAGTCAGAAAGCAATGGAAGGTCAACATGGTCACACAAAGACAGTGTTGCAGAAAACATGGAGTATACAAATGTACATCTGTAGGATGTAGCCACTGCTTGTGGCAAACATATCTCACAGCTATCACCCGGGGAAAAGTCTGACAATTTACTTTTACAGTACACAGAGACTATTTCCTCCTATAGACTGTACCATTTGTATTCATTTTCTTGGAATTTTTCCAATTGGTTTCATCACTTTGAGCAATAGTAATATGTTTCATTGTTAATATCAAATAGTGATTAATGCAGCTGTAGTGATCAAATTAAAACATTTGGTCCACACTATATGTACTATATATCTACATGCAATTCTGCCAGCCTGTAGATAAAATAATAAACATGGTCATGTTTCAGCAGTTTCAGGCAACATCAAGTCAAGTCTGCAACATCATTAAGACTTTTTTGTCCCTGCCTACAAAAATGAATTACATCTATTTGAGTTACATGCCAATTTTACACAAATGTGCGATTTTGAGGATATATAGAACATTTTGCTTATTCTGTGTGCTTGCGTGATGACAGGCAGAACATTGTAAAATGGTCTAGAGTGTACTGTTTGTATATAGCATCAGAAGAGTCTAAATGAAATCACTGACCAATATAAATACTCATCTTCCTGTACACACACAAACACAGGAAAACATCCAACATCAGTTGCTGTGATGTAATTACTTTTCATTTGATGTGCAAAATTATTCAAAGTCAATGAGACGGAAAGTGTTCTGCAGTCTATCACAGGAACTGGCATTGTTTACTTCCCTCCAACACATCATTTGCTCTATCTCGCAGTCACAATTATTCTCTCTGTCTTACTGTCATGCACATTCCACAACAGTGTATCACAGCATGCCTCATTTAACTAGACAGCAGTGTGCGCATGCGTGTGTGCAATCCCTTATGTTTCTGTTGCTGCATTGTGTTTTTGTCTATTTGTTTTCATTTGGATGTCAGTTGGTGTTTGGATGCATCTGTTATAAGATAAATCTCCTTCTTGTTGAGCCGAGCTAACAAACATCATTGGGTTGTATATTCTTTTATACCCTATTTACACATTGTATTAACATGTGATTTGGATGTGGATATCTCGTCTGGACAAGGAAAAATGCATGTTAATTGAAACAGGCAGATATGAAGACATTCCTGGAGACCAGTGTTTATGTGTTCTTGTCATATTGGTTTTGTTGAGGATGGAATTAATTTTGTGTTTCATTGCCAAATGTACAGTGACCTAAAGAGTCCACCATATGAAAAAACAGGAGGATTTTTTTTTGAAGATGAGATGTTTGCTTTGGCCAATACAACTGGATTGGCCATTTGCAGGTGACCTGGTCACTTTGTGATCAGATCCGATCTCAGCCAGCCAATTGTTCGATCACATTTGGAGAAAGAAGTTTAAAGGTCATCTAACTCCACCTCAAGGCTTCATCAGCAGAGTGAAAAGTAGAGCCCACATCGCAGCGGTGTTTACCCTCTGAGACCTGCCTTGTCTGTTGACAGCTCTGCCTGCATAATTTACAAATGGAGATCAGATTCCAATGCAGGTAGAATTGAGGAAAAAAGGAACATTCATTATGACCAGGTGTAAATGGAAGGCCCATAATACGCTGTAATGGGAAACTGAATTTGTCATGCATCTTCTGATTAGACATTGGCAACCCCTGGCTTGGTCCCATATCTAATAGATCTGAATTTCTGTACAACCTACTGTCCAAAGACAAATGGACAGCTGTTGTAAGTTGACTATATATTATCGTGGATTAGCCTTTTGTCTTTGTCGGCTTTGACAGCAATTTGAAACAGTGGTGTTGAAATGTTGGTTTCACTATTAAAGGCCACAAATCAGTTGGTGTGCTATAATCTTTTTTTCCACCTAAAATTTGTCCTTGATCTGAGAGCACCTGATTAAGCTGCACATTGTTGACAGAACCTTTTTGGCCCGTGATCAGATGTCACTATCCCAATAATGTATTCAGAAGAGATATTGTATGTTAATAGTGGGTGGAAATGGTGTTTTACACTAGTGTTTGAAACCAGAAAAAGCTACAAAAACAGAATTTAAAATGCTGTGATTGGTATGTTACCATGATTCAAAGAAGACAAAGAAGAAATCCTGGCTTTGATGGAAACAAGGATAATGAATTTGCATAGAGGGTTACAGTAAGAGAGTGAAAACAAACCACAGATGTACTTTTTACACATTTACACTCAGACATAATCCTGCAGTGTTTGCCTTTGTCCACCTGATGGCAGTATGACTCCAGCTCTGAAACTTCCACTGAATCCCTCTTTGTTCTCCTGCCAATTTCTCCTGTTCTGCTGCTTTTTTTCTTACACATCTATGAGAGGAGAGAAAAAGAGGGAAAAAAGTGTCCCCGGGTTAAAATAAATAGCCTTTCACAGTTAATTTAATTGACTATTTTGTACAAAATCGAGGTAATTCCGCCTCGGCTGCAACAGCAAACAAGAATAGCATTGCCTTGGCAATCAGTTACCACGCAAACACAGAGAAAGGCTTTAATCTGCTTCTATCACAGAGGAGCCATGGCTGAAGTTTGTTCAGACACTGTGAGGCACCTGTTTTCTTAATTGTTGTAACATCTCTGCAGAGGAAAAATACACTCTCTGTGGAGCAAGGGATAAAGGATAAGATGTAAAATTAACATTCAGCAAGAGGAGTTAGAGAACGACAGAGCATAAAGGACAGAAAGATGGTCAGAGTGAAATAAGTATTTAAATATATGTTTTATGCCCCTATTGCATTAGTCTAAAATTATTCTGAGGAAGGTTCAGTTGCTACATCAGATGTCATTATGTTTCTATGAAATATATGTAAGAGAAAAACCTCTTCTACTATCTTAAATTTTCACTAATTTCCTTGTTAACATTTTACTACATTTTTGGTTTCAGGTGTGAAATACTCTCTTTGTGTAATTTCAGAGGTTCAGAGTTGAGGTCAGTGTGGAGAAGTGGTCCTTATCCTCCACTCTCTAACTTCTTAATCATCTTTCTGTCCTGCTGACTGGACGCATGTGTGAGTGCACAAGTGTGTATGCGTGTGCATGTCCCTCAGTATCTGCCTGTGAAACAGAGAGCATGTCCGTCGGAGGTGTTGCTGTTCTCGCCTGTCCTGCTACCTCCAGCCGCGTGTCTACCGCCCCCCACAGGCCGGCTGAGGTTACCCCATGCTGACCTGTTTAATTGTCTGCCTGTCCCAGGGCCCACTGGTGAGTGTGTGTGTGTTCCCCGTTGCGCTGAGAAGGACAAGGGCGACAACATACACACACACATGCACACACAAACGATACACACAAGGGGTAAGAGCATTAAAACAAGAACAAAACCACACAGTGTCTCTGTTAGATACTGTCAGGCACACGTTGTAAGTGTGTGTCCCATTAAAATGTGCTCATATCAAAGAGCTTCTCTCAAGTCTGCCTGTTGTTTTGAGTGTGCTGAAACAAGTGCACACATCCCACCCGCGGATTTAGAAACTGTAGCTTCACACTAGCTACTAGAGAAACAACTCACAGAACTATGGCTGCACAGTCCTTTAAATATGTTGTTTTAATGATAGGAGCTTTTCCGAAGTGTTTATTTTGCATATGGATCAGAAAAATCAGCAACATGCAATCATGAAACTGAGTTTTGAAGTCTCTTTTTTCAAGTGAGTCAGACTGATGACCACTGATGTGTGACCATTTAAATGTGTCATATTTCAACTATAGCTGAAAATTTAAAGTTGGATGGGCACAGTGAATGATGACGATGCTTGTCATGGTAGAAAGGCAGATGACCACATACTAAACTCCAAAGATTCATTTGTGTCACCAGCTTTTCAGTGCACATGCCTTGAAAAAGACCCAGTGTGATCAGAAAGATACTGGTATAATAAAATAACTGGTTTGTGCTGTATCGCTGAAATAATTTTAAATGTTGCAGGACTGCTCTGAGTTGACATGCATTTGACTTCAAAACATTGTTGCAGTTGCAGAATGGGTTCAAGAACCTGAGCAGCTTAAGTAAAATAGGACACTCTTACAAGACTTTACCAATCAATTAGAAAAAACAACATGACTAACAAAAAAGAAACATAAAGAAACAAATTCTTTAAATTTAAATTTGGCTGTGTAGTTTTTGAGCTATCCAGTTAACAAACAAGTACTATGAATTAATGTGGCTGAGCAGCAGCAGTGGCATTTAAACGACCACAGCAAACGATGTAAGGTAGTGCTTGTCACATTGGGTCATCTGTACCTAAATCGGGCATCTACCATACTGTGTAACCAGATAAAGTGATTTCTGTCACAATCCTGTCTCTTTCAGTGATTTAATGAACACAGGATAACTGTTTTAGTGATCAATCTGTGAAAGTTTGAAGATCTTAATTGCTTAGAAATTATGTCTTGTGATGTCAGACAACACCACAGTCCTTGAACCAAGAGATTCACTATTAAGAAGTGAATTCTATGTCATGGTGTGCTGGTATTAGTAGTCATAAAACAGTCTAATACACAGTTCAGGTCATGTGTGTTTCCTTTAACAATGACACTGATCTTTCCCTAATCTTAACCACCAGGTCTTTACCATAAAGGATGGCAGAACAGGAAGCTCTCATTTCCCGATCATCTGAGTCAGTTTGGAAAACGCTAACAAACAATGCTATCCTGCTGATAAGGGTACTCAATCAGAAAATGTGTCATTTGCCAAAGTTAAAACACTTGAGACAAGGGCTATCTGATCCCCATGCCTGAATTCCAGCTTTAACCCATGGACACTGAAACTGAACGCTGACTTGGAGGGCAGTGACAGTTTGCTTCCGCCTCTGGGAATCCCAGAACCCAGTTCTTCTGTACATAACAGTAGAATAGATAGCTGGTATCAGAATTCTCATATGTCTATACATGGCCAGACTTATTTAGACAGAATGATCCCCTAGTACTGATTAGAACCCCAGTTTTCACCTGGTATTGATGCATGATCTGTGTCTGCATATGTCATCTGGATAATATCTGGTCCCCAGGCCTTTGCATTTACACCTGGTATTAACAAGCGCTAACAAGCATGTTTTCTCCATTTCACTTGAACTGTGATCTGATTTCTTTTAATGAAAATTAGTTAGGTGGGGCTAACGGACTCAAAAAACATGATGACTTCCAGGTCAAGGAAGCAATGCCATGTCATTTCAAGACCACTTTTTGGGAGGGAATACTTGCTGGCTAGGTGGTGGAGTTGGCTGACCTATCAAGTTGCTGAATGTACTTTTTTCTTAAGAATGCAGTTATGCTGTGTGGGCTGTGTATTCTGTTACACCTTCATGTGCTTTCCCTGATCCAGAGGAGAATAACAGATCCCATTAATGCCAGGTGTGAAGGGGGTCAAGGACACTTTCGGACATCGCTGTTGAAGTTGAATTCTTACTTCAGAAAATTCTGCAGATTTTTTTAGATGACTGGACTTACAAATAAAAAAAAATCTTCAAAAACACCTTTTCAGTGCTATAGCAAACACAACCGACTTGGCAGCAAATCACAAGAAGAAATATAGTGTAGATTAATAAGAAATCTATACTTTGTGTCATGGCAGAGGAGTGGATACTTTCCAGCGTGTCTGTGAAGTGAGCGCTGAGAGGGATTTCATAGTGTGCTCTCAGTTGCGGATCATAGATGCTCAGCCACCCCAGGGCAACACAGGGCATCAGGATGAACTACAGGCCAGGGGAGGGAGGCTGACATGTTTCTTAACTCTGTGTGTGTGAGTGTGTGTGTATATGTGTCTGTGAGCGTGGAGATCATGGGTGTGTGGGGGCTATTAGTTGGAAGTGTGTGACTTGGGGGGTGGTAGTAGTTGCGGTAGGGTGGATACTGAGAGATGGTGTGTGTGTGTGTGCGCTTGCACTTCCATGCCAGCCCCCAGGCCGGCCCCATAGTAATTACACACTCCAGTGACTGGACTGGAAGGGAAATTGAAGGCCTGGGCAGGAGGCCCCAGCTGCCTCACTCTCCCTCCCCATCAGCCTGCTGCTGATTGAGCTTGCCTAACACACACACACACACACACACACACACACACACACACACACACACATATATGGATATATATATACATATGTACACACTCACACACACACACACACACACACACACACACACACACACACACTTCGAGATAGCCATGCCCACACATGCACGCTTTTGCTCTTTCACTTTTGCATACACAAGCACCGTCTTACTCTTTTTCTCTCTCCCTCTTTCTCTCTTTCTCATGCACACACACATGCACATGCACACACACGCGCGCACACACACACACACACACACACACACACACACACACACACACACACACACACACACACACACACACATCAATCCTCAGAGGAAATTCTGCTTTGTGTTGCGGTAATGAGATTCTCACACACCCAGCCTTATTTACCAGCCCAGGCCAGTAAAGGGTGTGGGACTCAGTGAGTGAGGGGCTGGTGTTCATGTGTGTGCATGCATGTGCACAGTATGTGTGTGTTTGTTTGAAGGTGGTGGTATGAGCTCATCTATCCAGCTTCTCTTCTCGATGATGACATCCTCAAATCAAAATACCTTTTCCTCCATCATCCAGGCTGAGGAGGTTCAGGTGGCATGGTAAAAAAGAGGATAGGATCCTGATATCATGTGCTGAAATAAATCTCAAAAAAGACAACAAACAAAATGGCTTTCACTCATTACCCTGTCCCGATTTTCTTTGGAAAAGCATGCCCATATCCATCATGTGTCTGTGCTGAAAGGGCCTGGCCTGCACCCAAGCACTGTCATTCCTGATCAAGATAGTTAGGTATGGTGGAGGAGAAGGGGAGGGAGGAGTTTCAGGTTGGTCTGTTTCACAGCCAAATTGGCATTTGTTCCTCATCAGTTTCTTTCCTTGTCTGTCACACATACACCAATGCTAGCTCTCCCCACAACACAGTAGCACTTAAGTCTTTGAAAGCTTGACACTGACAGCTTTGGACTGAAACTGTCAAATGCTGTTGAACTACCTATAACCAGTCAGATGAAGTAACAAATGGAGCATTTTGTTATGTTTTTACAGTGCATTGTTTTTGGAATTTGTCAGATTTGTTATTCATGGTCATGGAGAAATTGTCACATCACCTGCACCTGTATTTAAAATCATCAAAGTCTTACAATTTCATGACAAACACAAGTATTTTGTATTTTCACCCCTGATGTCAGGATGTGAAAGCTGCAGGAGATGAAAGCAATGGAGCTGGTACAAATGGTCATTTATATACAATATTGTTACTGCCTGGCACATCTCAAGTACTTTCCAGTGCTGCAGTACTGCATTTCTTTTAAAGGCATACTGTAGTGTTTTAAATGTTTAAATGTATTTTTCCTAGTTGACAAATTAATTTTACAAGGTCAATTTTTAGCTGTTCTAGAGCCTAAAATGATTTTCCACAATCCTACTGAGAAGTTGGACTTGTACGTGTTGAAATTTCAATTTTAAAAGTTGAGACTAAAAGTTTATTTGTGACCTTTGGAAACAATGTGTGTTTTCCTTTCCTGTCAGGCAGGAATTTGCTTCTGTTCATTTCTGTGCAGTGTCAACAGCGAACATCATTTCTCTTTCATTGTCAGCTGTACAGTGCAGGCATTTCTGATGAAAGCCATTTACAATTGCAACAACCATGTAACTTTGACAGTTATAAAAGCAGATATGATGTTCAGTGTGATAGATTAACTTTTTTTAGTCTCTTATCACACCTTGTTTCCTCCAGCAGTGGCAGTACAGAGCAAAAAAGCTCTGATAAACCCATTCCGTGCGACCCTCCCATCACTAAACAGCAGACAGAAACAGTTAGTGACTAGATGGTGAATATTGTGGAGCATTTAGCAGCTAAAGAGCCAGATGTTTTTTTCAGGAGTCGGTGGAGATCAAAACAGAAATACAAGGAGAGTAACTTTTGGATTTACATCAATCAGGTGCACACAAACACATCTCAGAGTGAATGCTGATGTTGCTCTGTCTGCTTGCTGTGTAAATCGGCCAGTGTTTTGTAAGCTGTAAGCCATGTAACTTATCTAGGTGACAACATGTCACTGTTGTGTTTTCAGTTTGTTTTGCTATCCAAAAGTGGCCAAAAATTGTATTAATGTTGCTTTAAATAAGTTTTCAGTGTGCAGAAGTTAATTATCACATTGTAAAGAAATCAGTAGAAACCAATACTGTCAGAAAAAGACTAACTAAAGTAACTGTAAAGTATTGCAGGAAATTTCAGGAATTGATTGATGGAAATTCAAATACAAAAACAGTGGTGTGTTCCTTCATAGATCTCATTTATAAACAGTCAATAAAAACATCAATTTAACAACATATTCATCACATTAATTATATCGGGTTAGTGTTTGTGGGCTTTTCACACAATGTACAAAATAAAAGGAGAAAAAAAGCATACACTGTACACACTTGTTGGTCTCACCTCACATCAGAGCTTGTCACTTCTACTGAGTATATGGCTGTGATAAAGTCACACCATTCCCCTCCTCCTCCTCATCCTCCTCCTCCTCTATTTCTTCCCCTGACTCTTGACGGTGGCGGTAGGGGGCTGAGGGGGCGGGGGGGATGCGGTGTGGACGAGACAGATTGTGCTCGTGTGTCGGAGGCCGTGGTGTTAGCGGAGGAGGAGAGGGAGGCTGTCTCTTTGAGGATTCGGCCCGCTCGCCTTGCCTCGTCTCGCCTGCCTGGCTCTTTGAAGCTGTTCGATGACCGCACAGGGCAACATCACCGCAGGTGGGGGGAGGTGGGTGGTGGTGGTGTTGGTGGTGGTGGGGCAAAGAAGCCTGTCATTTGTATACAGCTGTTTCTTTCATCTTGTCGAGCTCCCCTCCTCCTCCTCCCACTCCTCTATCTCTTCCTCTACCGACTCCTCTTCTATTCCTCTATTGCTGTTGCTTCACTCCGTCTCTGAGACCCCTTCAAGCTCTTTAAAGAAGTTGTATTCTGCAGCCAGGCACCCAGGCTTGCAGCCAAGCGAGCTGGAGTAGGTTGCAGGAAGTGGAAATAATTGTGAATGCCACCAATAGAATGGCTATCATTAAGATCAAACGAAAGAGTTCGTATGAAGTTGGATTTATTCTTGAGCACTGCCCGTCTCATTTTGATTTCAACCCTGGATTCTTTCTGTATCACACTGTGAATATCTTCAGCTTTTTATTGTTGATTCATTGCAGCAACAAAAGGATGTGATGCATCTATTTTGTCCCTCTGTGGTAGGACACACTGGCAGCCCCAGTCCAGTAGGGAGAGAAAACCATGCTAGAATTATTCTCTCAATAATATGACTGTTACTAGCAACAAGCAAATACCTGCAGATGCTGACATACCTGTGTACATCTGTGCAAGACACAAATGATCATGTAAGCAGCTTACACTGGCTGGCTAAAAGCTCCAGTGCCTTGATGAGTAAATGATATATAAAAAAGCCACCACATAACATGTCTATGATGTTGTAGAGTGCGCCATGTGTCCAAAAGCACCTGATCCTGTACCTGATCTGATAATGACCCATAAGTCTGCCTGAACTAAAGACACCAAGCCAAACCCCCCAAAACTCCCTTTACGGACCCAACAGCCAAGAAAGCCAAGCCTGAATGGACCTGATGATGGAATAAGACTACACAATATTCTTGTCCTCTCAGACGGTCATTGTGTCAGATTAGGCAACTGAGTCATCAGTTTTTGCCCTGACTTGGTCGGTGACATGGCAGACTTCACATTGGACCCCAACCAATCACAGCAATTGCACAACATGAACTTCATTACAAAAGTGATTGGTAAGGTGCCAGGGGCTGAATTCTCTGTTCCACCTGACAGCATCAACAACAAATGTTTATGTATGTAATCACAGTTTTATGAATGAAAGTGAACCTGGAACAATTCATCTTTCAGTGAAAAGAAATAATGAGATTATTCCTTTTTTGTTTTGCCATGTTTATTACTGTGTACAGGGCTCTGCCTTGTAAAGGCTGTCAACCTAGGTGAGAGGAGGAAAAGAAATTCTTACATGCTCGTCTGTTTGAAGTCATTGAGACACTACACAGGAACTGATTGATGCTCATGTGAGTGTCTGTCTGGTTGGGCCATTATCAGGTTGACAGTCTTCAGTCTGGTCCTGGCACAAAGCAAAAGATGTCCAAAGAATAATCCATATTGTCAACAGCTTGGATCTTTTTTTTTTGTAGTGTCAACCATCACTCCGGTTGATTATAGCAAAACCCAACCAAGATAATGGCATAGCTAAAAAAAGGAAACACACCTCTAAGTTAGACAAACTGATTTGGACACAAAACAAAGAGAAAGAATCCACTGTAGACATCCACCAAAGTTTATGGACCAAATTCTTGGTTTAGCTTTGACCTATCATAGTTATATATTTATGTCCACAGTTTTCCCGGTCAAGGAGGTATTATTACCAATATTTTGGGACATCTTACATTTGGTTTTACCCTTAATATATATAAAACTATTATTATGTTGTTGAGATACATCAATAAGATATTCATAGCATGATACTTTACATTTTGGAAACAAACATCGTGACTTGAATTCCACACTGTATGCACAGGATTGTGTAGACATATTGAGTGCAGGTCACCCATGTTTTGGCACAGCTCAGAGCCCAGTAAACAATCACTTTGGTTACATGCATAAAACCAGAGAGAATAGACTTGGGTTGCAGCTAAAAACGGGTGTTACACGCCCTGCATAGCTGAATTGATTTAAATAGAGTGTATCTGTTCCGTCAGACGTGCATGAGACGGATGACTGAATAATGCAGCTGAAATGCCTCCTGTCTAGACAAGCCTTCATTCTCTTTCTCATTTCACTTGTTTTAACAACTTTCCCAAAGTATTATCATTAATAGTTTGACAAAATAATCTTAATTCAAGGTCTCATATGAGGTTACTAGTAAACTGACTCATTAGACTCATCTTCAGTCTTTGAAGATGTGTAATTAATAAATCTGTATTTTTGTTAATTTTGACTTTTCAGACCACAAACAACATTCATGCATGACTTTTGACATGTATGAAGCCATGCTCCTCAACTCCTTTGATTCTCTGACTGGAATCACATCCATATCTACCATCTCAACCATTGAAATCCTATAACGTAAGAACTATTTTTTCCCCTCATCCAGGCAAACCAATTTCATTCAAATACATAGAAAGACATGATTCTGCAGGTAAAAGAAAACTAATGTTCTCTTTATTCCATCAAATGTCTCATTCTCGGTGAATGGAATAAAGAGTTCTGATAACAGTCTGTTCTTTTGTCCAGCATAACGGAACACAGAGCTCCTGGATAATCTTATGAAGTCCTAGCATTGAAACACTTGACAATCCCCTCTGTTCTCACCGTAATACACAGAGACCACATATGCCTTGATGTGTTGCTACACCAATTAGCAGCAATTAACACTAGCCCACTGAGCACCTGCGTTTGGGGCTCTGGCATCTGGGCTGCATTATCAGAAGTATGTTGTTGTATTATCTGAATAAGTGCTGGAACACTGAAACCATCCCCGCGGGCTCTCGTCTGTCCCAGGGTCTCAGTGTGTCCCCAGCTGTAATATGCAGTGTTTTTCTGCTTCATAAAGAATGCCATGCCAAAGCTATCAATCCAAATAATTTAACATACCTCTCTCGTTCTTTAAAGGCCACCTAGACATCAGTCAAACATCTATTCTCTTACATGAATGAGCTCCACCACATCTGCTGGCCGTGTTGTTGTAAATGATTGTTTTGCATTGACTTCCCTGAGTACCCTGGACGAGTTGAGAGACTGCCCTATACAAACAGGCCGAGCGGTTGTTATTTCAGCACTGACGCCTGGCTCACCAGACACAGAGGGCGGAATATCGATCGGCTGTCGCTGAGCATGCAAAGCAGCAGTCTGAAGGAGACACTAGAAATACAGCACAGGCAGCTCACAAAGGAGCGAGCAGTGCATATAAAGCAAGAGCAAGAGAGGTGGGGAGGTTTGAGAAGTAAGATAAGATAAGGTAAGATAATCCTTTATTAATCCCACAACGGGGAAATTTGCTGTGTTACAGTAGCAAAGGGGATAGTGTAATAGTAAGAAACATCAGTAAAAAAATGCAATGTGCAAAAAAAATGCACTTGAATAAGTTCACAAGGAAATGAGTAAAACAGACAGTGGTTGAACACTATTGCACATAAGTATTGATATTTCCCAGTTTAGTATGCACCGTGACTAACTTCATGACTGAATTTGTCAGTGTCAGTATGTGTGGTCTACTGAGAACAGTGTTGACTTCTACTGATCTGGCCAATGATAAGCCAGTGTTGGTAACAGAGAGACCAGAGGTGGGAAATGAGAACCCAGCAGCAGGAAATGAGAGGCCGTCTATTCATTTGAGCAAGGTAGTAACACATGTATGTAGCCTAGCAACCCAATGGTTCAGCAGGTCATTAGCTTTCTGAAGCTGGTAACTAGCACACCAAGGATACATAGATTAGCTACTAATTTGACTGGTAATTTTCTTCTTTTGCAATTCATGTGGGGCATTACTGCTTTGAATGTGCATATGTGCAAAATATTTTGACTTCAAAATATGTTGAATTGTGGGCTTCTCTACATTTCAGACCACACAACTGTGACGATCATGTTTAGCCATGACATTATTATTTCATTTATTATTTTATTTATTTTATTTACTTACTTATCATATCAGGCCAAATCAGTAGCTGTCATTGGCAGGGACAAAGCCTAAGGTAATCTACCTGGCCTCGACATGCTAGTTATCAGCCCAGCCAGTAGCTGATCCAGTGGGTTGCTGGACTCTGTGTGCTAGTTACCTGCTGAGCCGGCAGCTGATCCAGTGAGTTGTTTGGTTAGATGTTACCACCTTGGTTGAATGAATAATCAGCTTGTCATTTCCCACTGACAACCTCTCAGTTACCAGTGCCAGCTTATCACTGGCCAGACAATGAAATGGACAAAGAAATGGAGACCATGCGCTGCAGAAAACCCTTAGACTTGAAGTCCTGTATCCTCACATTGTGTGGTCAGTTGGTGAGGGAGTCCATGATCCATGCTGTGAGGAGGTGGTTCACACCAACTTCTCCCTCAGAGGCATGAATTGTATGGTATTGAAAGCATTGTCAGTCAAAGAACATAATTCTTACAGTGCTCCCAGTCTTTTTAAGTTGAAAGAGGGATCTATGCAGGAAGTGGATGACAGCGTTCTGCACCCCAATTGCAAGTTGACAGCAGGGATAAGTAGACAGAGGGCAGATCCTTGATTAAATCTGTTGGAGAAAAAGATCAGATGTCACCCACTTTTTAGACCTTTTAGACCAGATTTTTTCTATTTATTTATTTATGTTACTTACAGTTTTCTGCTGTAGTTTGGTTAGGTTTTTAGAACAGTCTTAAACCATACACAAATTGACATCAAATACATGTTAACTATAGGGTAGGATCATGCTTTTCTTTCAAAATATGATTAATGTTTGTTAAAGAGGGCATACATGATGTTCATGGCACTACTTCTCCCTTAGCTTACATCCTGGCAGGTTCTGAGAAATGAATATTAATATTATAACTCCTTTGTCTTTTTATTTCAGTTAGTAATGAGGTCATAAACCATCCACTTCAATCAACTGAGTAATATTCTGTACAAAGAATGTTAAAAAAAGCTGCTCCTGGGAGTGATTAAAAAAAAACAAAACAGTTATCGATCACAAATATAAATACCTAGACATTAAACATGAACAAAATCAAAGGATAAAACATTTTGAAGTAAAAATATTATTTTAGATAATTCCAAGAAACTCAGATTGTTAGCTTCTTTTCAAAGCTCAGTATATATGTATATATTTTTTACTGTCCTTGTTCAGCAACTCCTTATATGCTGAAATGTCAGTCATGAAATAGTAGGACACCCTGTTCTATCATTCAGTTAGGCTTTATTATAGCTGTACTGCATAGGCAAATAACAGCAATGACAGTAACCTTGCCAATATTTTGCTTACTTTAAGTTTTACCATTCTGGCAAAATTTATAAACTGTTCCACTCATTCAGTGTGTCCCCCCGCCCCCTGAGAATTTGATGCATCCCTATAATGCAGCATTTACACTATCAAGGGAGAATAAAATATTCCATTGAAACGCAGAATGTAATATTAGTTGTATCCAGGTTTTCAATAAAAGTGGCAATACTGGCTCTGAATATCTGCTGTGTAATTTACTGGTCTAATCCATGTCCTCACATCCTTCAAATCCAGGCTGAAACCCATCAGTGCAGTGAGAACACTGAGAAGGTGTTAAATTACAACAACAAACCGGCTGAGACTGTCTTTCACACCTTGTCCCATCACACTAACAACCACTGAAATATACAAATGTGCAGGATTTGGCTCCATTTATGCCAATCACAGCCATGCAATTAGAAACACTGGCATAGAGTGTAAGAACAACAAAGGAAAACATGAGGACTGAACCAAGCTGACAGTGTGATCTATTCCTTATTGTTGACATGCTATTATTAATACTGCTGCTGCTACTACTACTCCTCATTGGAATTAATGGCAAAATGAGGATGAAACAAGATTGAATCATTTCCAGCAAAGCATAATTCTTTTGTGAAATAGACAACAAACATCAATATTAATATTCAACATTTTTTAAGATTTTTATTGATATTTTATGCTGAACTGCAACCTGAATTTTAACTATTCATATGTTAACATAATAAGGCAACAAGTTATCATATCTGTGACCCTCTATCACAGATCACAGATAATTCTCTGTTAATCACTATGAGCGACCCTTTTGCATTGTTATATTGCTTACAAATGTTTTTGTGGCCTAACTCTAAATAAATACAGGAGACAGGAGGCAAACTAGTCAAGTCATTTGCTTTGTATACATTAGGAAACATCATATAGTAAGAAGTGTAATTTTCACAAAACAATGTTGATTAAGGATACAAAAACAAACAAACAAACAAACAAACAAACAAACAAACAAACAAACAAACAAACAAACAAAAAACTGGCAATCAAGAATACAGTCCTTGGTCTCTGAGTCATGAAACTCTCTTAGTAGCTCTCAAAGCCACCACACCCAGTCAGTGGTGGGGGAACTGTGGGATGTTTAACTACCTTTAAATGAAGAGTCAATTTGCAAAAATTAACAAACTGCCACATTTACAGACTGACCGTACGCAATATTTAAGAAAATCATTGCTAATGTGATCCTTTGGAAGGCAAGGAGTTGGGCTTTTGAACACTTTATTACTACAGTGGCTGGAGTGGTGCTTAGTAATGCTTATACTTGAACCTTTTGGAAAGTCACCAGTCACATTTCCTCTTTCTAATTGATAAAGCTGTTGTGTACTTGTGTGGAGAGTGCAAAGTAGCTTCTGGCATATGAACTATGATAATAACTCCCTGTTATCTTGCCAAAACCTCTCTATGTTGTGTCCACAAACTCAAAGTACAACAGACAAGTTCCACTTTTGCCATTCTGGACCATATTGTGTGGTTGTATTTATAATATAGATTAAATTGTTTGTTGACATTACATGTCCCTTTACATGCCAGTCCCCTTCCCGCTCTATTCAATGATGAAGTATTAAATAAAAATGTGGTAAAGCTGTTATTGACCAGTGTTGGACCAGGTCAAGGCAGTCGACTCAACCCAGACTTCTGCTGTCAGAATGTAAAGCTTAAAAGGGCAATGAATACGATTTTCCCTGCCCCATAGCACATGATGACCCTAATATATTTGCAGGAGCTTGACAGGGTTGTTGATCAATACCGATTACTCAATGATTACTTGGCCAGGTGCTGAGAACTCTGGCTATCACTTTCAAGGCCATTTTCTATTTTGGAGCAAAAGTCTCCCACTGCTGACAAATCAGTAGAGGTCACACATTATTTAATGTGCCTAAAGTAAGACATCAAGTAAGTAAACTATGACTATGAGGCTAAAATAGTGAACCTTTGAAACTGTCTTCAAATAAGTTTAAAAGTCTGCTTCTGGCTCATAGAGGCTAAAATATTCATAATGAGACTGAATTGCCTTTGTTATTTCACTTGATTCATTTCGCCTGACATCATGTTCATGTTGCATGCATCACAATATATTATCATTACATTGCCAGGAGTTGTTATTTGTGTACATCAGCTTATAAAAACCTGTAGCCCAACAGCTGTGTCCACCTCATCCATGCTTGTCATTTTTTTCAAGATTTTATTCTGTTGCTAGTTCGCATTGATGTAGCTGGGTAGTTAGCTAGCAATGTAAGCATGTGCCGCCAGCAAAGGAACTGCTGCACTTTACATTCTAAATTGCCATTCTTGATCCACAAATAAATTAAGTAAAACTCCTTTGTTTCTGAGATCACCACTATAAAATTGACGCAAACAATCTCAAATGTACTTGTATTGTCGTTTTAAATTCAGAGACACAGTGGAAAACACTGCATGCAGTCTTTGCTCCTGTTACCTGGGGGTTTGGATGAGGACACTGGGGCCAGGCACTGGAGGGTCCTGGAGAGTTATTTAGCACAGAGAAAAGTTTTAATTGATCTACAATCTCTTGTGACTTGGTCAACTGCTTTCAATGCAGCTGCTTTCAACATGCATGTTGTTTGCAGGACAACTGTACGTTATGGTGTGTGATTTTGATTTTGTTTTGTCATTCTGTTAGTTGTCTGTGGGTGTTTCTTTTTCTCCCTCTGTGTCTGCAGTGGAGGTGTGGCCTGGTGGTGCTGCGGGCAGACGGCGCACCTAAGGCTGACTCCTCTAATTTCCCCTGCACTTAAGCAGCGCGGCGGCATCGCCTTGCTGCCAGATTGTCCAAGCGTCTAGACTTTCCAGCCATTCTCTTCCTTGAGCTCATAGCTATCTTGTCTCTAGTGTTTCTCTGTCGTCTGTGTGCATACCTCGTTAGTTGGCTCTCTGTTTGTTAGTCCCACATTGTGGTTTCCTTAGTTAGTCAGTCTTTAGAGTTTGTCTATTTTCCTACCTGCTCGCCACGGAGTAGTAGATATTTTTGTTTAGGGCTGAATTTGTGTTTTCTTATACTTCGGGTTTTTGGTTGTAGTTAGTGGTTATCTTGTTTGATTGAAATAAACCATTTGTGTTTGTGTTTGTTTCTCATGCTGTTTTCTGCCTCTTGGGTCCAAATAAAAATACTTAGATTTACCAAACGTAACACTGTATAATAAAAATAAGAAGTTTGATGTGCACATAAGCACGAAGGCTTCTGAGGTTATTTTGCAACAGTTAGGTTCTTGTTGCACAAAATTTAATTAGCCGGTCTGCCATGCATTGGGGCTTGATATTACTCCAGTGAGAGACTGCAGATGAAAATGATACAGTACTTGCTGCCTTCAGTTGGCTGTAAGACAGGCACCAGAGAAAAAGAAAAGCCTTCAGAATACACTAGTAGCTATTCTAGATTACAGTTCTGGATTCTGGTAAGAGTCATTTGTTAATCCTTATGCTGTCTTTTTGGCCTTTATGCCATAATTGGAATACAATAGAATTATTATTTTATTTTCTAGCTGAAGCAGCCACCTGGTTGAAAAATGTAGCAAAAAAAAAAAAAGTGGAAAGACTAACAAAACATAAATACAAGAATTTCGAGAGGTTTATGTGGCTGTGCCTTCACTAAATAATGTGACCTAAATATTATGGAACACTGGTGTACTGAGCTGACCTGTTCTGAGCAGGCAGGCAGGCAGCGGACCCTGCATTATGAACCATGATTGGCACCTAGATTGCAGTGTGCTACGGGATTGGCATCGCTACAACCTCTACTAGCCTTTCCTCCCACTGGGGCGTATGGTGATTCACCAAGATACCAAACCAGTGCAGTCAAGGAAGTAACCTCACTGCACCCCAGGAAAATGCCACTTTGCCAGTGTGATACTGCATTCCATGCATGAAAACAGAGGCCGAAAAATGCAACGTTTGTGTTGAGGTTGGAGAAAGAGAAAGGGCATTAAGATCATTACAATCAGCAAAATGATAAGGAAAGGAAAGCTATGGTTTATTACACACTGTGTTTCATTTATGTATTTATTTTTTGTTTGATATTATTTTTTGTGATTATACTCTGATCCACTTTTCCAGAAAGAGAACCAATGGGGCATGAAGAACAACAGACATACGGCCAAAAACGAGCACAATAAAGCTGAACAAAGACAGGTCAAAATGAGCATACTATAAGACATACAATACAGAAACAGAGCAGGTGGAACACTGTAAAATGTAAATAGAAACAGAATGTGATGATTGGAAAGCACTGAAATTTAAATATTTAATAGAAAATAGCACAAAGACAACAAATCAAATGTTGAAACTGAGAAATTTCATTTGAAAAGTGATGGCAGCAGCATGTTTCACAACAGTTTGGTATGTGCAGTGTTGGGAAAGTTCACTTTCTACATGAACTAGTTCAAAGTTCAGTTCACAAATTTTAAAATGAACTAGTTCAGTTCATAGTTCATAATTCAAATTTTTGAACTAATTTCACCGTTCTAAAAATGAACTAGTTCATAGTTCTTTTTTTCCATTTGTTGCTGCGAGCTATTATTTTTCAAAATTATTGCCACAGCCCATATAGAACCACAGACAGCAATTATTTTATCAGTTTTAACACTGTAACTATGCGTCAGATTTCATCTTCATATCCAATTTTGAACTCTTATCCAAGCATGGTTTACATTAGCATTGAGGGGACAGCATTTCCCCATCGTTTCTTTAACACTTTGTTGCTGTCCATTCAGTCCACACTAGTAACAGCTGCAGCTTTCAACCCATGTGACTGAAGTGCAGATTTTCTTTTTGAAAGCCGGCGGGCAAAGTTTGCACAGAAATGTAAGATTTTTCCCATCCTCACTGACCTTGTCATGAAACTCGTTTAAATGATCATACGACGCCTCCTTGCGGCTTTGTCGCCTACATGCTGCTTTTTGTTTTGATGACACATGCGGTGGTACGACACTGGTAGCTGGTGTTGCCAGATGTTTTTTCCGCTACATATTAAGGCCTGTTTACGGGGTTTTTGCTTGGAAGGCTCTATAGAAATCTGGCACCCTACTGAATGAAATTAAACTGAGAGAGCGTGCCGTTCACAGACACCAGAATCAACGAGTTCATGGTAACGTTCATCAGGCAGTAACACAGTATGTTCAGTTCACGTTCGCCCAAAATATGAATGAGTTCATGAACTATAGTTCAATGAATGCATTCAGGCACAACACTGGGTATGTCAGACTCATTTGGTCTCAAGAAAAATTGCTGTTACATTTGTAGCTTGTTATTTTCGTACCTGTGCTACCTGACAGTATTTATGCACTAAGTCGACAATATCGCAATTGGTCTCTCTCAAGGAGAGCTTGAATGTGCCAAGTAAACTCATGCCGATCAGTCTTATAGATTTGGATACTAGTGGTTTGCAAATGGAAATTATGATGTGGCGATGGCACTAATGCAGATGTCACCAAAATCAGTGGGCTCTTGGGACAACATTCACTAGAAACCTCTTTGCAATTTGGCTGATAGATGACAGATGTCTTTGTCCGGATGAAAGTACTGGATGGACAGACAGTGACAATGGATGCATCAACTGACTGATACTACAGATAACTTTTGGCACAAGTAGCAAGTCTACCATCTCTACCATCTCTATATTCCTGGACATATATACACACACACACACACACACACACACACACATATATATATATATATATATATATAATTAGTCTGATAAAAGAAAGCACGCCTGTTGAACCAGCGCATGGCCCTGTTGGTATAGACTGCAGGGTACCATTTTCCCTTCCACAAGTAAATATGAAATCCACCCAAGGGACTAAGTTGTGTGTACCATACTGTAAGAGGCCCCTGCTGAGCTATAATCTGATCAGTGTTGTGAAAACAGTTGTGATAATGCTGTGGAATTAGACCGACGAAGCCCCCCGTCGACTGTTACATTTGAAACCATTGGCACACAGGCTTGGGCTAATGACTCAGCTTTCCACTCAGACTGGCTGGGAAAATGGGTTTGAATAGTACTTAAGGGAGCCCTTAATATTGAATGCATTGTGAGCTAATTAGCTACAGTAAAATACTGTATAGTACACTGTAGCTTTGTGGTAGTTGCTTTGATTGGATGGTTAGAGACTATAAAGTCTCTCTCATAGGTTGCACATCAAAGACATTCATTAGGAACATTATATGAACCACTCAACTTCAGTCACGTTGGATTCAGCCAGGTCCAAACTCATACTCTGCATTATATTCATTAAATGGTTAAACTTTCACCTGCCTCCTCTCTCAACTGTCTGAGACTGGTGTTTTGGGTACTGTGAGCTCTGCTAATGTAGATGTTAATGCTTTATGGAACACTTGATTGTAATGAAATAAGGTCTCCATCAACATAGACAGATGATATTCATTTGAATTAATACAATAGTATTGTAAACCAAAAAATCTAAATGATAAATTTCTCCCTTTTGATGTATGATTTCTTCTTCAAAGAACCCACAGGACAACTGATTTACAAAGCAGATATGTATCCTGTACCATACAATAACAATAATACAATACAATATCATTTCAGTTAAAAGATTGTTGTTAATTGTGTACAGTTGCTGATATAATTTACAAGCTGATTCCTTGCACTCATTTACTATTGTGGCAAACTCTCATACAATAAAAATAATAATCATATTCACATTATGATTTATTTTATTCATCATCTAGATTATGATGGAAATTATATGTCACTTTGGCATTAAAACTTGATGCACCTCTTGTTTTGAAACTAGACACCACTGCCTGATGTTCATCATGAATTTGTCTGCAATCACACCATCTGCTCGGCTGTAAACACTGCACTCAAGAACTCAACTCACACAAGATTGTCTGTGTTTAAGAGTTAATAGCAGTAAATCATAGCATTCATCCGCCCATCTCAATCACTATCTCAAAATGAGAATGAATAAAACATTGTCTCTATTCTCCCAAGAAATGTGATGAGAGGTCACGAACTGATGCTTAAGGTCACAGACCCTCGTCCATTCCTTTTGGCTGAATCTGCTCTCACAAGCAATCATATGTGTGTGTGTGATCAATACCAATAGCAAACAGTGCTGGTATCATGGTGACAATTACAGGTTTGGAGATTGTGCTGGCTTGCATTCAACAGGCTGTCTAGGTGCATTTGGCAGAGCAACTAGAGCTGTGTGATTTGGTAGAGCCATAAATAACGACAGCTACACTGTAATTTTCATTACTGAAGAGCTTGGCTGTGGGTTATACCACTGCATCCAGCAATTTAGATCTAGGGTTAAGTTCAGTACTTCTGTGTTTGTGTGTGCGCGTGCGTGTGTGTGTATTGTTGGGCGTGCAGGTTTGGGTCAAATAGGGACTGTGTGATAACATTTTCTATGACTGTACTATCTTGTACTGTATACATTTCACTATCAAGACACTCACTGGCAGTCATAATGCGCTGATAACACAAAGATGCATACTGCTTCTACAATCAAAAGAATCGCACACATACACATAAACTACTGCAGGTAGTGTGATCAGTGTTACAGAATGTTTGGGAGAGAGAGAGAGAGAGAGAGAGAGAGAGAGAGAGAGAGAGAACATGAGGACCAGCAGTTCAGAGCAGAGCAGATGAAGGAGGAGAAGATTTCTGAACACAAACCAAAACTCACCATCAATGATCAGTTTTGTTACAGTAATCGGATGCTGTGTTCAGTTGTAATAGCCATCAGTGTTTAGTTAAACCTACATTTTATGCACATTTCTTCTCCCCACCACAAACTTCCTTCTCATCTGTGCTGTGTTCCTGCTTCTGTTGCTTTATTAAATCCAGTGCCTACATAATCCCCCTCTCTTAACATTTCTCCTCTTATTATTTGCATGATCCTGCCTTAAACACATATGCAGTGAGGAGAGAGGAAGGCAGCTGTTGTTATCACAACTGAAACTGAAAGAATGTAGACTTGGGCAGTTAGTGCTGGATAAACATAGATAGAAAGAGATGAGAAGTGAGCAGTTATCATGCTTACCTGCTTTGGCTGCTTCATACAAGTTATTTATTTTTGTCAAGCAACAACCTCCAGGCCTGAAAAATGAAGCTAAAGTAAAGTATTAAAAGATGCAGTTCCTTGAATGGCCACTTGAGGCTGGTTCCAAAAACGAATCAATCCCCATGGACCCTCACTACTTTACATAGAAATAAACATGTTTTGTGCTAAAAACATGGTTTTGGTTTTTGTAGCTAATGTCTCCTTTCATGACAATTGCATGGGTGGTGATGTTTTATTTAACATTTAAATTAAATCAAGACTTAAAGCTATGCATAATGACTGCTTTGAGTAACAGCTAGGTTTCAGCAACCTCAGCTCCACCCAAACTCAACTTCTTTGCTCATTTTGCATTAGCTGGGACTCTGATGGAGTCAGACACTGCCAAGATGGCAATGACCACAGCCACTGTCACTGAGCTTCACAACGGCTCTTAGTTGCGGTGTAAGAAATAGCGTGAATGGCAAGTATGTTACATAATACGACAAATATGTATTGGCCAGCTATAGCTCAGGAGGTAGAGCGTTTGTCTGCCAATCAGGAGGTTGGTGGTTTGATCCCTGGCCTCAGCAGTCCACATGTCAAAGTATCCTGGGGCAAGATACTGAACACCAAAAAAACTGTCCCTTATGCTGTGCCATTGGTGCATGATGTTTTTACCTATGTCAAGGGTGGACTATTCATCATGATCTTAGTCTTATAATCATTGATAGAAAACTGATCAATCAGTCTGCCTATACATACTTCACCTATAGAATAATATTCCTATAAGGCTGGTATACAGCATCACTTCTTGAATCCTGGAGTGATATTGAGATGATGAAGAAGAGGAATTCCTTTATTAATCCCCTTTGGAGTAAATTCATCTTTAGTATCTTCTCTTAAGTACCTTAGTATCATCTTTTAAGTACTTTGTAGAATCAGCCACTCTCCAGTCCTCAAATCAAGTACTTATGTACTGAGCTACTATTCTGACTGAGCTACTGGACTCAAATATTAATTTTGAAAAACAAAGTAGAAACTAATTATGTTTTCTCCTTGTCAGGAATATTCAGAAAATTTGACCTTGAATCTCAGTTATAAAGAGAGACTTATGCCAGGATGAGACTACATGAATCTAGCCTGATTTTAAGATGAAGTTGTTGTGACAGCCAGTTACCAGCAATGTGGCTAAACGTCCTGTCATTCAGTGTCTAGGATGTCAAACCACGAAAAGACTAGCATGTCAGAATTTTGTCTTGACATGCCTCGTATGACGTCTCCCACAACATATTCCTGAGTGTTAACCAATCAGGTGCTTTCTCCAGAGCGCAGTCAGGTAACCATAGTGAAGAGGAGGAGGGATACTAAGGTTGCTGCTGTCAGGTGTGACAACGAAAGAGTGGAAAAGTCTGTTGAGCATTAACCCTGCCTATTGACATTTCCTCAATGGAGTACCATGACCGAGTCAAAAAAGACAAATTTTGGCGAGAAATAGTGGAAGCCCTTCATCAGCCAGGCAAGGAGCTGCTGTGCCGTCATAACATTACTCCTGGTCCTAACTGCAGGAATATGCTTATAATTACTAATTCCAGATCAAACATTAAAGTAGCCTGTTTGATGCAGCCAACACAGCCAAGCCTGCTCGTTGTAGACTGTGTTGTAGTACTATGGAAATAGAATTACTGTATATGAAACTTGTTGTACCTGTCCTAATTGTAATCCAGATGCTACCCAGTAGATGTATAAATTTTGACCGAATGGGCCAAAGTTTACAAAACCGCCAGCATCACACACAACGCATCATCATCATCAGTTTGACTGACAGTTGCTTCAACTGCCTCCCCGATGACATCTGAACGTGGTGTGATTGGTCAGGCTCAAACGTCTAGTCCTGCCAGTCAGCCGACCAAGACATGGAAAAAGTTAATGGCACTGTAATCATTAGATCTGACACAGTGACATTGTTTGACATCGTCAAAGAAAAAAATATTGTGTTTAACATTTCTTGTCTTTGCTATTTCAATGCACTGTTCACCTGCCATAACCAAAAAGACATTGAACACCTTACAATGCTGCAGCACAGAGAAAATTAGGTTTGTGGTTTGTCTTTTGATTGATTTTACTTACTGTAACATCTCTGCCTAAAAGATTCTGTTTATGTGTATGAGTGAGAGCAATCCCCTCACTTATAGCCACCCGCATTTTGCTTAATTTGTTAGGAATAAGCATGAAGGAGGGAGAAAATTAGTGACTCAACACATAATCCACTTTCCTCTCCATGGTGAAGGCAGCCAGGATCTCTAACCGTAAAACACAAAATAAATAACTATAGGAGTTACGGGTGTTTAATAGGATTTCAGTCCTTGCCTGAAAAAACACACAGGCCTGACATATCATCTTACAAAGTTGCTATGGCTAGTGCTAGTGCCTGCAATTGTCTATTTGCACATTCTGCCGATGCAGATCGATGTTAACATAGTATTCATTTAGAGATGTGCCCTGACCACATGACAAACAGATTTTCTAGATTTACTTTTCTGCAAACTCTGCTTTCATCTCCACCAGCTCTTAAGAAAAACAAATTAGTAAATTTAGTAATTAGTATTACTAAATTAGTTTGCTGTTTTATAGAGTAAAGTATGATTCATGCTACTTCTAGGACTAAACCAAAACAATGAGGTGAAAGAATGTGCTGTAGTGCTGTTTTGGGAGATACATTGGATGTATGGTTTCTCTTTTTTGTTTCATTTGGTCATAATTGGTATTTGAAAGTTACCAATGAAAGTCATGAACGGCACTGATTTTACACATAAAGTTGTGTGTTGGGGAGTACTGCTGCATATTCAAAAAAGTTGAATAAAGTCTTTTGTGTCTCCAAAGGGAGCTTTGAGAAGTCTGGTGAATGTTGTCAAGGGACTATTGAGTCGGCATTAGTTGGGGATGAAGTGTGGAGTTAGAAGGTAGTAAGCTTACCAGACCTTTGTAGCCTGCTCATCATCTCTGCTGCAGGCTAGAAGCTCCGGGCTACATTAATATAACCCATCTGAATCTTCTCATCTCTCATGTAACTGTTGGCCATTGAGTTTGGTTGTGGGTAAAGCAGGTTTTGACAAGAGGAAAGCCTGAAATAAAAAAAAAAATCTCTGGTTCACCTGCATTGATATTGATATTTTTTTTTTAAAAAAAGAAGAAAAAACTGTCTATCATGAATCTGACAATGTTATACTATAGGAATGCTATGCTAAATCTGTGGAGCACTTTATTAACAAAGAGTTCATGCTGTGAAGATGAGGCCAAAATATGACATAATGTACAGACTGAAGAAATGCCTTTACTGCAAGATTAGTTTAAATGATCCCTTTCTTAATCTTTTAAAATTGTACCACATTTTTATACTTTTGTTCAGTAAAACTCTAACAAGATTGGTTCCACAATAGTAGGAGTAATAGCACTAGCAGTACTAGTACACTAGTGTTAGTAGACATAGTAGTAGTGATAAAGACCATCTTTGTAAAACTTTATACTTTTTATGAATTGAGGTAATCCAGATGTAAGTCAGTCTAAGAAGGTTGTAAAATCCATTTTGCATTTTAAAAAAATTGATAAACTTAGGCTTGGTTGGTACATGCTCTGCACAGGACCCAGACCTCAAGTAAAACCTGATGACCCAGTGTAAACATGCTGTAAGGATGAATGTCCAAACAATGGCTCTCGGCCCTACCAGCAGTGCTGGGCTTGTGTGGCTGAATAGTGACAATCCCGGTGAAAGTGTTACACAGACAGATACAGTTCCTCATGTATCATAAACTCTCGACATAGCCTCAGCTTCCTCCCAGGCAAAAGGAAGAGGGATTCGGGGCCCGACCAGTTTCCAAAGATCTCAGCATTTGAATAATATGAGTTGAAGGCACCTTTCTTTGCAAGCTGAAGAGATTAAAAATTGCAAAACGTGTAAACGTCTTTAAGAAGCTGAGGCTCAGTGATAAAACGTGATGCGTGCCTCTGAGGTTGGGAAGAAGGCGGGGAAGGCAGGCATAAGGAAACACATAGACTTTGGCAAATGTGGTCTCAACAGGATGTTCTGGGCTGGGTTATACCTTCACTTTGACTGCTAGTCTTTTTCTAGCTGCTGGTAAGCCTTCAATTAAATGACGGCTACCTTTTTCAAGTCACTAATCCTCTTACAGTTTGGAACCCTACCCTTTGCCATACGAAAAATACACACACACGCACATGATGTGCCCGCGTGTGTGTGAACAGTGAGGCTTCTTCAGCCTCACCCCCATGCTGCCTGTCATGCAGTCCTCCTGCCTTCTGGTACCATCTTAAGTTGACAAAAGAGGCTGTTCTTGTCACAAACTAAGCATGGAGGTAAAGCCTGCATGAAGAAAAAAGCACGTGTGTGTGGCAAACATGAAGCCATGTCATACATACACATGACAGTTGTGACAATGTAACAAATATATATTGCATATAGGCTTCTTTGTAGCAGAAATAAATAAAAAAGGAAAACTGTGTGGCCAATTTGCAACATTTTCATAACCTCAAGGTTAATCCTGAATAGAAAATGTTAAAGAAATATATTATATGCTGTATGTGTAGAGATTTGAGAGTGAGAAGAAAAGGCTACATATGCAAAGAAGAGGCAGTACCAGTGTGTGCAAATGAAAAGACACAAAACAGTGCCCCCTTGCATAAGCAAGTCTGTGGAAGGCTGTGCAAACCATGGCCATGAATCTCCAGATGGAGATGCCGTATGGCCACAAAACGTTCTGAATGTGCAAGGCAAATATGCACTATAGCCTATGGAAGGAGTGTACATGCATGCTGAAAGTATACACACCTACAAGTGTTGACCAATTGAGCACCACAGTATACAGTGTAACAGGCAGCTGAAAAGGGCATTTCAGTAAGGGCGATTGCTTTTGTAACTGAAAGCACTATTTGTTTAGACAAAAAGACATTTAGGAAGGAAAAAGGCATAAAATGAGGGACTGTTCAAAAACATGATGTAATCTTGAGCTTTCAAAATTCAAGCTAATGGGCCAAAACACAGAAATAACATCAGCCATCATTAAATTGATGACAGTTTCCATTTTGTAGAAGAAATGCCAAAGCTTAAGTTTTAAAATACAAAAAAGATGGACTAAAATTTATATAGCTTACAAAAAAATACATGGAGAATAAACCCTGCAAAAAGGTAGATGGCTTTTACACTGGTACTGTGGTTCATTTGATCTGAGCCAAGAAAAAAAAAAAGGATCTGTTGTTGTCCTGTTGTTCTGATTCACATTAACACTGACTTTTAGAGTTAAACAAAGGTAAACATACTGTAGTCCACTGGACACACACTGGACAGAGTCTCATCTTTTCAAGTGGACTTGGTCACGTAGTTTGGTCCAACGCAAAAGCTGATTCCAAAAACACAAAACAGACAGCAGGTAGATGGTAATAGGGGCAGGCACAGGGCAACACAGGGCAGCACAAAATAATGAAAGGCTGGTTTAGGAGTCTCGGTAAAAACAAGCTGAGTCCAACAAAGAATAATCCCAATGAAAGTAATCCAACAAAATATAATAGGGAAATCCTGAAGGTAACCAAGGTTCACTGGGAGCAAAGCTGGAACACAGCGAGAAACACTAAGACATTAGAAAAACGCGGGATTAGGTGACAGACACAGATGACCTGATGACTGAAAGAGGGAAAACACAGTGACAAAATACACGAGACGGAGGACGAACGAGGGACAGGTGAAACTCATGTGCAATCACAAGGGTGGGAAGGAGACAGAGACAGGAAGTAACACAAAACACATGAGGGGAAACTCTTATAACATGAAAGACATAATTAAACTAAAATCCAAAACAATGACACAAGACACCTTTCACTTCAGTGTCATTTGAGAATGTACAGTGGTGGAAAAAAGTTTTCGGACACCCTTAACATTTTACACATCTCAAATATTATCATGAAATATTTGTGGAAAAATCTTTTTTGTGTTTCAAAAGGTGTGGCAGCATTAGACAGACACAAACAAATACAAGTGATATTTTTTTGTTTATTGTTTACAAGAAAAACTAACAAAACAAAATTCAATATGTCAGTTCTCAACATTGTCGGAATCAAAGTCAACAAATAACAGAGAATGTGTTCAAAACTGAACAAAAAATAAATAAACCATCACATCATCAAATTAATATTTAGTAGTCTTGCCATTAACACGCAGTAGAGCTCTAATCCTGGCTGGCATGTTCCCCACAAGCCTTTCACACTGTTGAGGGGTAATCTTGTCCCATTCTTCTACTGGCCCTGGATGTGTGGCGAGGGGCATTATCTTGTTGAAACATCCAGTTTTGACCTCGAGGGAACAGTGCACGTGCAGAAGGGAGCATGTGGGTTTCGAGAATGGCACAATACTTGGCAGAGTTCAATGTGCCATCACAGACAGTGAGATGACCAACACCAGCAGCACTCATGCATCCCCAAACCATGATACTGCCTCCACCATGCTTGACAGTAGGTACTGTACATGTTGGAGATAATGCTTCGCCTGGACTTCTGCATATCCTCACATTAGCAGGAGGAAGATAAAGCTGGAAACTGGACTCATCTGACCACAGAATCTTCTTCCAGTTCCTGGCTGTCCACTTCTTGTGTGCTTAGGCCCAACGACGTCGGGCTAACCTCTGTCTCTCATTGATCAGGGGCTTCTTGACAGCCTTGTAGGACCTTAAGCCATGATCTAAAAGTCGGCCACGTACAGTGCGAGTGGAACACTGGACACCAGTTTGGCTTGACCACTGCTGCTGAAGTTCCTGTGACGTCATTCGGTGGTTTTCCCTGCACATGCGGATCAGGATGCGGTCATTTCTTGCTGAAGAAACCCTTGGACACCCAGATCTTGGTTTGTCTTCCAAGCTGTTGGTTTGTCTGTATTTCTGCAGAGTGTATCCAACTGCTGAAGGACTGCATCTGCACTTCCTGGGTATCTGGCAGCAGCTGTACCCTTTCTGGCTGAGAATCTGTATCTTCAGGCGTGTTTCCTGTGTTAGGTTCCTTGTTTTAGCCATTTTTGTCTCTGAAGAACTTTCAAATGTGCTGGTTTTATATAGACATAAAGCACGGCAACAAAAATTGTGTCTTTTAATAGAAAGCACGACCTTCATTAGTGGATCACTGGTACCAAAATGACACAATACTCCAAATTTCTTTTGTATTTTTATGGAACCAATCAATTTTTAGTTTTTAGTGGCTTTTTTAGGATTTGTTTAGTATTTTGGCTGTGACTGTACTAAAAGAAATTGCACTTGAAGACCTGAGAGTGATTCTTAATGCAATATTTCACAAATGCACGGGGTGTCTGAAAACTTTTTTCCACCACTGTATATTTCAGACGTGAAGCATTCGAGATTTAAAAAAATATTAATTCATAGAAATTCACTGATTCATCCAGTTAGTCTGGCTGCTTCCCAGTGGCTGTTAGGAAGCTGTAAGGTCATTCATTCATTCACTTTAACTGTGCTGAATTCTATAACTTGATTTCATGCTTTCCATTGTCAGATGTCTCTTAATTCTTCTACTTACTTTATTTTTTGGGTTAACAGAATATCGATTACTTGTCCTCTCTCAGGTCATCTACCTTACTTCCATCATCTGTCCAACTGTGCACGTTGTTGACTTGAACCCAAAGAACATTGCCTTCTAAATACAATGTTTCGCAGCACAATCTGTCCATGACACATTTGAATCCACAAAATGTACTTAATTTGAAAATGGCAGGAAATTGGACTCAAAACTTCCTAAAGGTAATTTTTTTTCTCGTCTGTAGCGTAAATTGCTGTGTTAAATTGCTGAAGCCAGGAAATGAGGAATCTTGGGTAATTTTAAGGGAGACCAGAGGAAGTGTGGAAAAGCCCCCCAAACTTCAATTTTTTATTTTTAACGTTTCAACCATATTGACAGCTAACACATTCCTAATCAAACCTTAAATTTCTCCTGTGGCTGCAGGATCTTTGGTGCTGATAAGTTATCCTGCACCCATACATAATGCTTGCAGATATAATACAGCATCACTGATAAAACATTATTGACAGGAATCTAAATGTATTTAGGTATCTTATGAATGTTTATGGATAAATATCTTCTGTTATCTTTATATCTATATTGTCTATTTTTCTTCTAATCAGGATCATAAGGCATTATTATGATCAGTTTGAGTGCCCTTATATAGCCAGACACATAGACAGCTGCCCCTTGCTGAAGCTATTGATCAGGATGAGGCACAGACCTCTGTAAAAGGAGGGGTGTTCCCGCTATAATCAGCCAACACTGAGTATTGATTGGCCAGTGTCAGTGAATAGAGTAAAGGGAGGGCACAGTCAGAGTCACGGGCAATTAATGGTCTCCACGCCACAGTGGCAAGTCCGCTCTCCACTCCCCTCCTTCCCCTCTATCTCCATCAGGCAATTAAAATCTATTGTAATGGGTTTATTGACATGGTAAATATGCATCTGCGTTTGCAATACTTGGAGGGTCTGTGCATATTAGCAAATACACACTGCGGAGGATTGTTTGGATATAGAAAATGTAATCAGTTCCAAACAAGCACACTGTAAACGGTGTTGTTTTTTCTACAGTCACTAAGAGGGCTGGGAGAGCGCACACATATTAACAATGAAATGCACACATTCAGACACAATGCATGTGAATTCTAGTGTTGTGCAATAAAACTGGACACTGACCTCAAAGCTCTCATGCAGAAGAAGAAATAGCATGGTTTGTGTGGGTAATGCAGACTGCTGGACCAAAATTTGTTTTTGAAATAGCAGTGCCGCAAAATATACCAACAGTCTGGAGTGGAGAGTATAATTTAAAGTTATTGGGTATTCAATGTTAACCCATAAACAGTTACTGTACATGAACAATGTGCACTTACTGAATCAGAATCAGAATCAAAATCGGCTTTCTTGGCTAATTATGTGTGCACAACAGTATGCATATAAATGATTGGTTGCATACTTTTGTGTCAGCATGCTGACTGAAAGCTGCAATTGTACTCCTTGTGATGAGTGAACTGCTCTTTGTGTCTAAAATCAGTGAAATGCTCTTTAAATTCTAAAATAAAGATTAAGAAAATGAGAATGTGAAAGGAGCCCATAGTCTTTTAGTTTTGTTAATGTTTTTTTTTTTTTGTAGTACATCAGCACTTTCCCTTAAGAGGCAGGTGTTCAGCTGGTCCCAGGTCTGACAGTTCTGTGATATTTAACCACAGCCACACCTCCATATGACTGTTCAAAGCATCATTGTGGCTGAAGCTACAGCAGGAGTATGGCTTTCAAATAGCTGTAGAAGCCAATATTTGCAGATGAATTAATAGCACACACTGCAGCAGCAGTCTCTGCTGGTCTGAAGTCAGTACATCAGAGAACCATGCTGACACTGAGCTGACAGAGCAGTAAGTTTGTCTGTTGTGTTAATGCTAATAAGTTTAATAATATATGCACATAGAAAGGCTTATATCATCCTTCAAAACTATTCGTAATATAAATATTCAAGCTAACGGTGTGCAAGTGATGTGCATTTAATGAGTCGTGCTCACTGGTGTAACCTGTAGAGACCCAATTACAACATAAAACAAAAAGACAAAATACTGATATTTCATGGGGACATGACTGATGTAATGTTTCAACCGGATGGTCCTCTTCAGGTGAAAGTGAACAAGTGAACACACCTGTATGTATTTAATAGGTAAATAATGAGACACCACAGCATTATCTCCTAATTAGCATAAATTAGTCATCTGATATGAGACAATTTCAGAAAGATAAGAGACTGATTGATTGACTGATTGACTGACAGATTTGACCACTTCTCTACTCTTGTCTTCGTGTGATTGGAGGGACCTGGATGTGGGAGCTCACACCTGATCTGTGGTTGTCTGTGATGGGAACTGGGACTTTGGATATCTATAGAGAAGAGGAGAGAAGAGAGAGAAGAGAAATACTTTATTAATCACTCCACATTACATGCATTACATTACATGCGCACACGCCATGCCTCTGTGAAACTAATTCCTCCGCATTTGACCCATCCTGGTCGTCCGTCCTCCGTGGCAGACCAGGGGCGGTGGGCTGCCAGCCAACAGCAGCGCCCAGGGACCCAGCTCCGTCCCGTCACCATTGGTCAGGTGGTGATCTTCTTGCATGTTTTTGGTGTTTTTTTTTTTTTTTAAGGAGGAAACCCCAGGTGAACACGGGGACAACATGCAAACTCCACACAGAAAGGCCCCTTTTTCCCCGAGCAGCAGGCACCGAAGGCATGGTGGAGGACACGCCCCCGGAGCATAGAGGAGGAGCTGAACAGAGAAGAACAGAGGAAAGAGACTAGCGAGACAGAGAAAAACTGATAGGAGAAGCTCAGCAAGAAGGAGAACAGAGAGGAGAACAGACAGGAGGAGAACAGGAAAAACAGGAGTCACTTCACATCCTTTTGATCCTGTGAAATTGAAGAGTGAAGTCACAGTATTACAATATTACAGAGTATTTACAGGTATTTACAGATACAAAAAAAAAGAAAAAAAAAAATCCCAACCAACCAATTTCTTCACCTTGGCTGCAGCCCTGCTTAGACTGAAGAAAAATCACACCTGATAAATTTACTGTAACCAGGATTTCAAAATACTGTCAGCATGAGAAAGCAGAGTGAAAATCCCCCAGTAACATTTGACTCACATAAGAAATATTTAACTTGTCACTAGTCAAAACATTTCCAAGTCTCTGACTTCTCTGACCGGCCCATGGTGATGGCAAGACTCAAGTAAGACACTGCTCCTCACAAAAAGTGGTCACATAACCCCCATAAAATCACAATTTGTCATTTTTGCACTTGTTTTTTGTATGGATTAAACAAACGAAATATGATGTGTTAATCAGTGGGCTTGAAGTGCTGGCAGATTTTGTTACCACTGGACAGAGCCAGGCTAGCTGTTTCCAGTCCAGCCACTAAGCGAACTGGCTGCTGGCTGTAATTCATATTGACAGTCCAGTCATGAGAGTCGTATCCCTATTCTCTCTGCCAGAAAACTAATTAGCCTATGTCCCCAAATGTCCTTCTATATCTTAAAAAAAAACCCCATGATGTGTATTTGTAGGATGTTAACTCTTCCCCATGTGTTGAAATCCCCCAAGTTCAGAAAAATGGGACTGAGGACATGTCTTCAGTGTCCTCAATGGTAGCTATGGCCCTGCCCTTCGCACTTCTTCGCCTCTTAAACTGAAACCAGAGCTTCTCACACAATAACTACTTTGTTAATGGGCCCTGCCTCGTTTGAAATACAATACGTGCCAACCAAGCCATGCCCAGAACACACTTGTAAACAAACTGTAACAAGTTACAATCACTTCGCTGGTTGAAAGTGCTATTGTGGATATAGGAATGTTAATGAAAGTAAGGTTTCTGTAATGACCAATCAAAGCAAAAGAAAAAAACCCATTATCTGTCAATATCTGTGCAAGCCTCTCAGAATAGCAAGCCTGGCTGGAACACAGTGATTTACTGTCCAATTTTCAACAGCCCCTGTATCCGTTTCAATCAAATCTCCAATATTAACACCGGGGAATAATTTCTTCTGGTTTATTACAAATGTAGCCCTCCTATTCGATAAATCAGCTGCCAGAAGCCGGTATAATTCACAGTGGAAATCAGGCATATTTTATACTGGCGGAGTCACAGTCAAAATGAACCATTATTTAAGCTTTATGTTCTTTTGTGAGGAGAGAGAGAGCCACTTGAGTCTGTCATCTTAGCACAGAGTTCCTTTTTTCTCTTTAACTTCTGAGTAAAACTTTGCTCAAAGCTTCTGATAAAGCTCACGCAGGTAGCTGATAGTTTACAGGACATTATTCTATTAAAAGAATAAAAAATGTGATAATACGAGCACTGGTGGAAGGTGCCATTGACCTTAATGCTGATGTGATTATGAAAACATACCTTAAGTGGAGTGTGTGGGATGACACAGTTATGGGATTTTTTTATGGAGAAAACATAATGAAGATGTTATTCAAAGCTGTTAGCATGGTGTCAAATTAACACCCACTGACCACCAAATGTGTGTAAAATCTGTCTCTAGTGGAAAATCCTTTGGTAGCCCAACACATAAACTTCTAACAGTACTGTGAATGTTTGTTTGAGTATTTGCACAGCTGAGTGACTAAATGTCTTTGTTAACTGTTTCAAAGCACAACAATAGACCTGTAAGGTGAAATAATCTTGGGCTAAGTGTTAGTTTTAAACATTCTACATTATCCAGATTTCACTGTTTGGTTTTAATTCATCAAGATAAGAACAGTTTCCTTCATTAGCCCTGCAAGTAAATGTGGTTTAGTTAAAAGCTGAATAGAGTTCATTAAATGTAATGAGTTTGAATAGTAATGATGCATATGAGTGTTCCCGGTAATTTCAGAAAAGTTGGAAGTTTCAGAGTTTTCTACCAGGAACTTGTCCACATGGTATTGGAATTTACTACTTGTGATGTATCACATGAACTTAAAGGACAGCTGGCTAACAATGAGCACATGTTCACATGCACATTCGTATCCTAGAGTCCTATTCTGGTTTAATCATATTGGGGATATAGTGCCTACGTGGAACATGAGAAAGCGGTTATGTCCATGTTTACATGAACTGTATCCAGGTCAGCATGCAACCATTTTAGTGGTTACTTGGCAGGTGATTGGCTGAACCATCTGTCTAACACCATGCAGGCTAGCTTCAGCCAATCAGATCAACGAGCCATATGACATAATGGGAGAATGAAAGCCACAAAGCTCAAAGCAAAGAGCGCAAAAATCTTTTCCGTTGAAAAAAAATATTCTACTGACCAATGATCACCTGAATACTAACTGAACACCTACTAAATACTATGCAGTCATTTGATACCTCTCCAAGTTTGTATGTAGCATAACAGGTTCAGGTCTGATGTGTTAAGGTGTTGAGGAGTGTTTTCAACTCAGCTGTGATGGACAGTATGTTATGTCCTCTCAAAGAGATTATTACATGACAACAAAACCCACTATAGTGTCTGTGGCTTTTATGATGTGATAACAGTTGGCTGCAAAGCTATTACAGTAAATATTATCGCTTAATCGTATTATATATTTGTCTGGTATACGTTTTGCATGTTTGTCAACATTATATTACCAAATGATATATAATAATAGTGGACACCAGATTTTAATAAGACCAGATTTCAACTAGTTATGGCAGAAAATGTTGGCTTATAAACACTAAAGATGACACACATGAGCATTAAGCATATTTGGCTTGTGCACTATACACATAATCTTCATCTCCTAATTAGAGAGGGCTTTTGGCTTTTCATTTTACAAACAAACGAAAGTATGCTACTGTATTGCACAATGCTGACAGCTGTTTTTACGACAGGAAATGACATCTACAGCATATATGACACAATACAGAGGACATGTCTTGCAAAGAATGTGTCAAGATAAAGGTAAAAAAACAGCATTTATACAAAGCCACTTGTCAGATTGAAGTTTCATCCATCATGTAGGAAAGAAACAAATTTTAAGAACAAATGACATCATCAGAACTTGTCCTAACCTCATTCACATCCTGTTACAGTGACTTGATCAACAGTTGTATCACTGTGTCTCGGCCCAGTTACTGATGGCTCCCTCTCAAACGCTGCCTATCTCATTACAGTAATGAACTTTATAATTACCTCCACCCCCTCAGAGAAGAATGAAGGCCATTAATACACTGGGATTGGCTTTTATATCATTTACTTAGCCCAGGACACTAACCAGCAGCCATTTTCCATCTCAATAAACTCCCACATCCTTCAAGCCGTTGACAACACTTCCTTTCTTTCCTTAGAATGACAGGGCTTAAAAAGTTTCCATGCAAAACAAAATGACACAGAGCTTTGATGCAGACTTTAGAAAGTCTCAAAACTGCTAACTTATGCTCTCTGTAGGCTGGAGCACCTCTGCGCTAACCTTGATATTAGGATTTGTCAGATTTTGGCTTTTAGAGAAGATGAATTCAGCACTTGGATAGACCACAGATAATCTAACTCATGCCGCTTGGACAGAGGGAAAAACAAGCCCAAACGCATCCTTCCCACCAATATAAGCCTGATAGCTAACTACTAGCTCTTTTCCACTGCAGGACGTACTGTAGATAACCCATAACCTGTACTGTTGCTTCTAATAACCTGACCTTTTGATAACTATGGGCCTTCAGTATTAGGCTCTTTCCTGTGCTTCTGCTGTACTTTATGGGCTGGGACGTTTCAGATATGTCATTAAAAAGCTACAGTGGAATCAATTATTATACTAAATACTATACTATAGCAACTATTTAAAGAGGTCATATTATGCTTTCAGGGTCTTTCAGTTTCCTTTATATGTCCTTTATATAGTGTATTATACAGTTTTTTTCTACATGTAAAATGTTTGCAATGTTACAAAGTCCAGTGTACAAAGGGAGCCAACACTGCTCCTGACCTGACTGAAACACCTTGTCAGTCATCCAGCCTTTTCTTCTGTTACTTGTCTATGTCACTGTGTAACACAGCACCACCTCCACCTCAGTGACCATACTCCACCTAGGTGACTGTCCCACCCACCTCCCTGTCTGCTGTGGCTATATGAAGATGCGGAAGGAAGGTTTTTTTTTTTATGGAAATGTGACAGAAAAATCCATGACTAGAAAACTGTGTGTATTTTAACATTAATGTTAGTCCATCAGAGTGCTTTGTCAACAAGGCATGGTAATGGTCCAAGCTCAGGATGGATCAATACTAGCTGTCCGTGACATGACAAACAAAGCTGTAAGTTTTTGTTCATTTGAAGCCAACTAAATCATGAGAGTAGCAGGTTTGATGCCAGCGACTGTTTTTTCATGTTGCTTTGTGTTTACAATGCAGTGCTAGCTCGGCTACCATTAGCTTTGTCATCACATAAAACTCATTCTGCCACAGGATTCTCTCCGATTTCTGTATGTGTGGAAACATTGTGTAACGTTGATTAGCACTCAGCAGCTAGCTTGCTCAGACCATATGAAGACTGTTACAAAGCTATAACGTTAGTGACCCACTGGGTAGTGGGGCCAAGGCTAATACAGATCCGATTCATGTTCAAACATGCAGTGGTGCAGTTTTTAATTTCAGAAATGATTATCGTGGTATTCACAGCAGAAGTGCAACTATCTGAAAGTTAAAAACATCGGCATAGCAAATAGTAAGCAGTGCCTGCTTAGGTCCATGTGAACTGACCAATTAGGGCAGACTGGGCTATTTAGGGAGGGGGGCCATAAGGAGGACGAGCGTTTCAGACAGAGAGAAAAGTGGTGTTCCAGTGGACAGTATGGGAAAAATAATGTGTTTTTTTTCCATCAAAGCATGCAAAATTATTATAGTAGATGCCTAAAATAAAAGTATGAACCTGAAAATGAGCATAACGTGGTGTCTTTAATATACACCATGAATCCAGGGTAATGCTGGGGCAAGCACAAGCCAGGTGATGGCCTAGCTCATCATACCACTTCATAGTTTTTCATTGTGCTCCACTGACCGCATTGTGAGCCCACATTTATCCCAATCCTTATAGTCACTTTTGCTTTCAAATTCGGGTTATATTTTTGAAGGTCTGGCCACCCATACTGTGGGTTATGATAGCAATGTAACGTTTGGAATTGCTGAGATCTTGAAATGTGCTTGAAATAGATCCAACAATGCAATAAACACAAGCAGCTATAAACAAGTGGTCAGTTTTGTAAGATTTTGCCACACCTGAAATCCAAGTTGTAATAAATGTTGAATAATAAAAATAGTAATAAGACTTGGAAATATCTTTCACTATTTTCCATTGCATTGACTTTTTCCAAAGATATGAACATAAGTGTCGCAGTACTTCAGGAACAGAGACAATATATTGAATGGCTTGTTTGGAGGTGTAAGATTTTGATATGAAGATTGAGCTGGACTTCTGAAAGATCATGCTAAGACACAGGATACACGATCAAATGTTGCTATAGATAGCACATACTAAAGTCTTCAGCAAAAAATGTCTTAATAATAAAATATGTAAATAACTCAAATTGAGAGTTGGCAGCAAAAGCGAATGGATCAACCTTGTATATTCTGGACTATGTAGTGCAGTGTGTAGGCCTGCATAGTGTTAAAATATGACTATCGAATGACAAAGTCTTCATTAAAACGAACCGCCTCTCATTACCTTATCATTGTGCTACAACTGTAGATTAGGTGCTAACAAGTAGCACAAGCAACACTTTGAAAGCACCCATCTAAGACCATTATATCAATCAGCAATTAGCATCCATGCTGTTAAAAAGAAAAAAAAAATCCCTTTGATATTTACTTTAATTATACAATTGATCATACCATTTATCTATCCTCATATCAAATGAAAGCTGAAAGAAACATTACCAAGCTTGTTTGCATTTTATTATGGAGTATTAGAGCTGTTGCACAACAGTGGTCTTAAATGAGCACAACATGGTATGAAAATAGATTTGAATTTCAAACTAATGAGTTGCTGATTCATAACTTGGCTTGTGCGTAATTTCCATGACTCCGTGACAAGTGCAAACAGGCAGTGAGCAAGTACGTATATTATGCACCAAACACTGTTGATGGGTGTAACAACACTTAGTGTATAGCATTCAAACAAAGACTAGAACCTCTACTTCCAACAAAAGGAGTTGAACATTATTAACACAAAAGCAGCATTGTCGCTGTATAATTCTCCCCCACCAGCCATGGAAATGAAGACCAAAAAGCAGAATTTCATCCTGCATCTACTTGTACTTGGCAGACTGTATTACAAATAAAACCCATTTGTGAATGCATTGTGTTGGCTGGATTAATTAACACTTACATATAATGTAGTGGGGAATCAGGCGAGTCAGGCTTGTGCTATAATAGGGGAGCATTTCGGCTTGCAATACTGGACAAAGAGTTTACCTCCGAGGTGTGTGTGTGTGTGTGTGTGTGTGTGTGTGTGTGTGTGTGTGTGTATGTGTGTCTTAGAGACATAGCGTGAGGAAGAACAAGAGACACCAGCCTACTGCACTACATTGTATGCTATCATGCCGAAACATATGGACAGACAGGTCCTTTGTCACTACTGTAAGGGCACGTTTGACATGGTTTGATATAGAGGGGCAAACAAACACAAAAGCACTATTCTTCTCACTCAATGCCAACATGTCACTCACCCATCAAGGCAGTGTGTGTGTCTGTGGGTGTGTGTATTAGTGTATTTGAGTCAGTGAGCAAGAGAAATGTAGACCTTGGCTATGCAAAAATTTAACTGAGTGGAAGTTTGCCTGTGTGTGATACTTTTGCTATACAATGCTAGGAAATAGTATACAATTTACTGTATGCCTTATATCTACACCCACATGAAACAAGTTCAATTTTGACAGGTTGTGGTTATACAGTTCATTCAAAACGACATGCAGTCACTCAACACCTTGCAGTGTATCTGAATGTGCACAATTTCTCATCAACTCATCAAATGCTCCATCATGTTTTAGTTAAGTGACAACTTTGGAGCTTATTTGTGCATGTTAAAAACTTGTTTTCTTTGTTGTATTTGTCTGATTTGGTCACCACCTGCATGTTCACACTGATGGAGTAACATTTGCAGTACCTCAGCAGCACCTATGGGTGTCCCTCTTTTTCTTTAGAAATCATCTAGTGCTGCAGCTGTTCTACAATGACAATGTGGCAGGAATTACCATGTGTGTGTCTGTGCGTGTGTGTTTACAATTTTTTTGTTTTGTTTTTACAATTGCTAACTCACATTTGTCTATATGGTGTTCACTTTTTCAAAACTCTTCACACACATCTCTGTAGCGATATGCAGCTCAGCACAACATTTCATCAGATCCCCAAAAATAATTATGTATCACTATTGTATTTGAAATATCTTTTGTTCATTTATTTATTTATTTACTTATTTATTTAACATAACCCAATGTGGCTAGTGATCATAAACTGTCCACCTCCACGAGAAAAAGAATTCCTATATGGGGTTGAGAAATGGAGAGTAAGGAAGAAGTAAGTGACACTGTCCTGGGACAGTAAACCACCCTGTGGCTGCAAGAAAACAGTGAGACGCCACAGCATCCCTTACAATTACAAAACATTCTGGACTCTGCCTCACCTGCCCCTTTTCCTCACCTGGTACTAGTCTTTCATGAAGGTCATCAAGGAATGAAAATAAGCCCTTGGTGTTGTTTGTTCCTAATAGAAGATTATGCATTTTATTTTTTTCAGTCTAGGTGTAGCAGAATGGAGCATATTATAGTTTAATTTATAGTAATTTTGTATTATGCTAGGATTTCAACATAAATTTAACTGTTCTGGCAATACAATGTAAATGTGTAAATACGCAGGAATCTAGCGGAGTCTCAATGATGATGAATTTTGAAAGATGTGGTTGCTGAATGCATTTTGTGTGAAAGCAGCGGAAAGTGTTCCACAGTTTGGTCCACAATGACTTCTGCTGTGCTGACTGGGTGAAGAGTTTTGAAAACGTGAATTCGGTACCCAGCATATGAGCTGGAATTTCAAAAAAACTATGTTAGATAAAGAACCTGTGCAGAACTAAATGACAGTAAATATTGTATTAATATGCATAAACAAAATGAACTACAAAAACATATTTTTGGTAGAAACATTAAACATTTATGCAATTATTCGTTTCGCAATTTTCCAGAAACATGAAACAGACTCTGGATTTTGTGTTAATATGCATGTGACATAGAATCACACACATAGGAAGAAATCCAAATATCTAGTTGTGAATTTCAGTTAACAAAGACTGACAACAGCTGAACACAGAATTATTAGGAATTTAGGAATGGAGAGATGGTGAGCTGAGCTGGCGTTCACAGTGAGGTGTGGCAGGCAAGTGAATTGCTGGTCAGTGGTGGGCTGAGTGAGCAGAGCAGAGTGGCAAACCAGGGAGGGCTGAACTGTTGGCTGGAGAGTGGGCTGGCGGACATCAAAGGGAGGTAGCAGACCTGAAACACAGGTAAACACAGCATAAATCAAGGATTCAGCACAAGGAAATACAAAGCTAGAATCTGAATTGGCCACAACACTTGTACCATGTTGGCAAACTGAACAATCTGGCAATGAGTGGTTGAAGAAGTAGAGTAGATATACTGCAGGGTTGATGAGTTGATGGGTTGCAGATGAACAGCTTGGAGGAGGTGTATTGGCTCAACAGCAATCAGGAAACCAGGAGCAGGGGAATGCCATGGCCATAGACAGGCTCTATTTGGAGCCTTCTATTACATACTATGATGATGAACTAAACTATGTACTAAACACAGCAGACTGTTTTTCAGAATGTCATAGTTCATATGAATTATGTCATACTGTAGTATGCAGTGTGAAACTGTGAAATCAATTACTTTGGGCAATATGCTTGGCCAGGATTAGCTGGTTTCCAGTTTTGAAAAGCTGAATCAGAATCAGAATCAAAATCAGCTTTATTGGCCATGTGTACATACAAGGAATTCTGGCTTAAACATAGCACTCAATGTACTTGCATATGTAAGAGACTTACAGGTCAGTGAGGAAGTAAACAACGATCACCTGAAGTAATGATACCACAGCTAATGGCAAACCACCACCACCACTGGGTGGCATCCTCTTATGCTCTTACAAAAAGAGAAATTATAAATGTGGATTTTCATGATTTTATGGAAGATGAACATTTAACATGTATCTATCAGTTGTGGGTCTACCTTTCCTCTGCCATTGTAGCTGAAGTCTGCTGTGGTCTGTGTGACTCTGGGGTAAGTAAGGTCTGTGTGTGTGGCTGGACGGCTGGCTAGCTAGCCAGCTAGCTACCCCCGCAGGTGCTTATGGAGACTTCCACGCTGAACACATCTGAAAACAAACATTTTTTTGATTCATCAAACATTTCTGAAAAACTGACAAAATTCAGCACCTACACAATTGATTTCATGCCTCAAAAATTAATTGTCAGAAGTAAAATTAGTGATGAAATATCATGCGAGAATTGTAATAAACTTTCTGTTATTGGCCTGGCTGTTGTTGTGATGCTCCAGTGCTTTGCATTGTGGGACACAGTAGGTGAGGTAGACTGGTCCAATGAATACTGGAGATTTTGCTGTGTCAGTACAACATCTGGGTCTGCTTTGGCCAAATCAATACATACTGCTAGTTTAGCCAGCGGTTTTTAATACAGCCACGGACATAGAAACGGATGATCTTCAGTTCCTTTTCGCAAACTTTATATTGGGTGTAAGTCTGGTGATTAACTGGACCATTCTAACCCCTTTATTTACGTCATGTTCAACCAATTGAAAGTCTCCTCTGCAGTATGTTTTTTATCATTGTCCTGCTGGAAGTTTTATCTGCATGTCATCCTCATTGTTCTGGTAGATGGCAGCAGAATTCTCAAGAATTTCCTGGTACATGGCTCTGTACATTTTCCCTTCAATAATTGGGATTTTGCCAGTGCCACAAGAAGAGATACCATACCATGATGTTTCCACCTCTGAACTTCACACCAGGTATGGCATTTTTAGGGTCATATGCAGAGCCATTTCTCCTCCAAACATGGCGCATCGTAGTGTTGCAGGAGATGTTTTATTTTTGTCTCACCTGAACACACTGCATTCTCCCAATAATCTACACAAAATGTTATGTATCAAACTTTAAAAAAGCTTCAACATGCGTTTTCTTCAGTAATGGAGTCTTCTGGGGTGATCTTGCATTGAGACTTTGACAGTGGAGTGCACTGACTGTTGTTTGCTCTGTGACCAGTGTACCTGCTGTTTCCATGTCTTTCTAAGTCCTTTTCAAGTGGTCCTTGGCTATTGGGCTGCTCTTCTGACCAACTTTCTCACCTTTTGGTTGAAAATCTTTCAAGGAGCTTCTGTGTGTGGTCAGTTGATGATGGAGTGATGTTCCTTTCACTAGTAGATAATAGCTGCAGTGGTGCTTCGAGGAACATTTAGCTGCTTAAGTGCTTTTTCTTACAGTGTTCAGTACTTTTTTCCTGTGTCATGCCACTTCACTGCACATAAAATTAATTGTCAGAAGTAAAATTAGTGATGAAATATCACACAAGAATTGTAATAAACTTTCTGTTGTTGGCCTGGCTGGTTGTTGTGACACTCCAGTGCTTTGCACACAGTAGGTGAGGAAGACTGGTCCAATGAATACTGGAGATTTAGAGTCAGTACAACATCTGGGTCTGCTTTGCATAACTTTTTTGATTGAAATTTTACAATTTCTTTATCTGTATTTTTAGTTAATACCAATGCATGGTCTCAATTTCATGTGAATAACTGCACTAGAAATATCTTTAATGAAAAATGTTGATGTGTTGAATACTTATTTCCCCAACAGTATGTCTACTATATAGTTCTAGGATGGCTGGCAAGATGGCAGCACTAAAATCAGCCTCTGATTTACAAAGGACAGGTGGACGAATTTATAGGATAAACTACATCTGGTTGGGATTGCCCTCTTTATAACTGTTGTTGTACTTTTACCCTCAGACTTCTCAATCCTGACAGTTTCCAGATCCCTTCAGGATCATCTATATTGGGTTTGAAACAACACATAAACAACAACACATTAAGTAGCTTGTTGGTGTACCGGGCCAATCTCCACCACCTTTTGTTCAAATTTACCCACTGAAGCAAAGGGTCCTCTCATTTCCTTGGAAATTGCCAGTTTCTGTGCTCTGTGCTTTGCATTCTACAATTGGTGTGTAACACAGAAATTTGCGGAAGGACGCATAAGGTGGATGTTGACTTAAAAAGACAGGCTTCAGTCAGTGTCTGAATCTCTCTTGAACTCACAAACACTGAAATAGTGTCACACTTGCATGATCTCTCTCTCTCTCCTCTTTCTCTCTCTCTCTCTCTCTCTCTCTCTCTCACACACACACACACACACACACACACACACACACACACACACAGACACACACACACCCTCTTGGTCGGGTCATATTTGCAATAATGAATTTTGTATGGATGATTCTGACCCAGATGGGAGTAATGTAAGATTGAGCGTGGTGGTGTTTTATGGCTGTCATTAACATCAACCCTGGTAAGACAGAGCTTGAGGAGTGTGGGGTTCATTGTGACTCCTTTTAATAGGTGAAGCATTCACAGTAAATAACCCGCTCCAGCAACACAGTGGACAGTAAAACCCTCCTATACTCAGTTTAGGATGGCAGTTATAAACAGTTTACACCATGATAAATAAGATAAAATATATATAAATTACATGAGGATCAGTTTTTTTTTAAAGGGATGGGGTTTGTTGATGTGTCGATGTGTTCAGGAAGTATCCACAGCTGATACTACACTGTAGGGACTATTATAGGGATTATCTGTCTAATTAAAACTGCAGTGTTTCACAAAATGGAGAGGGTTTGGGAAATATGATGTATTACATTTGTAGAGCTGATACTACTGCTAGAAAATCTAGTGGATAACCAAGAAAACCAGGTGGGTATGATTTGTAAGTACATTCTGCATAGACATTATTCCAAATGAGGTCTGTTAATTGCATTGCAGGTTGAATTTTTTATCAACACAATGAATATATTTTCAGTATCTTAGTTTATTTGTAAAGTGGCAAAATGTTCATAATGAGCCTGTATGCAAAACAGTCAAGAGGGTATCGTAATTAATTTTCCCTGCAATGATACGGTTCTGCTTATGGGCAACTCAAAGGTCATGGTTAAGGTTAGGATAAGATGGTCTTTGTTAAATACTGGAAAAGTCAATTTGAAGCATGAGATGGAAGATGTTTTCTTTCTCTAAATTCAATAAAAACCACCACCTTTCCAACCTGACCAAGGTTGTAGTGTAAACCTAGTTACATGCGCGATACAAGACAAACATTTCTGCACAGAGCTTTGTGGGGTAGAAAAAACATACTATAATGAGCTTTGGTAATAGGTGTGAGATGGTAAATTTATCAGCAGAGGTGTACAGAATACTGTGTGAGGGAGAATAAGAAAGTTGAAGATAGGATATCTCTGTGTGCATGATGCTAGGTTCAAGCTCAAGTTCTTTGTAGTAATTTTTACAGCAATTACACTGTAGCAGTCACTGGGACAGAAATAAAATAGCACAGCAGCTAATATATTGGAATACAGTGTAAAATTTGAAATGAAATATAATACTGTGATGGCCAAGTAAAAAAAATGTGTAAACAGTAATGTAAATAAACTGTTATATAAACAGGTTGTGCAGTAATGTATTAAAAGGATATACTTCATGAGAACAGGTCGTAGACAGGTGTGTGTGTTTGTGTGTGTGTATATATATATAGTGATGGATAAACACAGGTTGTAAAGAGATAACTAATATATATATAATATATATACAGTATATACAGTAATAACAAATATATATATTGGAATGTAAACAAGTAGAGTAACAGTCAACCAGTGTTGTGTAAATTCAAACTTCACAAGAGCTTGTCCCAGATAATGAGCTAGTTCACGTTCAGTTCTTGTTTGTTTTTTTTTGTTTTTTGTGAAAGGCTGCATATCTCCTACAATGTTGTCAAGTAAGATACTGTCTGTTTGTTGGAAAATGAAGGTAAGCAGTCCTTTACAGAATGCTTTGAGTTTGATTTGGGTGGGGGAAATTTAGGACTCTTGGCTCATGGTGTTACAGTTCTCCGCTTATTAGAAGGTCAGTGGTTCGATCCCTGGCCTCTGCAGTCTACACATTGAAGTATCCTTGGGCAAGATACTGAACCCTAAATTGCTGTGTGAACCAGCTGGCCTAGCCACCATTATATGAATGTATGTGTGAGCAGGTGAATACAGGCTCGTATTGTAAAGCTTTTAGTGGTTGTAAAAATGAATAGAAATACAGTCCATTTACCCGTTTTTAATGATTTCTTCTGATCATCATTTCCTTGCAGATGTTTCCCAAAACTAATTGGATACTTGTTTTTCAGACCCAGCAGGCACATTGGAATCTGTACTCCTTCAACTATCCATAGCTGTGCCTGACTTACCAGTTGCAATATGTGGATCCTTCAGTTTCATGTGGGCTGGCATGGTCACAAAACATGGGATTCAACAAGCCATTCAGATTTGCTTTCCTTATGTAACGTGCAGGTTTATCCTGCCACCCATCTGAGCATCACCATCTACAGCTTGAGAACTATCTTTGTGAAGGTATGCCATTTTTTTCACAAGTGCTTGAGCTGCCAGCATTATGTCAAAGCTAAGAGGCTAAGAGCTAACAATGGGAAGTGCTCTGTTTTGGGCTGCACAGATGAGCACAAATCTCTACATTGGCCCACAGTCTCAGAGGACAGAAGAGCTCTTGTGTGTGCTCACAAACTTATTTCAGACTGCTTTGGCTGGGTCAATACTGACTTCAAATTTGCCAATGTAATGTTGCTTTACTGTTTCTTTTAAACGTTAGCCTGTTTAACTTGGTGTGAGAATTGTTGCATTGCTAAGCTGGCTAGCATCTATTGTAGGCCCACATGCTGGACCAGTGTTGGTGTATTTTATATTGAGGGACAGTCAGCAGAAACTGTGCGAACAATAAGCCTCATAGCCATTAAAATAATGAGAGTTGTACGCTGGATGTAGGTAACTGTTTTATGTTTCTTTTTGTGGAACTATAAAATGAAATACTCAAATGTTAGCTCAGCTGGATTTGCTGTTAACGTGCACGAAAGCCCCTTCTGCTCCTTGTTGGTATGAGCGTCTGTTGCTGCTGAATATAAATGTCCTTCATTAAGAAGCTCCATGGTACATGTGAAAAAGAACCTGCAAGGAATTTCTTTGCTTGGCCACCGAGACGGTAACATGCTTATACCTGAAAGCTGAAACTTATGCAAAGGCCAATGCAGCCATCCTGATTCACAGATCCACTGAGAATTACTGCATTACCAGTATTAGTGACTGCATCTCTGTTCTAGTTCCATTGTCAGCTGGACTACTTTTGATTTTGGCCACTGAGGACTTGAATTGGGCTTTTCTCTTCAGACATTTTGTTTTGTCATTTTGGTTTCCTCTCGTGTGACATAAGTGATCATGACACACCTATATGCTCCTTCATTCAAGATCAACTTTATTGTCAATTGGGCTTACATGGTTGCCCCTGATAAAACATGACAGTATAATGTAACAGTAACAGTGAATCTGCCATTTTTACAGATTATCTGAGTGACCTGATGAAGCGGTATTTGATGAGGTCTTCCTGGATCCACCAGACTCGCCATGCAGTGTGAGAAACCATCAGAGGAGGAGGTTATTGCTGGCCAGGTGTCATACCTCAGTCAAGCAATTACCACAAGACAACACAGTGGCAGCATCAGGAAAGTCTCAGTATCCACAGGACATGTCAGCACGACCACTGTGACCTGAGAGCACCAGTGCCAGCCAACACTTCAGTTTACAAGGAACCTTTACCTTGATGGACAACATGACCTGGACAGTTTATATAAAAACTCTGGCTTTGCTACTTTGGCCATTGCATATACCCAAGTTATACTTTCCAGTTTCTTAGCCAGACTCTTGGCTGGTAACAGCCTCAACTGTTCCGGCCAACTCTGTGATGACCAGCATACATGAACATGAGTTTCACTTCTCTGTGGCAGTAAACATAACACATGGGCCCACTGAAAACTGCTGTGCTATGTCACAAGATCCAATAGACATTTAGTGACATAACCATTTTAATGAGCATATATTTTCAGACTATTTTCAGATTTCCCAACACAAGCACAGGTTACCCAGCACTACTTCTGAAAGGGGAAGGCTCAACATAAAGTAAACACTTTTCTCAATGAACACAACACTGCAGCAGCAAAAGCAGCTTTTATCAGCAACAGTTCTTGAATGGTTTGGTTCACCTGTAAAATGTCAGTGAAATAAATGCTTACTCACAGTTGCTCTGCTGTGTTGTGTTTTCCACAGTGTTAGCAGAGTGCAGAGTGTCTCCTCTCTAGTGCTCTGCTCTCCTGCTAATTATTAATTAGCCATGCACATGGAAGGCTTTTTAAGTCTGATTAAAAATAACACTAACATTGGTGACTGAATATTGTTGAAAATGATGAACTAACAGCTGATTACATTTCTGTACAGTGTTTTGTTTGAATTTAGATGGTTAATAATGGATTTCTGTTTATCTTTTCCATGTGAGCTACAGCAGTCTTCTCAGCGACAGATCAACAGATATTTTACTTGCACAGGTTGGAAAAGAAAGAAAAAGTCCTGCTTTCCTTTGAATTTATGGAGAGAATGAAAGCCTTCGTGTGGTCTTTAATGATCACTGCTGATGAAAGTCAGTGTTGAAAGGCCTTTGTGCAAAGGTAGAATCCTGAAGTGGAAAAACTGTGTTACCTGTCATACAAATTACAGTATATTTAAGCTAAAAGTTAAAAACAACCAGATCAACCATTAGATGAAATATAAAGTGTAACCTCTGAGCTCATTTCAGCCAAAGCAGAGCAAGAAGAAAAAGCCTGTGAGCTGTGTGTCCCGACAGAAGACACTCCTCTGTCAGTCTTTGAAAAGATGTTAGAGTGTTGTGCATTATTTGAGAGGAAAGTTCTGCAATTTAAAATGATTTAAGTGTTGCTTTTTTCACCATCAAACATTTTGGGTGACAAACATTGCACACGTTGGACACATTCAGCAGAACATTTGGCAAGGGGTTCAGTTGGAATTTCAATCACAGCTAACATGTGAAGGTGTTTTTCACACTTTTCATTTTCCACAGTTTTTTATGTCTTGTTCACACAGGACATGCTAAAGTTTCTTCCATCTGGGAACAACAACAATAACAACAGCAACAAAAACAACAACAACAATAGCTCCATGTGATAGACCTCATTGTGGTAAGGGATACCCATCATTGATATTGCAATCAAGAAACAATTGGAGTTCAACAAGATGTCAATGGACATACTATTTTGACAGCCAACGTGAAGGATCTGTAAGTCTGCAGGGCTGTACAGTGCTACAAAAATCCACCTGTGCAATGAATGAAATGATTGCAGTGGCATTGGCATGATCCAACTTTGTGATGTACTTGTGTGAGACAGTCTGAAATGGTGCTAAAATGTTCATCTGGATGGATCGTTTGACTTTTAAAACTGCATTTTTAGACAAAGTATTATAGTTTCAAGGTGTGATGCAGCTTCCCATGTTTGCTTGCATAAATCACTAGTAAGAGAACAAAAACACTGTACAGATTTATAGTGCATGATCTGATAGAAGTGTACTACTGCTATTATTTGTACTGCTCATTTGAAGCATAACATATGGATATTTTCTATAGAAAGAGGTATTCTGTCCCTCCACTTTGCACTGATGTGCAAATAAAGAAAATCTTTTTATGAAAATGGTTTTTCATTAATGTTGTTTGGCAGTCACATGCTTATACTGCAATATTTGTGGGTTTTTTGTTACATTTTTAAAAATTTTATTATATTATTATTACTATTACTATTATTACTTTTCCATGCTTTTTAAATGATAAACTTAAAGGCATTATTTTCTGTTTTTGTTGTAATGAAAAAAAAAAAAAAAAAAAAATCAATGAATTTATCCTTCTACTCTATTGTCTTACAGCCTGATGTTGCTTATTCCCCTGTGCCATTGAACTGCACTGTTGTCCACAGAGCCATACTATTACACAGGGTGACAACACATGGAGTATTTTTCATTCCATTATCTTACCATTTGTCTCAGAAATTAGATTTATATACTTAGAATTTGTTATGCCAAATACATTTTACATTCACATTTTTCTGTTACGGAAGTGAGTTTTTGTTCCTCAGAGAGTCTTAAAGTCAGTGGGAGGTGGTTGGGGTGCATGATGGGTACACAAAGTACAGGCCTCACTTCACTTCCTGCTTGACATGATTAATTGTTCTTGTGGATTATATTTTTGAATAATTTTATTATTTGAAGCCCATTGGCTACTGAATGTAATAAATATAATGTGATATAAGCATCTCTTGTCATAGTTCAAGAAAAAAAAGAAAGTGAATTCATGGTACATGGATGAGGACATGTAGACTGAGAACCTGTTCAGCATGAGGAATGGTGCTTTTAGGAGTCTTGTTTTATGTTTTCTCCAAAAATGAAAATATTTCAAGTTTGTCAGTTACTGAATGTGTTGGATACTTCACTGACTGACTTTAATAAGAGACAAGTTTTGTAAGAAATCCACTTGTCCAAGTCAGTTCTGAGCTAGCAATTTTCAGGGTTTTCATTTTCCATTCTACAGTTCTATAATACATTTTGCAGTAATAAACTGTGAACTGTGGAGATTATAGTAGGAACACTAAAATAACAGTATCATACAACCAACCAGCTGACAGTATTATATTACTTTAATAAACTGTTGTTATAGATTATGGTAGGTACACTGTAACTGTAGCTGCCAGTAGTTTACTGTAATTTAACAGGGAAATTTTGGACAGTGCAGATAAAAAAAGCTGCTGCAGCCAGTTTCTTAAAAAGAATCTCCATTTGTCAGCAATAAGAGAGATTTCTTAAATCTAAAACTTCTCTGCTAAGTAGCCTTATTATTCTCCCAAGCTTGAGAAAGGAACTGCCCTAAATATCTCTATTTCTCTGCCTGAAATGTGGAGTCTGCCACTGAGTTAGATTTAAGATGTTGTTCTGGCAGCAGCCCTACCTTGAATTATTGTACAGGCCAGGAAAGACATAAAGAGGAAGAGGGAATGGAGACAGTTGAAAAGTAGAAGAAAGGAAAAAGAGAAGGTTGTGGGTATGGAGACTGTGAAATAGAAGGAGAGATAGAAGTGGAGGAGCCCAGCACAAAACATATAGCTTCAGGAGAGGCTTATGCCTTAGACGGCCATGTCAAAATGCAATGCACTCTCTGCTGCTGCCTTTATCTCTCTCATGGCTCTTCTTCTGCTCTCCTATCAATGTCCTATTTTTCCTCTTCCCTTCTCTGTGGTTTCCTTCCATCTGGTCTCCTATCTTCCTTTCTATCTACTCACCCCCTCCCTTAACTCTCTGTTTTCGGCCACTTCCTCCTACAATGCCTTATTTTCATGGAAGCACAGCAGTATGAAGACAGCGTCGCCACAGAGCATATTGGTATCCCTCTCTGTCTTTCTATCTATGTCTCTTTCTCTCACTCTCTCTCTCATACACACACACACACACACACACACACACACACACACACACACACACACACACCCACACACACACAAAACACCTCAGCATGGAAATTGAAATAATGATAATGTATCCCTCAGTCTGCATCAAAGTATTGCCACTTCAAAAAAATGCCGACAGGCATGAAATGCAAACGTGAAGCAGATGGATTGAGAAGCAGGAAGGAGAAAAGCAGCATGTGTGAGGGTGCGTGTGTGTTTTTCCCTTTTACTGTCCTGCCTTTACTTTGTACATTGGCTGTAGCTTTAATGCAGGGAGATCATGTGTGTGTCTGCGGAGGAGGGCTGCTGTGGGGTGTGTATTGTTAGGCAGGCTTGATAGCGATGTTTTTGTAGGAACATGTCCATATGTGTGTTTGTTACTGTGTGTGTCAAGTGAGAGCTCCCTGTGTGGGCTTTTAACAGCATGTTTTTCAGTTTTGTGTGTGTTGTGGTCAAGGATGAGGATGAGTTTTTCAGTATGGGAGGATGTCATCTACCAGATCAGTGCTTCCTTTACATGCAACTCCCAGTAGTAGGACTATAACTATATGATTACAGTCTACAGCAGGACCGCTTCAAAATATTTTTTCTTCATCATTTTCCAGTGGGAAAGGCTGTTTCAATTACTAATTATAAGGATAATAAACTTACCTTACAGACATAAAAACGGATATAACAATGAACATACTCACAAGTACACATAAGATAGTCTACATAAAATAAAAAGGCAAGTGTACAACTATTTCAAAAGCCAATTAGTCTTTATAAGAGTTTTATATGAAGACACTTGTTTCTTGCCTAAATTCGAATGGCAACCTATTCCACAGCTTTTGTGCTCTGATGGCAAATGCCCTTCTGTCAGGATATAGGTCAGTAATGCAGGAGCGAGTAAGACCTATGTGTGCCTTAAAAACCGGCAGTTAACTTGAAAATGAATTTTAAAGGTCAGAGCTAATCTATGCAACCAATGAGTCCAGAATGGAAGAAATGTGCTTGAGAATTCAAGTGTTTGTATTGGTGTATTTTGTTAGCTGGAGGCAATAATGTCTAGGGCATGTGTGGTAAATAAGGAGTTAGTCTAATTGGCTAGAGAAAAAGGCACTAATAAGGGTGCTGGCAGGTTTGTGTTGGTATCTTTGCTTGGTAGCTAGCAACATGACATTAATTAGCGAACTAATAAATAAGTGTAGAATTATAAGAGAAAAATGCTCAAAGTCAAATATGTAAAGCTAAAATACTATCAATTGACAGAAATCAAACATTTCTGTCCTATGATATAGAGTGACATTGCATTAGAGCAGAGCACTTGAAGTACTATTTTGACATCAACTGCATACTTCATGCTTCACCATTCTTATTATTGGTAGTCAAGCAGTTGGTCAGTCCTCACTACCAGCTTACTGCAGTGGGTATGTCCAATCATATTCTTATGTGTACAGTGCAGCCTATCTCACCTGACACTTCACTCATTACAAAAACCTTTGCACCTGCAGCTCCCACCACCACTGTCATCTCTCATTTCCTTGAGTTAATGGTTGTGTGGTTCGATCCCCGGCCTCGGCAGTCCACACGCTGAAGTATCCTTGGGCAAGATACTAAATCCTAAAACTGCCCCTGATGCTGTGCCATCGGTGTGTGAATGCATATGAATTCACATATACATGTTGCTTTAGATAAAAGCATCTGCCAAATGACTAATTGTAATTGTAAATCATACGGTAAGATGAAAAACATTTTATCTGTCTGGCAATGTTCAGCATTACTGCTATCGTTATCTTTACACAAACTGCAGCTGATCAATAATGTAACTATAAGGTTGCAGCACTTTTATGTAGTCCTCCAACTTGCCATGCTGTGAGTGGGTACAGGAGTAACATTACCTTTTCTATTATTGTTTATTAAGGTAAGGCAGATTTCTGAATAGTTCATATAAGTTTGTCATCTTTTTTTTTTTTTTTTTTTTTTTTTTGTTTAGTTTGTGGCTAGAAGCATTATTATGCTTCTAGGTTTGGGAGTTTATACTGTTTTCTGTGCATTTTCCCCTGAATGGCTAACATTAGTTGTAGCTAACATTAAAATATCTTTAAATGAGATGTCTATTGTCCAACATTGCAACAGTGACAAGAGGATTCTTCCACATAACATTTACATGTGTTAGGTATGAAGAGAATTTTTTTCAATATTGATACTATTGAGTCAAATGTAAGGATTGTATTGACTGAGAAATTTGTCACTGTCATAATTGGGTTATGGATGAACAGGGTTGAACCCAAATGCAGACCACAAGGCAGTACTGGTGCCTACCCTGGCACTTCCCTGGCCACAGTTATTTACCCTTTATTGTCTTAAATTATGTAGGTGTAATCCTATTCTTCTTCTCCTGTCCACTAGATATACTACAGTGGCATCAAAAAGTTTTCTCATCAAATTTTCTGTTACTGCAAGTAGTGAATGAAAGACAAACTGATCACCAAATGCATAAAGTTAAAAATTAAACATTGTTTTCAATGATTTAAGCAAGATTAGTGTTTCATTTTTGGTTTGTACAATTGCAGAATGAAAAAAAGGAGAGCAACACCATACAAAAGTTTGGGCACCCCAAACGATTTGAGCTCTCAGATAATTTTCCTCAAATCTTGTCCCAGCAATCAGCAGTTATGGGCTCCTCTTAGCAGCTGCTTTGAACTCAGAAAACTAAAATAATCGATGCACACAAAACTCTGCCAGCACTTTTCACCTTTTCACCATGACCTCTTGCTCAGTCACCTGACACACACCTTGGACTCATCACTAATCAGCACAATACTTAAGCGGCTCTCGATCACTCACTCATTGCCAGATTGTTCTTATCCCTGATGCAAGACTCTCCAGCTATTATTCTTGAACGGATTTCTCGGTATCGACCCAGCCTGCCTTTGACCTCGCCTGCTCTCCTATCCCTGGTAAAGAACTCTGTTTTGTGACTCTGACCACGTCATCACTGATCATCAGCGAAACAGTTTGCTGGTTTGCAAACCAAACCACCCCTGAAGCCTGTGCTCACTCTGAATAAAGACTCCCGAACTTCCGGGTTCAGCCAGGGCTGCTTTTGGATCCTGGTAATACCATTACAGAAAAAAAACATTGCTGCATCCTCACCACAATTTTCAATGTAAACACGTTTGCAAAGGAACTTGCTAAGGAATCTAAACAAGCCTGATGCATTTTGGAAGTCCTGTGCACTGATGACATTAAAATAGAACTTTCTGGCTGCGTAATGAGTAAAATTTACTCATCGCATGAATCTTTGGAGACAAAAAGGTGCAGAATTTCATGAAAAGAACACCTCTCCAGCTGTTAAGCACAGGGGTGGATCAATCATGCTTTGGGCTTGTGTTGCAGCCAGTTGCAGCCCTCACAGTCGCCTGACCTAAACATCACAGAAAATCTGTGGATAGAGCTTAAAAGGGCAGTGAATGCAAGACAGCACAACCATCTCACAGAACTAGAACCTTTTTGCAGGAGGAAAATCTTGCAAACAAGAACTGAACTACCAAAAGCCTTTACAAGCTTTGATACTTGCCAAAGTGGTATGTTACTAAATAATGACCAGGCAGGGTGTCCAAATATTTTCTTGGACTCGTCCTTTTTTATTCTTTTGTAACTGTATGGAATTGAAAAAGTAATCTTGGAAGACTGTTAAGAAAATGGGTCAGCTTTTATGACTTTTCGAAATCAGGCCATATTTTACTTGCTTAGCTATTCACAGAAACAGACATTTTTTTGGTTACTGCGCACATTAATTTCATTGATGTCACTTCTTGGTTTCTCCATGCAATGAACTCTCAGGGCTTCCACTGTCTGTTCTGCCCCCATAATATCTTAGACACCACTGTTCAAATTTGTGTGCATGAATTTTTGAAGGGATGATGCACTTTGATAATTCACGAATTTATCATATCATATCTAGTTGTCTCCAATTTAGGGCTACTCAAGTCTGTCTGGTTAGGTTTTCCATCATTTAGATGAACAAACAAACAAACAAATAAAAACACTGCCAATGTTTTTCCTATTTTTCAATTTGTGTGAAAGTGGAAGTCTCTCTCATTGTAGATTACTATGTTTGTGGGACTGATGTTCCTCTAAAATCCCACTGACAATTTGTGTTGAAAATGCAGGGGCAAGATGCATCATTCACCCAAGTTTATGAAAAGCTGATTAGTGTTATCACATTTTATGAAGAAATGGATAACTGCCATGTTCTGTTAGGCATGCCTGAAATTTCTAATCTGTGTCAACAAATTATGTATTTCAGTTGTTGCTGCCTTTTTAAAAACACCTTCTCATTCCTGGACAATTTGCCCAAAACACCCATCCAAGGCATACCCAAAGTAAACTGAAAGCTGTTCTTGTTAGGAAGTGTTAGTGAAGGGGTGTCACTCAGTACCTTTCTCTTTCTCATTAAGGTAAATGGTGTCCATCAGTGCAAGCGCATTTTGTGGGAAGAGGAAAAGTAAGTGCATAATAGTTTTTAATGAGCAAATTTTGGCTTGAAATGTTGTTGGCATATTTTAGATAAGTCTCTTAACAACACATTAAAACATTGTCTGAATTATTTTAACTGTATTATAGCATAGTATTTAAGTGTTTAAAAAATGTCCTAAAAAAAGATTGGGGAATTCATCTGCACAATCGTTTGCAACTGGGGCGACAGAAGAGAAAGAAGCACTTCAGTTTAAAGCAAATTCTGTTGGCTGTTGTTGGCTGTAGACATGACATGAAAGATCATAAGTGATAAAATGAGGTGTCAATCAAAAGGTCAGAGTGCACCAGGCATTTTTAGAACATATCCCTTACACACTTTTTGGAGCTATAATGGATAAAATGTGGAAGATTAGCAGTGTATTAATTTTACAAGTTGTGGTCATATCAAGATGAAGACCACTGACACTTGCTGAGATTGCTGGTGTGTATATGTTCTTCTGCTCTAAAATATTCAGCCAGTTCAGCTCTTTTCTGATCACAGCACCTACACTCTTCCTTCATGGGCACTGCCACCCCTTCAAGGTTTGTTTTATTACTGAGCTGTGCTTCAACACACCTGACTGTAATTCTTTTGTCTTTTTGTCACTCAAGAAAAGAAGGGGAAATAAGTTTCAAGATTTGCTTTTTTCTTGTGACTATATGGCTAATTTGAAATGATAAAACAGCTTTCTGCGCATTATTACAGTGTTTTGGACTAAATATTTTACTGAATTTTTCATGTGGACCTTTCCAAATTTAACCAGGCCATTGCTGTCAGAGTGTTATGAATTGGTGGATTACCATGAGACTTCATAGGTGAGTTGGCTTAGTCTTATAATCAGTTGTTTGTTGTTGCCATTGATTGTACCTGCTGTTGTGATTATATCTTAAAATGTTTTAAATCAGTTGACTCACAAGAATCTTAGCTTTCCAATGATGTATGGCATGAGTACAAACTTAAACATAACAGTTGTGTACATAGATGAGCTATTGCTGAATTTTAGTTAACTAAATCTTTCAATATGTACTGTATATGTTGTATAGAGTATCACATTAACATTGGTAATTAGGTTACAGTATTGGCAGTGCTTAATTCATAGTAATTGGCTGTCATCAATACTGCCAGTAATATGCTCTATTTACAAAAATTACTACATGGTACTGCATTATAGTACATGCTATTACAACAGTAATTAGCTGTAAATTTACAGTAAGCAAACTATGAAAACAAACAAACAAACAAACAAACAAACAAACAAACAAACAAACTGTAATGTACTAACAACCCCACTGCCAGTAATTGGACGATCAAAAAAATACAGCATTAAGGAACAGTAATTCAGTGCATGGTATTATTACAGTAACATACTCTAAAGTAGATTGCAGTAGTAGAGCTGTAAAATTAACAGTACAATAATGGCAACCACTCTGGCAGTATTTTACTGTTAGTCTACAAGATAATTGTACAAGATAACCCTAATTTAAAGGATTTTTTAAGAGCAAGTTCCAGTCCTGTGTTTTTAATGTTGGATTTCTTTCTGCATTTTGATTCACCTACAAGCAAAATCTGAGTTTTCCTTAACCATGAACAAAGATGTACGGAGGGATATGAGCTTTTGCAATGCATCATAACACAGATTCATTTCTTTGTGCCATTATTTGATTGTGTTGTCAACAGAAATGGATTTCAACTTGACTTTGAATGAGTCCCCTTGGCTACAAAGTATCTTTGGCTTTTGGGGTCATCATCAAGGAATGCAAATGGTTATGATTCTGGTACCTTCTCCACTGTTAAATGTTCCTTTAAAGCGCATTGTATGTTTGTATTGTATGTATGTTTGTTTGTGGTGAAAGTTCAATATTGAATTTGGATTCAATTTATAACACTAATAACAAGCACTGGAGTTTCAAGGCAGCCCACAGCCCAGGTCTCCTTTTTTTTTTTTTTTTTTTTTTTTTTTTACAAACACAAACACATTTCTGTGTTTTTGGGTGTACTCAGGTCAGTTAGCACCATATGGCAGCAGACGTAATTAGCGTCTAATCGGCTTGATGTTTTGACTGCAGTTGTTTCACAGTTCACTAGCTGTTTGGGTTAGCAGCGCTGCTAGCTAGTTACCCCCTGTGGGCAGCAGGTGAGTCAGCTGGCAGGGTGCTGTCTGCACAGATGGATACACACACACACCCACACACACACACACACACACACACACACACACACACACACACGTTAGGATGGCACTATTGTCAGGCCATTGGCCTACCTGGTGGTGTAACCTAAACTCAACCATGACCACTACATTCCCAACCATTAACTCTATCTCGACCCAACCATAGTTCACACATGGTAAATGTACCAAACAACTAGGGTAAAGGTCAGATATTTATCCAAGTATGGCTTATGAGGGAAGTGCATGCACGCATGCACACAAACAACACCCCCCCATACACACACACACACACCCGCACACACATATACTCACACGGTCATTCATCTTTCATCAGCCCCTCATTCATTTGATAGCAGCACAAGAGCAAATCATTTGGCTCTGAGTGGATATCTGGCTGTCGCTCATTCAGAGGCTTACACCAGTTATGGGTGAATAAGTCAGAAGGAATGGCACACACACACACACACACACACACACACACACACTTTTTTAATAATTTACATAAAAATGTAATTTCTTTGTGGGCAATCCAATTTCATTTTACATTAGAGGTTGTTGATTTTATACGATATAATAGTCAATAATTATCTTCTCAGTAAGAGAACACTGCCTTAACTACGTTTCAAAAAATCTGCTTTTTACATATGATTTTGGTAACATTTTTATCATGCCTATTAGTATATTATGTATATTATATACTGTATATTCCCTATTTTTGTATATCACTTTATTGTTTCAATTCAAAGTCACCCAATAATTAAGTTTAGGAACAATATGTGGGAGAAGTGAGGGGCAGCAGAGGGAATTCATCTCGTCTTTATGACTATGTGGGAATCGACAAATTCTGTAAATGAAAATGTGCAAAGATTTTATAGATTGAAGTTATACAGGAAAACATTGTGGCTTATTTTTTAAATGCAATAACAATTGACGTATTTTTAGGTATATTGAAAATGTCCACTGTAAATGTGCCATATGCTTTTTGCTTAAAACCAAGGCCATAAAAAAGGAAGACCTCTGGAGGAGAGACTGAGCAGCTGCTGTAGGCTTCAGACATGCTGCCATTTATCAATATTCATTATTTGACATTGTCTGCTGATGGAAATATGGTAATTCACGATTATTTGAATATGACTGGAATTTGCACTCTAGATTTCATACTTCCATTTACATGTGCAGCTACACGTTTACACAAGACATATACCCTCCTTACAAAATGATGTCTACATCCTTTTCAATCATGAAATTATGATAAAACAATAAAAATAAAAAGAAGAGAAAGCTGCAAAAAGTGTGAAAAGGTGAAAGTGTGCAAGAAATAAGGGAATAAAATAGATTAAATTAAATGTATGTATGTCTGTGTTGAACAAGAAACTGACATGATTTTGACTGACAAACCATCCAACTACAGAGCGAAAAAGCTGAGAAAGACTTGACCGGATTGTTTTCTCAATCTGGAGATCAAAACAGTTAAGAAGAGTGTGAATATTGGTCTTACATTCATCAGGTGGACAGAAACACACACAATGAGATGATGTTGTTGGTATCATGTTGGTATCAAGTACTTAAGATGGTGATAATATCCCCAATTTCCCTTACTGGGGATTAATTAAGTGTTATCTTATATATAAATTATCTTTATGAGAACGATCACATGCTATATTTTATCTGCTGACTGTCAATACCAACTGACCCAGACTGGAACAGACGTGATCCATCTTGGTCCCATCAGTTGTCAGCGCCAAATCACATTTATAATCAGCTCTGCAGTCGTAATGTGTGACCCCAGAAGGATTGGCAAAATTAAACTGCATTAAAGATTAGGAAACCTCAGAATCAGATGGCAGTTGTATAGTTGGAGAATGACATATGTCATTTAATGCATTGTTATCACTTATTTTGATAAAATGTAACACAGGGGAACAATCTTTAGATTACAGCAGTATACCCATTGTCTGGATTAAAATAGACCCTTTCACACATGTTACTAGGTGATAGACAGGCTAATTTATCTAATGGTTATTTTTTTTCTGGTCTGTGTCCCATGTCGCAAAACTGAAAACAGAAATTGGTCAGTTGCAATGTGTATGTTGTAGTAACGACACCAACACAGCAATATTAGAGTACAAGTGTGTGCAAGTACAGAGACGTTTTATGTCTGTGTTAAAGGGAAGAAGGTATTTGGACTGCCGCTGCTTTAAACTACAGGGGGTCACTCTAGCTGATGTTCCTCTTTCATCTTATCAGTCTGCGAAAGACACCAGATAACCCTAGGAAGTCAGAAATGATGGAGATAAAGCACAGTGGAGAGAGGTGCGTCATTGATTATGGCAATGAGGACTGCCCAGGTGTCATCATGGATGTGAAGGGCACGGTGTGAAAGTTAAATGTTTTCACCACAATGGCACAAACAAGCTTGTTTGGCCAGGTCCCATGGAGGACATCAGCTGGTACCCTGATGGGTAAATACTTTGTATATCAGAACCACAAGCTCTGAGGCAGCGCTCTCCACAGATTGAGCTGTCTGTTTGGAAGTATGTAAAAGAGCAATTGCTAAGCTGTGTTTTTACACAGTAGTCTTCGTGACAATGACATCAATCAGAGATTTCACAGGAAAACACATATTTTACAGTCATTTCATTATTATCAAAAGACTACTAATATATATTGTTGAAAATGTATCTAAAGGTGTTTCTGAAAGTGTAAATTTCATAATCACTATGCAACGAAAATGCATTTACTCTACTTTGAATTTGTCTGTGACAGAGTGGACGTATTTTGGAGTTTGCTCATTCATAGTCTGCTTGCAGTTACTGTATAGAAATTGCTGGAGCTTGGCCAACATGCATTTCTGACAGCCTAAGGCCTGATTAATACAGTGAATATGAAGTTTAAATGGAAAATCTCAGCCTTCTCTTTTGGAAATTGTGAAGTCTCAAAGGCATTGTATGGTGATTTTACACAAACCTGAAGGTCAGAGTATCTGTGTACATCGTGTCATTGCCCAATTCCATTGCCAGACTACACTCATGTTTCTATGTACCATTTCTGTAATTTAATTTTAACATTTTAGGACGAATGGTCACTCCACAACATTTCATGTCACCTCACAGATAGACTGTGTGCAATTATCCAGTTTGAACATGGTGCACATTCAAATCATGCACTGTGTTGTAAATTCATTTCTCTGCTGTTTCAGTTTCCACACATTGCATGTTACATTTGCAGCAGACTGAAGCAGTGGAGCGGCCCACTACGTAAATCCTGAGGTATGTGTGCGGGAGATGGACTGGTCCTGATAGTGTTGTAAGTGCTATACAGTTAAACAATAGTGCGCGGTGAGGAAGCACCCGTGCAGAGGATGTCATATATTACAAGAAAGCCAGACTCCAAACAAATTATGGCTCTGTCTTTGTGTTGTTCTTAGCCCTCCATCTCTCCCTCTCTCTCATTCTCTCTCTTTCCTAGTGTTATATATTTTCACACCTCACTGAGTTCATTGCACACACACACACACACACACACACACACACACACACATACACACACTCTGCTTGTCTGACTGTCTCCTCCGCCCTCCTCCTCTTCCTCCTCCTATCTGTCGTTCCTTCATTCCCTCTTCCTCCTCTACTGCATTTTCCTTCTTATTTCTCTTTCTCACTTCATATCACCCTTACTCACTCCCCCCCCCCCCTTCCTCCCCCTCTCTCTTGGGTCATGTTGCAGCAGCTCCAGCAGAAATAATAGGAGCAAAGGCGTGAGGTTGTTATTTGCATAGAAATAGCATGACGCCCCAGGCAGCTTCAGGAGAAGGACACAGAGATCATTTGTCTCAAAATTTTAATGAAAACTTTTGCTGAGACAGAGATTTCTTTCCCTCTACACCCCCACCCCTCCTCTCTTTCCTCTCCTTCCCCACTTTCCATTCTTTCTCTGTACCTTCCATACCGTCCGATCCTCGCACTTTCCTCTCTCTTCTTCCCTTTTTGTAGAAGCACAATGTGATTTGAAATTAGATGACACATCAGTATTGTGCTGCTGTGCACCACCAGCACGTCAGTCTTACTGGTGGTTTGTCAAACATTGCAGAAAATATGGAGGACTCGAGATGTCTCTGTGGCTGAGACGGTTTGAGAATATTTGAAGCTGGTAAAATGTCAAGAAAAGTGGTTTAAACAAACACACTAACACACACTAAGAAAAAGAGAACTTTTACAATTAGACACACAGAACTGCTCTGATAAGTCATTTTGGTCAGAAAATGTACTGTGCTGTGTACAACTGAAATAACTGAATCCATTTTTTTCTGTGAGAAATGTTAATATCACACTAAATAGTAACATCTGCTTAAATTGTTTCACATTGTAATCTGAATAAGTAAAGATTTGGAAAGAGTTAAAAGTTTTCATCGATATTTCTTTAAAATTATTTTTCTTTAGAAAAGATACAATTAATGAGTGAATTTCTAAAAATATATTTATCTACATGAATTTACAACATTTTAGTCTATTCATAAAAATTTCAATTTCTAAAAACATGTCTGATATTTATAGATCATAAATATGATGTACAATGTTTTATTTATGAATGTAGCTTGATTTCAAAAAAGTTAAAACACAATCTTTCATCCAAATTATAGAAGGTGTTTCTGAAGGAACATTTAATTTTAGTCTACACAGAAAATTATTACTCACATGGAAGTCAAACTTGTGACAAGCTTGTGATCCATTATAGTATCATTACACACACATATATAATAATAAACAAAGGGTAGATGCCTACTGTACCACAGACCAAAAGCACGGGTCTTCTTCATGAATCAATCATGACTGCCCAATCTTTGAATACCAGCTTATCACTAAGTGCCACAGTGAATTTGTGCTCATGATGGACAGAAGAAGACTTGCTTCCCAGAGGTTTTCATGTTTCAGTTGAATTCAAGTAAATATAACTGATCAGGAACCACAAACACACTCTGAAAGGACTGTTGACAAGATCTGTCATTTAAAGTACCACAAACATGTATCACAGTAAACAATATACAAAAGCTCTCCAATTCTGGTTATGTCCTGACTAAGTACATAAAAAGTCTACATGACTGTATTTACACTAAGCATTCCCTCCTCTCTTGCCCTTGGTAAGGCTGGTGTGACTCTTCTGCTGCTGAGTTATATGGCTTGGCCCGGGCAGGGTGGCTCCGTGTTGGCTCGGTGCAGGGTGTTTGACTGGCTGCTCCGCTGATGTGCTCAGACAAGTCATGGGGCTTAGTGCCAGGCTGGATGCCAACTAGGGTCACACCAATAGATGAGGCCAATATTAGTTTGTTATTACATGTTAGATATTGGCCAGTCATGTAGTCCAGTTCCAGCCAGAAGTAACTGGTGCACAGTTGGTTTTCATGGACGCGCCCTGACAATTATGGGACTGTTCAATGCAACAACAGATTCATAGTGAAAAGTGAAATACTATGAAGGTTTATATGAAATGACATGCCTATTCACTGTATCTTTAATTTCAATAAGTGTCTATAAATTTATTTTGACCGGATAGTGCAGGTTATTATTTAGCAAAGTATATTAAAGTTGTGTAGTCCCTCCCCAGTATTAAACCTTATAATACATATGCAAACAGTCTGAGGCCTAAGTCGGTTATTAGTACAAAAAAGTAACTAAAACAGGGACACCATGACAGCATGGACAGCACGACACATCAAACAACAAAGACTACAGCAGCTTGCAGCTCAGGAGACATTTTATTCTCCGCCTCTCACATATCTATTACTCAATGGAAAACATACACTGAAAAAGACCAAATGTTTTTAACCACGTTACAGCCGGAAGACAACTTAAGAAAACAAAAATTATATGAATATGATTGTGGCCTACTTACTACACCGCAGTAGCTCAGGCTGTGGCTAGTGAAGCTGCAGCCAGTGTCTCCCAGATGAACAGAATCTCCTCAGTAAACTGTCTTTCCACTCTTTCCATTTCTTGGTCATGTCCTTCTCAAAAACAAATTGGAATAAATGAGTGTTCCTGGGGTGTGACATACTTCTTCTGTGCTCATTTAACACATTTTTCAAAGTGGAAAAACAACTCTTACAATCTTTTACTGTGGATGTAAAATCAGAGGGTACATGAGACTTAAACTCTACACTGGAAACCGTCTGCACCATCGCCCACAGAGTTTTGGTACCATGCACTGGCAAAAGTATGTTTCTTCCCTGAGATGAGCTAGAAGTTGGCTGAAGTGAAGCATCCCACTGACTTCAAAACAAACAAAACAAAACAAAACAAAACAAAACAAAACAAAACAAAACAAAACCTCTCGAGAGGTTGGCATCCATCATGTTGTTACACAGAACTCAGAACACTGAACCAGTCGAACAGTGTACCAGGATACTGAGACCATGTTTTCAGAAACAGGGACAACTCCTTTAGACTTGTGTGTGCCATTTTTTCGGGGTTGGGAAACCCTGTCAAATGTGCAGGCGGCACATGAGACAGCAGCTATGATATTAAATATTCATCATATTGTAGGCAAACAGCAGCAGGGGGTAGAAGTGCAGTAGTCAACTTTTGTTGACACCACAGAACCTTTTCTATTTGGATTCAGTCACTACATACCATGTGGATTATGTTTTTTTTTTTTTTTGTCTGAATGGTTTGCATTTATAATAATGAAATCATGCCAAACTACCAAACTCCCTACTTTTCAAAGACTCTCAACCTGAGACTGTGGGATTCAGGTGATACAACTGAGGTTGGTGGGAAGCGTGTCCTGTTCAGCTGTCCTATCAAAGTTAGTAGTTTATTGGTTACAATGACAATTAACGTACTGACAGTCTGCTTCACACCAGTCTGTACTATGGAAAATGGACTGTATTTACATAGTGCTTTTCTATTCTGATAAGCACTCAAAGCACTTTTACAACACAAGTCTACATTCACCCATTCACACAATGGTGGCTTGGCCACCTGCTCATTACGAGCATTAACACAATCACACATTTGGGGTTCAGTATCTTGCCCAAGGATACCTTGACGTGTAGACAGCAGAGGTCAGTGATTGAACCACTGACCTTCTAATTAGTGGATGACCACTCTACACAGCCACAGCCATGTCTTTATTTTCTTCTTAAGCACAAATATGTACTTAGCCAATGTACATATTTCTAAACAACTTTACTGAAGTTTAAGTGAGCATACCTTAAATATCAGTAATAATACTTCATTCCACAGGAAAGCTGTGCGCTCAACTATTGTACAACAGGTCAAAGCAGGAAGCTGGTCTGTAATCTGTGATGGTTGTTTCGAAGAAAGGTTTGGGGTAGTACTTGTACTGTTTGTCTTTATTCTCTCTTCCAAATGAAGCCGTTAGGATGCGTTTTGACCCCCTCAGATCATCTGACTGCTCTTGTTCCTTAAGACATGGGACTTCTTTTTCTCAATGTTGGTCATGTTCCCAAATCTCACTAATAAATCATGTCAATACAATGCTATTATTACTGATAAAATTGATGTTCAAGACCACAACAATAAGACCCTCAGTATAATAAACTCTCCTTTAAGTGGCTGACATTAGGGTTTCAAGAGTTTTTGTGTCGTGTGATGTCTCAATTGCATTTCAGAGGCTTTTCAAACTGAACTGGTAGATACTATGGAGGATACAATGAATAGTTGTTAATCACTCACAAGACAGCAAGTTCTACTTGGAAGATCAACTATTTGTTTAAGGTTTTCAGCTGTCATATAGAGCACTGCAATTCATAATGCAAGATACCTTCTCTCTGTTGCATCTATTGTTTCTCAAACTGGCTCCATCCGCTGAGGTTTAACTCAACCAGTGAAGATTATTTCTGCCTCCACAGCAGCTCTATCTCTGAGAAACGTTAGTGTAACTAAAACTCCAATTTACTCCCCTTCACTGTCTGACACACACACACACACACACACACACACACACACACACATACACACACAGAGACACACACTATCACCCACCTTCACCCCCTGCTGTGCCCGTGAAGGATGCACTCCCAGCACAGCTGCCACAAAGTGGGAGAGTGGGTGGGTGGTGTGGGGCTACCCCAGACAGCAAAAGCCATCGGGCCATCCCACTAACACTCAGACACCTCCCCCTCCTCCATCACCCCACCCACACAACGTACCCACCTCTGCCTTCTTGACCGACACCTCACCGGGATGCCCCATCGCAGGGTGCTTCAGAGCACAGCAGGGTGGTGGTTGGGGGAGCATCCCGACATTCTCTCCAGCCCGCACCTGGAAGAAGAAAGGGGAGGGATCAGAAAGAAGCATCCGTTTCATTAACAAACGTATTGCAGTCATCTTGATCTGGTTATCATGGCTACAGTTCCACTCAGCCGAGAGCAAACTGGGAGAGAAAAGAGATCTCCCAGTATGAGGGTGGGAGGTTGGGTGGGGGGAGGAAGAGAAGATGGGAAGAGGAAGTCTGCAGTAATCCGTGTAAACACACGCTGGCCTCCCTCCTCTCTACTAGAATATTAATTGAGTTTCTGACAGGGAGTGGAGGTGTGTATGTGTGTGTGTGAGAGGAGGAGAGTGCGCAGAGTGACAACTTCAGTGTTTGCTCGCCTGTCGATGTGTATGCATGTGTGCATCGTTTGTGTGAGGATGTGGGGCTCGTACAGCCGATTGCAAGATCTCCTCTGTTTGCTATTTCACTCTTGCATCTGCATGCACGAAACTGTGTGAGTGTGTGTCTTCGTCTCATACCTCCACCAATCCAAGGTGACCGTGCTGGCTGATGCCCGAGGGCCCCCGGGGCGCCACTGACAGCTTTAGGTGCGAGTCAGAGATTTGTAGCCCCACCTCCTCTTTCTCCTCCTCCCACCAGTACCCATAACCCACCAGGGCCATAAACCAACCCCCCCGCCCGACACCCCCACCAGGAGTGATGGCTAAAGACAGGTTAAAACAAAAGGGGTGAGAGATGAGAGGTGGGTTGAATACAAAGATGCTCCCCCCATTTGGGACAAAGAGCCTGATGGATTGGGAGGGGAGAGAGGGGGGCAAATCTGACCTTGAAGGTCAAAGGTCAAGGATTGAAGCAGGGGAAAGGAAAATGAGTTCACTGGCCTCAACACCATTCTTCATGGAGCTGCTGCCGCTTCTAGACACACACATATGAAGATGCACAGACACACACACATATTTTTAATCCTGCTCTAAATGAGCACACGATGCATACTTACTAAAAGCATGGCATATAGTCTAAGCTGATTTGAACTGAGTTTGTCCACCTGTTTGCTTGATATCTTCAACAGACTTTCATCATATTTCAACCCTCTGCTGATATCTTCCAATTTCTATATTTACTGTCATTTGTTTTTTTGTTCTTATTAGGGTTCCTGGTCACATTCATTTCAAGCCACAGCATTATGCATGGAGAGAATACCGTTAACAATACAAACATGTCTGTCTGTTTTAATATGCACATTTCTGTCCTGTTGCATACTGTTAGTCTTCTTGTTTCCCACTGTGACACCATGCTATGGCTGATCCTGAGCTGCATGCAGCATAGCTACTAGAAGGTCTGCATGTACATGTCTGACCGTGTATGTGTGTGTGTGTGTGTGTGTGTGCATGTTGGTTGATGCGGAACAGGACATACATTTGTTCCCATGTATGATTTTGAATGTGAAGGTGATCATTGTTTTTCTGTTTGTTTGTTTGTTTGGTTGTTTATATGCATTTTTTAGTATATGTGCTTCCAGTATTTTTTACTCATTAATTTACTCACTAACTCTTTTAGTTACTGCATTATTAATAACATCTATGCACATTTTGTAGAAACAGTAAAATGAGGAAACAGCAAAGGGCAACGCACAGTGGTTTTTGTATTAGCTGTGATATTACACAAAATGTAGCAAAATTGTAGCAGAATATAGAATGTCAGCCAATGCTACTGTTGCCTTTAACACTGCATTTGCATGCTGATGCACCTAAATCCTTTACTAAGTCTAATAAGGACATACTGGGAGCTAAGAGTGGATTATAAACTGTATCATGTTATGAAACCTGTACAAAAATTTAATAAAACAAAATATACGATTGAGAGCAAACAAACAAAGATATGGATAAGACATCCCTACATGAAAGTCGAATTCCTGTACTATCAACCACAATGTTGGCAACACGACACAAAAGAGAAGTTGAATTTATCTACATTGTCATGTTACTTTTGTCCTTCATGCCAAATAACCCCAAATAGTCACTGCTTGTAAGAAATAATCAAATAAAAGATTGATTAATGATATTGTGGGTGTCCGTGTAATGTAGGGTGTGAAAAAAACATTTTGAAACATATAAATACTGTGAAGCCACAAATGGATAGTGGGCTATCTTGGGTTGATGCATGTTGACGCTGCCTATGCAGGTCCTGTGCTAGCTTTAGGATCAGATACATTACTGTAAAGATGTCCTCACAGCAGATGATTAGAGATTAGAGTTTAAGCATTTTAAGCAGGGATGTCCAACCATCCTGATGTTTGCCCTCAACATACTCCTGAGTTGTAATGCTGATTGATGGTTTAGTTGATAATACAGTATTATTTTGTTTGAACAGATTATTTTGAAAAGTATTTCAGGAATAGGTTTTTACAGCCTGGGTCTCATTTGTGTCAATTTCGTCCATCACATCTCTCATTTTTGAAAACGTTTTAATTACTAACTTCATTGCCAAGATCTGGAGATGCGATGACATTGTTTAACACAGCTTAATAACCAGAGTTCAAAGGGCAAACCATGACCAACATAGAATAAAATAGGATATAAACAAGTTTCCACTTCATCCAACTCTCAAAACCAACAATTTGAAAGAGAAACTGAAAGTAAGCAGTCAACAGCTCTAGTCATCCACTGCATTGGAAAACTGTGCGCACAGATAGGGAAACTATCCTTTTACAACAAACGGTTTGAGCAGTAACTTTTATGTTTTACTTGTAACACTACATCTGTTGGAAAGGACATTTTGATGTTTTCTCCATTTTTATATTTGTGATCTGATTGTGCCGCCACATGTGTGAATGACCACACAACCACACACACACTTCCTCCCCTTGCGTTTGTGGTGTTAGGGTGTCAGCACTCTGGGTCTGCCCTGCATGGGGGGCAGAGGGCTGTGCCAGCGAACAGATGGTGGTGACCGGGCGGGTGGGCAGCAGGGCACAGAGGCAGCGGGCAAAGTGAGAATGCTGCCGATCCTTTGGCCTCAACTGGGCAAGAACAAGCAAAATCCTGATGCAGGGTTTTTCTTCTTCACTGGAACAAACACTGCATTACTCTTCTTGAAGGAAAAGTTGCACCCACAGCACAATGCTGATGGAAAATGGAAGGCAGCCAGTTGCTAGGTTGTTGTTCAAGTCAACTGCAAACATGCTGTCACCACGTGGATATATTTCGGTCATGGTTGTATGACTACTGTATGAGTACTGTAGGTTGGCAAAGCTATCACACTGTTTTTGCTTCTCACTGTGTTCTGGCACTGCCATGACAGTATTACCTTGAGAATTGCAAGTAGACAATAGATTCATGTTTGACTTTTTAATGCTAACCATATCAACATAAACCCCTCCTACCCCTGACTGGACTAACTTACCACCCACTGTGTATCTGACTTTCTACTGTTCTGGAAAAGCCAGATACTGGTTTACTGGTTTCCACAGTAAAAAAAAAAACAGCATGTTTTTTTTTTTTTTTTTTTTTTTTTTTTGAAATACTTAACTGCAAGTAATTTAATACCAGGTTGAAAAACAATTTTTCACTGCCCTCTCTGGTTGAAAGTGTGTTTCACCTTTCGCCAAAGCCAGCATCATTGATGGCCAGAGATGTTGCCATGTACTGATACACCTTGCTGTGCAGTGATAAGTTATATCACTGCTGTTAAATTGCCCTTATGTGATCTATATTTAGTTTCCCAATTCTGGTCCACTGACCATTTGTGGTTTTGTAAATGGTAACTGCTCTTTTTCAGAAGCAAAGCTGGAAGTAGTATGATGTTGTTATAGCACTACAAACCTTCTGGAAAGAAGGCAGTGTCTGATGTTGACATGCTAGACTGCTGTTCACAGCACATCTCCAAATAATTATGGAAGGTATTGACAATTAATGCCATCTTGCTGATAGAACTGGCTGACCAAAAAATGCTTTGGTCATTTTGGAAGGTAATAACAGATGCCTTCATTCTAAAATTCTGAGAAAAGGCAGTTCCAGTTACTTTATGTTTGGTGTTCATGGTTAATGTATCTATGGTGAGTTTCCAGGGATGGCCAGTTGCTTTATTTTTGAAGTCTTTGTTGACTGGTGTGGCACCTCTCTGACCAGGCTTAATCATTTTGCATTGGATATTTCCAGCCTACAGGCTCTGAAATAGACGGAGCAGAACAAGTACACAGTTCTGCTTGTATTGCATTGGGTGTCTTCTTCCATTGTGCAGTCGGTGCACATAGTGTGCATCATCATAAATTTTGGCCTGCATGTACTCCTGTGGACATGACCAGATGATGAACTTTATGCCATACGGACCCTCACAACATTGAAAGTATACTGTAAGCTTTAATTTCATGAGTTAACTTACTATTCCACATGTCAGTGGCAAAACAGTTGACATAATCGAATTAGCTAAATGTAGACTGAATAAAGCTTAGAACTGTCATAACTCTGTCCACATATCAGGAAGACCTTCCGTTACTGGTTTATGGTCTTGCTGAACTAAGCGAAACATCTAATTTACTATAAGAACGATAATCAACTTTAAGACACAAATGGTGGTCTGCATTGCACTATAGGATCTATGTGCCTAACACAACATGTTACCTGAAGCACAAAGGTAAAATTGGATTATTATACTTTAAGGCTCATTGTAATTTCTGTCCAGTATATATTTCAAATACGTCACTCTAACTAACTCTAACTAACTAACTCTAACACTCTAACATCATTCCCTTTATGAAAGAAAACAGCTGTAGAAAAAAGGTTACATAAAAATGCATACAAACCTTCCATCGCCCATCCTTTCTATTTAAGATGAACACAACACACTGCAGTGAAATGAGACGACACAGTTTGTCATGGTGCCTGTCGATAGTCAGGAGGGATGGCACATCACCTTGGGACCTCCCTTGGGGGCTTAATACACACAGGCCACCCTGGACATCCACAGACGCCCTTCATGACCCCCCCAACACACACACACACACACACACACACACACACACACACACACACACACACACACACACACACACACACACTCTCTCTCTCTCTCTGTCTATTTCTCCCTCTCTTGCTGTCACATACGCTGATGAAATGTTCTTTAATACCCAATCGACAGTATTGACATCCCCTTGGGTAGCAGGGTCCCCCTGAGGGCGTCAAGTATTGATTTTGGTGGACTGTGGGTCCATGGTCCCCCAGTGACATGTCCCCAGTCTCGCTGCTATTATTGGGAGATTAGTAGGGTTATTACACCTCCCAGGCCAGATGGACGTGACATCGGGAGGAGTACTTGCCAGATGACCCACTATGTATGCGTACTTCTTGGTAGAGAATTAGTTGCTATCAGATATTTCAACTAACTCTTGCATTTGTTCACAAAGATTAAATACACAATTCTAACCAGTATCCAGTATCCCAATTCATACCAGACAGACATTTAATTTGACACAGTAGAGTGCAGTGGAGTATGAGGTGTTAAAATGAAAACAACACGTGAGCAGTAGATGAAATAGACAAAATAGCTCATGCTGCATTCAGGCCAACAGAATGGGAAGAACGGGAACTGATCCTGCTATATTGTCATAGCTCCATAGATTATTCCAAGATGCTTGCTGCTAGCCCTCTAGTCATGCCAGATAAATAAAAGATAGACTTAATGGGCTATTTTTTTATTGTGGCATGCACAGTTGTACAAGTTTAACCAGGTATAAATATTCAATCAATCTATCTTTTTTCTGCCTCTTATTCGAGGCTAGTTCATGGTGGCAGCACGCTAAGCAAGGTAGTCCAAACATCCTTCTCCCAGCGAGGTTTTCCAGCTCCTCCTGGGGGATCCCAAAGCGTTCCAAAGCTAGATGAGATATATAAATTCTCTAGCATGTTCTGGGTCTACCCTGGGATCTCCTACCAGTTGGAAAGAAAACCTCCAAAGGAAGGTGTCCAAGAGGCACCCCTGTCAGATGGATCAACCAACTCAACTGGTTGCTTTTAACTACTCTGTGCTGCCCCCAGTTGTCTAAGCTCCTTACCCTACCTGTCTCTGAGTCCACCCTCGCATTTTTCTGTGTTTTGTTTTAGTTTGGTTTGTTGGAAAGTTGCCCTGGAGGCAGATTTCTGTGCAGTTAGTTACAAAAGTTAAGGAGGATAATTTCTGTGTTCTGGTAATGAAAGAATATGTCACCTAGTGTGGCTCACCAATGTGTTTCTAATAGTAATTAGACAACAATACTCTATGGCACAGAGGAAGAAGATATATCAAGCTTTAATGCTCTCACCGTGCTTGTTAGTAGGATACAATCATTGTTGTTGTTTTTTTATATGGTGGGATTTCATTGATTATATTACAGTGAAGATTCTATTTTATTTACACTAAACTGTTGGCAAAGGTAACTTTAGAGGAATTTTGGCACCAGTTTGTCAACACTTATGTAGTTCTATCACCAAGTGGGAGATATTGCAGCTATTACAAATCTACCATGTTGCTCAGAATTATTTGGCATTACAACAAGGAGGCACACATACAATATTTCCCACTTGACTGCAACTATTTAGTCCTCATTCTAATGCGGCATAAACTGTGGTGCCTCTTAAGGCTGTAAAGATAAGCCACAAGTAACAAACAGATTTCTAAATGTGGGGGACACATAATTGTGAAGCAGTTATTCACTACTCAACTCAAACCACATTAAACCATTGCAAAATTAAATTAATCATAAAAAATTGTTACCTTCCCCATTTATAAGCAAATGCACACATTTCTGGTGAAGCTGAGGAGATCTCAAAAGGCAATAATGTGAAAAGAAGTTGTGGTTTTAGCCATATTGTGGGGAAACGTTGAGTTTGGAACATAATGACCCTATCTCGAGTATGAACATTGCTGAGGTGAATTATACTGCAGGATCAGTTTGACAAGTTTCTAAAAGTAATTGTCAGAATTAGACATTTCTAAAGGTACTCAAAGATATTTCAATGGTGTATTTCATTATTTATTTATTTATTTATTAAACATTTTTTAGTCTCTCAGTTTGTACAGACCTCCTGAATGTGCTGGTTCAAACTCACTCCCAGCCTTTGTCCCTCTTCCTTTTGACCTCCCGTAAGTTGAGATGGTGAGCTGGAATTCATTGTGGCTCAGCTGAAATGGCGATTATTGGCACAGTGCTCTGGGCTCTACACCCTGCCCTGTGGAGCTGGGATGACCTCTGCAGGATGGGGGGGCTCAGTGATTGATTAGCCGGCCTGGAAGGACCACCACTCCCCCACTGGCTAGGGCATATGGAGCTGTATGTCCTGTGGACAGCTGCGTCGACAACACTCATCCACACTCAAAGTGTGTTGTGTGTGTGAGAGAGTCCAGCCTTGTTATTCTCTATTGGTCTTCTCTGTGGCATGTCCTCCCTTAGCAATGCAGTGCTGCGTCCTGTTATGCTACTGCTCCATTGTGGTGTGTGCTAACTAAAATCAGGATTTTAAAAGAGGCTGAATTTGTAGTGCACACACACATGCGTGCGAGCACACACACACACACGCACGCACGCACGCACGCACGCACACACACACACACACACACACACACACACACACACACACACACACAGGAAGTAAAAGCACAGCTTTAGTCCTCAAATCCACTTAAATCCATTGCTGAGCAGAGGACAAATGCCCAATCTAAAAACTGGCAAATATTCAAAGGTTCAGCAAATTTAATTTCAAGGTTCAAAGGTTGCTTATTAACAATTCCTAAATACATAAAGTACAGTAGTATGTGAACAGTGCCTTCCACATACTTTTGGCCATACAGTTCTATAGCAAGCACTGTAGATATTTTGGATACTTTAGACAAAAGTGTCTTTATGTCAACACTTTGTGCTTGTCCTGTTCACCACTGTTCACAAGTCAGGCCCAGTTTGGTGTTGAGAACTTGACTGGCTTGACCTCAACCCCATCCAACACTACTGGGATCTTTGGAGCAACGGTTGTGAACCAGTGTTTGCTTCCTGTCATAGAGCTTTTTTTTTTTAACCCTAAGCATGATTTCGCTTACCTTAACTATACCTTACTGTAACTATACTTCATTTGCCATGACCATGATCTTTCCTACTCTTAACTATATCATAGTTGTCATGCACACATATAAAATTGTCGGCACTGGATGTAAAAACAAATAATCAAACAGAAACCCTCTGCCACTGAACTATAATGCAGGGTTTTGCAGATTTATCCATTATCAATGTGCTTGTCTGGTGATGGGGTTGCACATACACTGCTAGACACATTCAGTGTACCATTCATACTCTATTCACCCAGTTACATTAACATCCTTTACAACCTACACTCTTCTCAAATGACACCAAGGTAGTCTTCACTATTTTATTGAAATTATATACAATATATACCCATACACATACAAAGTCCCTCATAAGCACCTCAACTATCTATCAGTCATCCCATCACACAAATGCTTGCAGCAGCAACTCCTAAATGGACTGACTTCATATTTTAATTTAGTGTATGTGGTTTTAAAGTGAGATGGTTGGCTGAGGGGTGGGGGTGGGGTATGAAGCAGAAGAAAAGAAAAAAAAAAACAGATGATTTGCAGAGGTAAGTTCAAGTGAATATCTGTCCGGGGTTAAAAGTGAAAGTAATTCATTAAGGGGAGATAGTGCTTGGCGATATTCCTCATCTTGACGCTTTGCAGTGTGGCAGTTGAGAGAGGTGAGGTGAACGGGGGTGTGTGTGAAATGGCCGCTGGTGCGGGAAGGGACTGGGGGTGAGCAACATCTACCGCTCCCATTGGAGGAGGAGGAATGGCGATGAAGGGATAAGGGCCAAATTGATGGTCATATTTTACAGTGGGTCAGTGTGGAGCGTGCTGTCCAACACTGTAATTACAAGTTTGGTTAGAGGAGAGAGGGAGAGAGAGGGGAAGAAGAGAGACAGTAGTCTTTGTCATGGCCGTAAATGAACAGCCAGGCTTAATTGAGTGGTAACCTCTGAAGCTGTTGTGCTAACACTGCAGAGAGATGGGGAGATGGAAGGAGAGAGGGGCAAAAAAAAAAAAAAAAGAGGAGAGAAGTGCTGATAAGGCCTTTCGTGTTCGTCATTTTGCTGCCTTATCCTTCCCTACCCTCCACTACAGGAAACAGGCATATCACAAAGACACACACTAAACAGATTCACTTTGTACAATGAAACATGTTAATACAAAAAGAAAATAGAAGTAGTGAAAACAGCAAAACAAGATCTGAGTCTGAAATTGTATTATTGACTGTGTATAGCTGACAAACAGCATAGGTCCACTTATTAGTCCACTTCACTGCATCTCATGGCTGAAATCTCTTCTGCTAAGAATTTCATCTCTTTCATCTAAGGCAATCCATCTCAATAATGGATGGATTGCCATGAAATTTGGTCACCATAGTCCCAAAAGGATGAAGAACATGGACTTTAGTAAATCGAAATTGTCAATTATTCAGTGTATCTACAAGATGGACTAGCACTCAGTTGGTTCTGGATGGTTCTAAGATAATGAATCCAAATAATAACTGTGATGCTCGGACTTTTTACCTAGTGCCAAGGTGAGGCTTTGGTTTGAATGAAATATATTGGATGACTTGCCATTTTGGTACATTCATGTCTTTGGTGATCTGTTTACTTTTCATCAGTTCAAAATATTAATGTGCCCAATTCTTGGGTTTATGAGCAAGTTACACTCCAGTCAGCCTCAAACTGTACTTTAGTGCTAATGAGCAAATCTTCACTAACAGGCTAAATTACAATGGTGGCCATCCTAAACATCATATCTGCTAAACATCAGCATATTAGCATTGTCATTGTTAGTATGTATGCATGCTGATGTTGGCATTTAGCTTAGTATTGCAGTTCCTAAGTTAAGCCTTAGGAATAGGAAGAGCAGCTAGGATTACTGTAGATTCTAAGGCCTCAGTTCTAATTGTGGTGAGCAGTAGATCTTGGGTGCGTCTGTAACTGCACCTTATTTTGTTTCATGTAGGTACATGTGGTGAAATGTGAAAAAAGCTGGGTGAAGAGAAATAGAAATTAGAGGGTGTGGTGATTAACAAATACACTCTCACTCAGTCACAGCAGTTGCTAGCTTTGAAATCACAGGGATGCCTGACCATAACTGCTTAACAAATGAAAAGACATTTCTTCAGGAAATCATATTGCTGTCTGGATGATACTGAGCAGCATGACCTGAACACACGAGACCAAGCATGTTGCTTTTTATTTTACCAGTCAACCAGTACAACGAAAAACTCTGGTGAACCACATCAATCCTGTGGAGATCTGCAGTCTCCTCTCCTTTTTCCTGTTGTACTCCTGTTTCCCCCCCTCCTTTTGTCTCCTGTCTGTCTCTCCCCTGTCTGTCAAGTCAGAGTCTGTGTCATTGCAGGGCGTGGCCGACAGGTTGGGTGCAGCCTCCTCTCCTCCTGAGCACAGGTGCATTCAATCAAGACTCACCTGCCTACACAGTGTATAAGTATAACCCAGCCTTAATTTCAGTTAGTTCAGGCTGATATAATTTCTATTTTATGCGTAATGCCCCTTTAGGTATTATGACAATACCGTATTACGGTTGTTTTACAACTGCCACTTTGTTATAATAATGCTGCGAGTGGGAATCGTGGGCTCAGATGGTCATAGCTGCAGCAGGATAAAGCTATGTGTGCTGTTTGTCCACGCTCTGCACTTTTCTGCCTCATACTGCCCGCTAATAGGCGATTTCCTCGCTAGACTTCCTCGCTGGTGGCTGGACTTTCACCGTGCAAGACGGTTGCCGTTTTCCTGTGGCTATTGAGGAGAGGAGCTGTTACCTTGCCAAGTCCTGGATCTCTTGTAGAGTTACAGGCAAACTCCCCTTACACTATATATATATCTATATATCTATATATCTATATCTATCTCTCTCTCTCTATATATATATAT
>JBBMOE010000004.1:4942106-4961087 GCA_037975065.1 Chaetodon trifasciatus
CCCCCCCCCCCCCACCTCCTTCTCTCTTTCTGGCTAATTTAAAATTTGTCAGACGCTTGCGTCTTCTGGATGGCTGGCCTTTGATATTTTGCGAGCTCCATTTGGCACAAACAAGCCTGCGGCCCTGGTGCATCCTGCTGACTGCTGCACTAGTGGCAGGCCCCCGCCATTTATCTTAGCCCCGGCCACCCAATGCTTACTCATTACAGGAGCCTCGGCACCAGCTTAACCCCCACCTCTCTGCCGACTGCGCGCATGCAAACACACTTAAAAACAGCCAAATCGTGTGTGTGTGCTTGTGTGTGTGGGCGCATAAACATAAGCAAATGCATATCAACAAACACATTCATACCCCATGGACACATGGGTAGGAGCATGCAGATGCAGAGACACGTGCTTGCAAATTCAAACACACACACAGACACACACATCCTGGGATCATTGCTCATATTCTTAGTGCCCCACAGAGGTAAATGCCTACATTTCCCCATACAATATGAGCCCATCTCTGTATGTTTTATAGTCGAGGTTAAACGCTCCATCTTTTCACCTCCCCACTGGCTCTCAATGCTCCCCACAAGTGATTCCTTACATGTTAAAAAGACTGTGTGTTCCAGTGTTTAGGGTTTCCTCTGCCTTCTGTATACACATGTATAAGGGATTGAGAAAAGTTATGTTTTAATATAAAATGAGCATCCCATAGTTTGTTCAGATATCACTGTTAAAAACCACTCAGTGTTGACTAAAATGTAGAGTAAATTTATACCATCAGGTTAATAGATGGCGCCCTAGTGCTGAACTTCTTCAAGCCCTGCCTAGCTCAGAAACAGAATGGTGCTGTTTGATGAGGATGCTAATCCAATGGGTGTGTCTTCATTGCTCGACAGGTACTGTAAAACTATGTTACACAGAAACTCCTTTGTTGTGTTTTGGGGCAATTGTGACAGGTATGTATTCTTTTGGGGTGTAGTTGATGAATCTCAGAACCCATTGAATATTGTCTGCCGATGATTTAGACTCTGGGGGCTAATGGCCAGTGTTCTGGGCCGTCCGGTGAAACCAGCTGATATCCGGACAGAAGATATCCAGGCCAAGGCTTCCTCTTCCACATGCTGGTCATTGTTTACAGTCTGATTAACAACTTGAGATGCTTTATGATATCAGCTAATCTCTATAGACACATATCTGCAATGAATGCAGATCAATTAAAAAAGATAATGAAGAGCTAAATCGTCTTGAGACGATTGCATTTTGGCCATTGTATTCTGCCTCTTTTGCTCATCTGGACTGTTTACCTGCATGAAACCAGAGCTTTTACACTGGTCAGTACTATTTGGACTACAAACAGACAACAGAGTGTGAGTAAAGTTGAACAGTAGAGGTGAACAGATAATATTAGCACCAGGGTCTTGATGCAGTAATGGCCAAGTTCTTTGTTTTTGTTATGAATTTGGCATTTTGATACTCATACATTTATGTTTCAGCAATGGGACAATTCCAATTTATTTTTTCAATTATTATTATTATTTATTTATTTATTTATTTATTTTTGCACATAGTTCACTTGTTGATGAATGTGTTATGCATCTGTAGCTGTATATAATGAAGCCTCCAGACCAATGTTGAAAGATGTCTATTATTTTGAAAAGTAAGGTAGTGATTAACAAGGAAATATTCTGAAGTTGTGCTTGCTCAATTAAGACATTAATCCATCATGTGTCTCTTTGCTGACCCACAGATCCATGGCTCTGTTTAGCCTGTGTATAACATGTTGCTGGTCCATAAATCCCTTGGCCTGGAGCCGGTTACACATGCTTGATAACTTGATTATTGCATTTGTGTGGTAATGCTGATGGCCCCACCACCCACCCATGCTTGCACAGATGAGCCCTGCTCTGATTAGGCTTTTCTTTTCATCTCATTTTCAGCATGTGCTTGCTCACTTCCAGGCTCCAGTTTGTTGTTTCTCCATACCTCTTCACTCCTGAATTCCCAGGTGTCAGTGAGTGGCACTATGTAAAGATAGGGATCATTTAACTCAGATCACTGCTAGTCTATTTGGATTGGTGGCAGCATGGAGGAGTGATGGCTAGTTGGCTGGAATGCATGAATGTATACAAGTTTGACACACACTTTCGACTTACAAAACCTTACACTACTCAGTACAGCCTACTGTTATCATTAAGGTCAAATGCACATTGGAGTATGGAATGCGCATTGAAGTTCTCCAGTTATGAAAAATTGGAATGCAGTATGTTGAGCAGCAAAATATAAATCTGTAGTTCAGGATTTTTATCCAAGACACATGTTTATCATTCAGCCTCACTCTCAGGAGGCTTTATATTCACGAGACTGGAACAGAAATCCACACACTGAAATCTTTCAGTGCACTTCATGTAACAGGCAAGTTAACTTCTACTATGCTGGAGGCACTGTTTCAATATACAGTACCACAGGAGGTTTAAAAGGTAGTTTAGGTTTGGAAAAGACAAAAGGGTCTGGCAATTTTTGTTACAATTAGTTCAGGTCATCCCACTTTATTAGTGACTTGATGCAGCCATCTTAATTTCTCTGGTGGTTCCTACCCAACAACTTTGAAAAGGGAGAAATATAGTGATAAAAGCATCTTTAAAACTCAGGAAGAACAGAAGCTCACTGCGGTTCATACCGGGTGACTGTCTGGTGTCTTCTTTTTGTTTTTATATGGCGAGAAAAATGTGAGTATGTCCAAATGTGTATGTGTGTGTGGTTTGAAACAGTCTAGACATCCATCTAACTTCACAACCCTCACCTCAAATCAAATCCATTGTTGGCAAGTATTGATTTGCCTCAACTTGTTTCTGGCACATGTAGATGTCACACACAATGACACACACAAACACACACATCTACACCTGTCTTTTCTCTCTGTGTTTGTATTGTGCTTCCTTTCAGGAAGAGGAGGCAATTTTTACAGCACTGAAGCTTTAAGTGGAGCAGAAAATAGACATTGACCTATCTGTTAATATCAGCTTAATCGCAGCCCTCTTTCTCAGGAGCCAATGTGGACAGCATGTGTGTGTGGACAACCAGAAGAGCACACTCTTTGTATGGTCGACTGCATGTGCAGAAATACAGGGTACATGTTTTTAAGACCACTGGGATTAAACCAAAATGTGACCACTTCACTCAAATGTTATTCTCTAGGCTTTTCTTTGTGTGCAGTGGGAGGATTTTCCTTTGGTTTTGCTGTGGTTGACATGCTTGTTTTTGGCTAGTCTATTGTGTGTGGGCATATGGTATGATGTTCATCATCACAGTTAAGCATGTCAGAATGCTAGCATTTGCTAATCAGCGCAACGCTACTTCTTCAAGTCTAAAACAAGAGGAACGTCCCACAAACATTGTAATCAGAAATTACTTTTCATTTTGATACTTGGCTACACTTTGCTGTTAATATTTTCACATTGTGGTGTGAAGATGAAAAGCAACAGAAAGGGACAGAAAGTGAACACCGTATTTCATTTACTATTGCAGAAAGAAGAACACTAACTGAGCCTATAGACGGTTCCAGACTGAAGCACTCATCCATATCTGTTTACAGCAGACATCCTGGCTAATTTGACCTGGACTTCGCCTTTCAATATCCATTCAAAGATACTTTTCCAGGAAGGATTGAGTGTCTATAAAAGTGATACATGTCCCACCATAGCACAAAACGACCACAAGCCCTCTGCCCCGATGACATTCAGGAATGACTGCATAGACACATGTACACATGCAAAAGTTTGTATGTGTGCACGCACGCACGCACACACACACACACACACACACACACACACACACACACACACACACACATAACTGTGACTCCCTCAGCCCCTCCCACCAGAGAAGTGAAGCCTTTTAATTATCTGCTGATTACCTGTTAGATCACCTTAGCTAATGGAGAGCAGCTCCCCGGGGAGCCATCCAATCTAACTCTCATCACACACAATGGGCTCCTCTTCACTGGAGAGAGTAGACTCTGTGTGTGCGTGCATGTGTGTGAGAGAGGAGTGTGTAGTGGATGTGTGTGTGAAAAAGAGAGAGAGATTGAAAGAGAGAGAGTCCCTTTGAGGCAGATGCTGAGATTAGTACTGAAAATAGCCGTCTATTTATTCTTTCATACACTAAATTACCATCTCTGCTCCATGTGCACACATGCACGCATGCACGCATGCACACACACACACACACACACACACACACACACACACACACACACAAATGCACACACACACACACACACACACACACACACACACACACACACACACACACTCATAGTTGTGTTTCCATCACTTTTGGGGACATTACATAGACTGACATTCATTTCTTGGAGACTTACCCTAACCACAACCATTAACATGACTTGCCTACCCCGAACCCTTAACCTAAGCTTAACCTAAACCTAACTTTACACCATCCTGCTAAACTTGCATTCTGTCCCCATAGGGAAGGTAAGCCCCACAATGTGACTGTGTAAACAGATTTATGTCTCCATGACATGGCTAATACACTTCCACACTGACACACACACACACACACACGCACACACACAGAGTGGAGCACTTTTCATCAGAGTCAGTGTTCAGATCATCACAGATTATTCCACAACCTGCTTTCATGCATCACAGAACCACTGAATTCAACACTCTGCACTTATTGCTTCCGCTCTTCATTTGTTCAGTGTTTATTGTTTTGTAACTTTGTTCTACAACTGTATCTTGAAATGCTGTACCTGAAGTAAATGAAATGCCAAATGCTGTGTAATAGCACCAGGACTCATAACAGCTTCCCAAAATATGCACTTAAAGAAAAAAAGGCATCTTTGCAAAGGAGAAAAAAACTGACAACAAAATCAAATGGAGTGCAATCAATAGAACAGCAGAGGAACAGAATGTGGTTAAGATCCTCATTCTCAAAGGGTCTTAGAAGAACCCCCAAGTTAAGGTTCCAGGACAAACTATCTTACTGGAAAAAGGACAGAAGGCACTGTATCAGGACAAATAACTGAGTTCATGGATGACAACATGATAACAATGCAATGTGTACACATTTTAAGACTAAATAAACAAAACTAAAATAAAGGATCCATGCTTCAACAAACACTGATATACATACATGCACACACATACAGTCTGTATCTGCATGTCTCTGTGTTGTACTGCCTGTGAAAACAGATCTCTGCCTGGGATGACAAATTCAAATAACCGAGTGAAAAGGGGAAAAAAACAATGTCAGGTCAAACTTTTGATTTATGATGGAGTGCTGATTTACATGCTGATAAATTCACACAAGCACAGCCAAGCTCTCCGCACACAGATGAACACAAATGTGGCAGATAAACACTGCATGCACAGACAGTCTGGGGTTAGATTGAGAATGGAGGTGGGAGAAAGTTAGAAACAGGGGTGAAAATTAGCTTTGAATTCAATCTGAAGGCACTTGTCAATCAAACCCTGATCGATCCATCGGATCTCGTGAGTAAAAAGTGTACATGTGATCCTGTGTATGCTCCTAATGTCTTTGACTTTAACCCTGCATTCACCAGCTTTAATAGAGGGATTAGCAGCATATAACGCTTACAGTCCATGTAAACCTCACACCCAGCATGTAATCAGAGCTGAGTACCCCCTGCTGTTCATTCACATTTGACTGGGTCAGCCTCTTTCTTCATGAATTTCTGGTAAGGACAGGAGAAACAGACCAGATGGGTCTGAAAAAAATGTACCATCACTGCTAATATCCACTCTGGCATCCCTTCACTGCTCCTTTAGGTACCATCGTTCCCTCTTGTTTTAGTCTTAGTGCCATTCCAATCATACTTGTGGTAAAGCACCTCCCTCCCACTAAAAGCAGGAGGACAAAACAACAACCAAATGAGGATGTAACCATAAAGCCACAATTCCCTGACATCCTAATCCAGACCTGGGGCCAAGTGAGTCAAATTGAACCAGACTGGAAAAAAGTCTGGGCCTGGCACCCGGGGCTATAGGTTACAGTGTATCACCCCCAGCCAGGGACAGAATGAAAGACTCTTTTCTGCCATGTTCTCTCATCAGGGATAGCCTAGCCTGCCATAATGGTGCTACAAACACAGCGGCATGCCGAGATGAGAGAGAAGGTTTCCCAAAGATGCCTGACTGCAGCATCAAACAGGAAAGACACAAGGGACGAGAGATAGAGGAGGAAGAGAGAGAGCGAGTGAGAGAGGGAGGGAGAGAGAAGCCCTGGAGTGGTGCCAAGTTCCCAAGGTAGTGTACAAGTATCTTTAGAAGCCGGGCGTCTTGTTAGCTAATACATTACACCAATCACGGCCGGCTATCTTAAGCTACAATTAATCTGTGCGCTGGCACAGGCTGATAGGACAGCAACATGCTGTTTCTTAATTAAAAGCAAACGGATTAAAAATGATTAATAACGGTATTAAATATTCTCATGGACTACAAGCGCAGGGAAATCGGGGGGCTTTCTTATGCGGGCTTAAAACGAAGAAGTCATTAACGGCGGGCCCAATCTCCCTAAGCCAGGGCTTTACTTTGTTTGGGATCACAAGTTGCTTACTTCATGAATATGCATTTTGCCCCTATCAAGTCGAGACCAAAAGGCAATATCGTGGTGTGGCTGTGGTGTGGTATTTTTCCCCTCAGTGGCTGTGAAACTTTGAGTTTTTGATTTGTGACATTTTGTGGTCTGCCTTTGTAGCTGAGGCCTCTGTGTTAACTGGTTCCTGGCCACAGGCTGCCTGGCTCTGACAACAAATGCCAGTTTTTTCTGTGTATATGGAACCCTGAATGTAGGTATGACACGTTTGAGGTAATAGTGATTTTGTGTGTGTTTTCAGAGATCCCTCCCTGATTGTAGCTACATAAAAAAATACACATCAAACGTATTTTTAGAGACAGCAGTGACATGTGTAACATGATTTCTCTGAAGTTGAAAGATGTCTTGGTCACAACAATATTGCTGTTGATCTTGGATGATTCTGCAAAACCCTGCATATCATTTAATTTGCATGTCATGTATAAGGCCAAAGTTTTTCATCTTTTTCCATCTACAACTTCTGCACACAACAGCTACAGTATGATTAAGGTCATAAGAGCTAGACAACTGAAACCTATAGAAAGATTGTGGTTTCAGTTTTAAAAGGTTAGGTTTTACGATCCAAAAGCAAAGTAACAGCAGTCCTAACCCTAAACCCTAACCACACATGTGACTTCTACACCATTACTTTCTCTCTCCACATCAACAGCATTCTCTGAAACTGTCCAATATGAATGCAACATCCTACAAGTACTAGGCTGGCTGCTCATGCTGCTTTAGAATGGATTATTTGTTGTTGGATGCGGTGGAGAGTTTCTTGCATGTTTTTTGAGTCTTACTACATTAAGAGGGATGCACACATACATACATATATCGGGGGTTAAATTAAAGATAAAACCTGAACAGGTGGAAGTCCAAATCACTTTGCTGATTCAATAATTTTGTTCAGTTCAGTTCAAAGATTTGTAGTCATTACTGTTCATATTCTTCAAAGTTAAAACCTGCACATCACACATCAGTCTTCAGTTCAATGCCTGGCCTATACAAGCACAGAGTTATCACATAAAGATTGTTTCTGTGGTTTTTGTGGCTTTTTGAAAAGCTTTAACCAGGAAGTAACACACTGTATATCACAGCTGAGCTCCTAATGGCACTTTCAGTCATGAGGGAGGAGCTGCACTGCTAATAGCAATTTCTTCAGCCATTGATAATCATTCAGGGTAATGACTTCAGCTTCAACATTCACTTTAAAAAAATCTCTATAGTTCTCATAGTGAACACCTCTAACTGCTACAAATTATTGCCAATTCTCAGCTTTAATGCATAACTAGTGTCATTATCACAACATGATCTCTTAACTCAAGTTCAGACATATTTTGTAGCAAATGCATATTATATTTTATACATAGAAAAGTAACTTTTTAAAACATTACAGTGAATTCAGATTTTGTAAAGATCATTGGCAAATGTAGTCATACCATTCTTTTTTTCAGTTTTTACTCATGTTTTGGGCCATTAAGGGTTGTGCTACATTATTTAGGTTAAGGATAATTAACAGAACTAGTAACAGCCTTTATAAATCCATACTAGTAAAATTCATATTTATGCACAGGTTTGCTTATTTAGTCGATTTCAGTTTGGGAGTGATACATGTCCTTTGACACTGTAATCAAAATGACACCTGAACATCATTTCATAATTTAAATCCCAGCCCTTTACAGGAGTCAGGAAAGCCCTCTTCCCTGTAACAAGAGGCTGTGAATAGCATCATTGTGAGCCTGTGACTACAATTACTGCTTCTAAATTCAGCATTGCTATAATCAGGCCCTCTGGTTCTGTGTAATTTAAATACTTATGGCTTGTGTCCAATGGCTCCTGTGCCAAGCCCAAGTGTTAGTTGTAATTGACCATACAAGCCTTTTCTCCCCTTTTCTCTGCTAATTTCATAAGTGCTATTTTTAAAATGTCAATTATAAAGAAGATTAATCTATCTTAATGTGAGATTAGATGCATTTTGGCAGGAATCACAGGGCAATCACATTGGTTTGATTACATTTCTGCCCCTATTATTGAGTATAAAAGGTCTTTCTGCTCCAGTTTTACATAGCACAAGCTAAAAGGGCACACTGGTGGATTCTCAATGTTATTCAACCAAACATGCTGCAATTGTTGATATGGTTCCTCTTTGATTACAGCATTTTAGAGAAGTTTTCCTTTGCACAGCAAGCACTCCTACACACTCACACATACCTTTGTAACAACTCTGAATGAAAAACAAGGTGTTGATGTTGTCATTCTAGCAAGAGGTGGACTTATTCTGCAGCTGAGGCCAAATAGGAAGAGGTAGCCGGCATCCAGGACACTATTCTGTTTAGAAACCAATTACTTCAACGCTCCTCAAATTGATTTCATTTGCTTCTGCTGCCAGGCTCTGTCTTTTCCTCCTCCTGTCTCCTTACAATTTTGAACTCTTACACCTCTCCTCTTTGTCTTCTTTTGTTGTCTTTTGCTCTTTCCAACCAGTCTTACCCTAGTCATTTCTTCAATTTGGTGTAGTTGTTTCCATCCCTCTTTCTTCTTCTATTGCCTCTTTTCCAACACTTAGGTAAAAGCAGGCATGATTATTATCAGCTTCATGTTTGTCTTAGGAAGGAAGCGAGCAGCAGAATAATAAACATTTTCAAATCACAAACAGAACAGCTTTGGTTGGTTACGATAAGATGCTGGTGCTTGTGGTGTTCACTGTTGCAGTACATGTTTGTATGTGTAACCCTTGTGCATGTGGACATACTTAGAAGCATGTGCTTTGCCGGTTATGTTATTGTATGTGTGTTCCCCCTTCGTTCAGCTTGCTCCTGTGTGATGTTGTTCCTGCTGTCCTATCAATGATGAATTAAATCTAGAATATGTACCATTGTGCTTTGAAGCAGCAGAATATGATTATCAAATTCATATTTCTACTTTGGAATGATTATGGAAAATAATTTGGTATATTACGGAATTAGTGGTGACTGGTATCTTAAATGTCCAGCTGTCCTGTGGGTCAAAATAAAACACTCCATTTAATTGTGAACGAGGAAGAGACCAGTGTGAGATTTTCACTAAATGGTTTGGGGTGAATAGGGGGTTGAATATGTCTTGGCAAAGGGACAAACAGTGTCGATGTGGTCTTACTGCATCCTCCTCCCCTAGAGGGCAAGGCTTGTCTAGAGAATAAAATATTTTCTGCCTCTCATAAACAATGAAAAAATCATTTAGATTAAGCGCCTAATGTCTTTGACACCAACAGAAATCCAGTGTCAGTCCATTGTTTTCTGATATAAAAGGAAAACTATGGTTTATTACAACTTGGCTTACATAACTCCCAGAAATAAATAATGCAGCAGCAGCGCTAAGAAACCAACAAACAGGCCAACACACACAGGCAGCTTTTTTTCAGATGACTCATTATTTCCTAAATACTCTGTTATGGCAATTCAAAGTTAATAGTACATAAAAATATTTTATGATAAAAGGTTTTCTCAGATTTATTTTAAAGTTCAATTCTAAAAAAATCCCCCAAGTTCATATAGAACTTGTTTTTTCATTGAAACACCCCTTGCAGATTCTTAAACTCTGAAAACCAATGAATGAACCAAAAACAATGCACAGACAAAGAAAGAAGAAAGTCAGATGATCTATATTTCAGACAGCATGGTCACGCACATGTCAGACAGTAGAAAAGTAAGTACAGAAAAGACATGCCAAAGATATGCTTGAGGTCATTTAGAAACAAGTATTTCAATAGTACATAGTTTGTCTACCAGATGGTACAGCCAAGTTTCTGCAACTGTGAAATACCCTAAAACTAATTAAAAGATCTTTGTCAGAAACATAAAAATGCCATTGATTTGTTTATGGACAGCTGTATTAGCCTCACAAATCCAGTACTGGTCTATAGCTATAATGCAAATAATGTACCATATCATTAACTTTTAGTTTACTGTTACTGTCTTTGTGTAGTTCCTGAATAACATACTTTCATATATTTTAGCTTTATTTAATAACAAGATTGTCAGTTTGTGTCTGTCCTTGTGTTCACGTCATAAAAGCATGTTCTTCCTTTACCTCAGGATACAAAATACAAGAGGGAGACCAGTGTATACTGGTGACAGTAATCAATAGCATTATTCTAAAACATATTGACCAGCAGGGTTGCTCTAAAGAAACTTCCATTTTTATTGGAAGATGTTAGAGACAGTAATGACAGAAAACAGAATCCTTGTGGCTTCAGTCATCACTAAAAATGAGAACATCATAAATGAGAACATCATATGTTTAAATACAATTTTCATCACAATAAGGCTGGATATGAAATCTACCATAAATTGGACAGCAGAGGGGTTTTTCGATTTGTGTAAATTCATGTGGTTCATTTTGATTACTTTCTTTCCTCAGCAGTGCCTTTAAACATCATATTCAGGAAACTAACAGTATGAGTTTGTAACGGTGCACCCACACATGAAGTGACAATGGGCCGATCTAGCTGTTAGATGGTGATGTGGATTGATTGAGGAGGCTGAGCTGAACACCTTGGAGACTAAAGAGCCTGAGAGAGAGATGGAGCTTAATTGATGATCAAACACCCGCCAGGTGTAAATGGCTGTTTTCACTTCATCTGTGTGTGTGTGTGTGTGTGTGTGTGTGTGCGTGTGTGTGTGTGTGTGTGTGTGTGTGTGTGTGTGTGTGTGTGAGTCTGTGAATGAGTTTCTCCACATGCACCTTTTGTACTTGTGTGCCCAATGTGTCTCAAAGTGAGTCTGCATGCACGACAGTCTGTGTATGTGTGTACTTGCAGTATTTCCATAGAGGCTGGACAAGAGATTTCAAAGACCTGGAGAGGTCCCATTCAGCCCTGAGTCTTTCATATTGACCTCAGGGCGACAGGACGACAGCAAAACACACGCTCTGCACCATCAAGATGAAAGCAGGGGCACCATACACACACAGTGACACACACATACGCACACGGTGAGCAATCACTGTCCACAATGAGCTCTATAAACTGTTGTGAAATTCAAATCCACCCTCAGCCAACACTTATACACACAAACACCTCTTTCATTTGACAGTGAGGCCTGCAGATTATTCTGTGCACATCATTTAATAACAGACAATGACACTATAAGGGTATGTGAAAGGAAAGAAGGGAAAAATAGAATCATGTGTTAGAATCATATGAAATGTAATGCTCCAAACGCTTACTCACAATGTGATTAACAACCTTGTATACAAACCAGAAAGAGTCCCGCTGATTTTAATATCAGCCACACTACTGGTTGCTTGTTGCAGGCAGGTGCAGGCTTGTCCATCAAAATAATTGGTGACATGCATGAAATTAGTGGGAAGATATCACACTGTGAATTGTCATGTCATACACACGTAAAATTATACAGGATTGTAAATGCTGCTCCTGGCAAAACTTACGATTTATGTTAAAAATGTACATTCTCTCAAATGCTGTCAGATCACCATCTTCTGCAAAGTGGTCTCAGAGATAATGATTGAAGCAAACGAGGGGTCAAACCCAGTCATTTCCTCGGACTGAAACTGTCAAATTCCCTGTCATAACCACACTGTTTGCACCTTGACTGAATCCAAATGTTGGGACTGATGACCTTAACTGGCACGTTCTCAGGAAATCTGTAAATGCAGAGGACTTTTCACAATTCCACAATTAATGATGGCTGCAAGAGACTCACTTACAATTTGAGGCTCCCCATTGAGCACAGATCATCAAAGTAAAGGGAAAGTTTTTTTTCCATATCCTTAACACTTTTATTTATCCTTTACCTCTCTTTCTGCACATATCTTGACTAGATTACCAATGTCCCAACCAATAAGCGCTGTTATCCAAATGATTGAGGTCCTGTCTCACATTTTCTCCCCTCACAGACTTCACATGATGACTGTAAACACATCACAGTACATATGAGCTCCGTCAACAAGTTCGAAGGAAGGACATCTGTATTCAGACAACTCCCAATTGCCATAACTTTGGCATTCAGCTCTCTAGTGATACTTCAATAAAAAGTGTACATGCTCCACATCAGATTGCACGGGCCACTTACACACTCCAACAATATACACTTTACATTAAAATACTTATATTACACATTTTTAGGGTTTTTGTAGCTTTACATTTTCATATTTCCATTTCCATTTCAATTTGTACATTTATTATGATTATTATTCTCTATTGTACACTTGCCTTTTTAGTGCAGCCTCTGGAGTATGTCACACTGCTTTTCTTTTGTTGTCATAGTGGCATCGATGGGTCACTTAAATTAAGCAAGTTTCAAGTGTGCGTCAGTGAGACTTTGATTTTCAGTGTGATCAAATGAAGGAAGACAAAGGGTGCCTGCTGATTAAAAACACTGCTATAGTCCTGTTTGTCACTGAAAGTAATATTTATTACTGTGCAGTTAGTATTAAGTTTTTGATGCCTATTAATATCCATCATATGGGTCACTGATATCTAATGTTTGAGTAAAGGCAATATTACTGTGGTGACAAAATACAGTTACAACAATTATCCACCGTTTTACATCAGTGGATCAGAGTGTTTTTTAGGAAACAATACTGATGCTGCGAACTATGTCAGTGCTAGCTCATTAACAGATAACTGATATCTGAATAACTATCCATTTTCTTTAAATATTTGCTGAATTTTCTTGTATCTGTACAACTCATGGCAAGCAGTTAGATGGAAAACCAGCACACTCATCTATTGGTCCAATTTTCATCTGTACAGAGTGATCCCGTGGCTACAGACTGTTTTTTTGGACTTTCTATTACAGGAGAGTCTACAGCGTCCTGCCAAATATGTCTCCTAACTGGGCCGGAAGCAGTGCTACCTTCACCAGCAGCAACTCTCCTGCTCTAATATTTGAGCAGAGAAAGGCGACGCCTCCCACGACACTCCTCATCAAACCAAAAGCCTCAGTGTTCTCCCTGTCTAATGCTCTGCGCCTCACACCCTGAAGATGATCAAAGTGCTATTTTTCTAAATGCAGGCTTTTTAACTTCAACAGTCTTAGAAGGGATGAGGCAGATCATACTAAGATGATGAGAGAGAGAGAGAGTGAAATTGAGAGTGTGTGTGTGTGTGTGTGTGTGTGTGTGTGTGTGTGTGTGATGTGGGACTACAACATCTTTGTAGTCCCTTTCGTTTGTTTTTTTTTTTTCTTTCTTCTTCCTAACTCTCACACTGGGCCTGCAGATAGGTCAGCTCCATTACCAATCTGCCGGCCCACAAATATTTAAAACAAATTGAATCGCACACCCAATACCCATCACAATTACGGCAGGCACAATAACTAAATTAGCAATTCAACACAATAATTGGAAATGCGGCTTGCCTGGACCCGCAGGCCTCCCTGGAGGGCTGGCTGATCTGTGGAGGCACGTCAAGCCCACTAATTCCACAGCTAATTACTGATGCACGGCGGAATGAAGTTGTTTGTCTCCCAAATACCATTTTCAGTTCACGGCAAGGAACACAGGACCGTGCTGAGACAGACAAAAACAACAAAGGAGTGAGACACAAGAGTGTGGTCATGCCTCTTTTTTGTTGTTGTTGTTGTTGTTGTTGCAATCACTTGTTGTTCATTTGACTGCGTACATGTGCTTCACTTTATTTCCTGATGATGACCATCAGGGTGTGTTGGTGTGAAAAGGGGTGATGATGATTGTAATGCAGGTAAAGCTATTAGGAGCTGAATTCAGTTCCAGTATTAGTAGTAACTGATCAAGTGAAATGAAAAAGTCAAACTGGGCCGTTTGGAGTTTTGGAGTCTGTGGCCAGCCAGAGGCATAAGGAACCTAGGGCCTCATATTTAAGCAATACATTCAATTTTATGGTATTTTCACATTCTTGAGTTCCTTAACCCTTTAAACCCTTGGATTTCTTGGCTCATTTTTCACTCCCTTTATGAACAGGCTTAACACATTGTCTCAACATGTCATTGCTACAGTGTTTTCAGAATTGATTAACTCACTATGAATACCATCAATTGGACTGTCGGTACTTTCAACATTTTATGCACTTTTTTCTATATTTTTTTTGTAAGCCTTGTAAACCACTAAACTACTGTACTGAGTCCACATCAGCTGGGAGACTCCCTCCTTTGTAGGGTAGGTGTTCCCTGTACAGCATAAAGCTCGCACTGTATAGTTTCTACTGTTCATTGTACTATGTACATGTCCCCAATTGTAATATGGGACAGCTATATATCTTATTGATAAACTCCTTTATATGCTTCAGACAAAGTACTCGTTGGATCGTCTAACAGTATCTGAAACCCCATTTTTTAATGGTGTTAGTTTTACTTTCCAAAATGGAAAAGTGTTGACACCCACTGAACGTATGATTGACCAGGCGGCAGAGGAAAGAAAGTAGGCAGGATTTGAATCTTTCTCTCAAGCTCTCTTTTTTCGTTCTTCAAAAATCAAAATCTCTGTCACTATGTGTGTGAACAACTGAATGCATCACCAGCAATGCTTTAGAGGCTGAGTTATGCCCATTTGTTTGATTCATCATGTTGAGAGTACAAAGATGCAGAATTTTTGGAGAGATCAGGGGGTCAGTGGGATGCAGCCAGGAGGAGACTACAATGTTAAGTTTTTCTCCCTGCCTTTGAGTGGCCATTTGGACCAGGTATCAACACTTTGGCTTTAGACATGGTTGAACAATGCATCATGCAATCTAGTTGGTTCGACATATACTGCAGCCTTAAGACATCAAGCCTCATTTGCAACTGATTGGAAACATACAAAAATCATGAATAGCAATCAATGAAAGTGTCACACTTGCTGTGAACCGCTTCCTTCCAGTAGTGTAAGTACTTATTATGATGATTTAGAGGCCCCCAAAAGGCAAAATTTGCAAATATTGGCACAAACTGCCGAATAGCATTTAAACTATATAAAGTCTCCATGATAACTATCACACTGCTAACATATAATATTCGACAGCATTATTAAATTATTCAACAGGGGAGCTGCACAAAACTACAAATCTGCATGTTTACATTAAACTGCATGCATGCCACCCTGAAATGCCTTGCTGAGCTCTATAGCCACAACTAGATAAAATGATTACTTTAGATGTAAATGAGGGGTTCAGATGAGGACTAGGCTGTAATCTCACAGAGGCATACCGGGATGCAGTGCTGAAGGGGAGGGGGGTCTGTCATTGGGGTTTCTGAGTGTTGGGGCGCGAATTAGCAGCCAAATTGACCATGTCGCTGCATCAGAATTTCCTTGCCAATCAGCCTTGAACATAAACGACAGTGCAAGAAAACGAACGCATACGAGCAAGGCTGGCGCTAATTTGGATCCTGTCCTCGTAGCCCCGCTAACTAATCCTCCCCATCTCTATTTATCCTCTCAGAATCTCATCGGGGGATGCAGTCGTATATTAACAGCTGGAGCCATCTGAAGGGCTCCCTTTTGAGATGTCGTTCAGCTCATGTGCGGAGAGCTTAGCCGTAGCTAAGACCGGTCGGTGACACTTCCAATTGAACATATAGATTTGTTGCAGAGTTTGAGGGTCTAAGGATGGCATGATAGCCTAATCTGATTGCTTCGGGGCTGGAGGGGTTCAGGCCAAGTTATGGACTTATACAGTTCTAGAGGGACACAGACAAACACTATGACCCTAAACTGTCATTGTTGGACTGGATGCGCTGTCATGAGATTCAGTGAGTAACATGATCCAGGGCCTGAGCTGCAGTCAGCTCAGTGCAGTGAGCCTGGTGGGTAGAAAAGTTTGAGGAAGACATGACCTACTACTTTGTACTGTAAAATGTTGCTATGGACCAATTACATGAAGTCTGTTAAAAGTGCTACACTCAAGAGAGAGATTAGACAAATAAATGAGCCCAATGATGTCACAGTTTTGGTCTTTATGATGAATGTGATGCAGTTCAATTGACTGTAAATTAACAATTACAAATACATGTAAACCAGGGCAGATTTGTGATTGAGGACAGAGGTGACACGTGTCCTCACCTTTCTAAATCCTTTTTTAGACTCTCCAAATTTCCATTTTTGCTAAACTGAGATTATTTAGCTGTGAGAATTGCAGTTGAAAACCATCATAGTTTTGCCTTCAGAATTTAGAATTTTTCGATTTTTCTCCATATTGCATTTCTAAAGTATTTATTCAAATACTTAAAAACTCAAGTCATTGTGGTAAATGAGGATGTAATGTGTGCTGAGATTATAGTAGATGTTAAAAGTGAACCTACACTCATAGTCATTGTAGCAGGCATTGAAGACAGCTATAGATACAAGAGGTCACAGTTGGTAAAACTACAACTACAACTATACAGTATTTCATTAATGTTTTGATTTTTTTTTTTTTTTTTTTTTTTTTTTTATATTTGGCTGTGAAGCCAACATTAGGTGTCACTAGCCCTCAAGTTGTCTGGAGGGGCCTTAAAGTCATCTCTGGCACAAAATAAACTAATTCCCAGCCTGTGGGGGATGGGAAGGAAGTGAATAATTTGAACTTTTTTCTTTTTCTCAATAGATTTGATCAATCGTCTGCTGTCAGCCACAGGCTGCCGGCATTGACGTCACATCTAATGAAGAACCTGGAGAGACTGCTCCTTGTCCACCACCATCCCCTGGTGAGCCCATCAATGGACCAGATACAGTTCACCTATCATTCTGACATTGGGGTAGGATGATGCTGTCATCTGCGTCCTACTTAGATCCCTCGTTCACCTTGAAAGCTGGGAGCACTGTGCAATAATTTTTTTAAATTCTCCAGTGCCTTCAATACCATACAGCCCATGCTTCTGAAGGGCATGCTGGAGTGCACAGGGTGGACCACCACCTCACAGCATGGATCATGGACTACCTCACTAACCGACCACAGTGCGTGAAAATACAGGACTGTGAGTTTGACCCTCAGGGAACAGACTTGGCTCCCTTCCTCTTCACCCTCTACACTGTAGACTTCATGCACAAACCAGTTAACTGCCACCTACAAAAGTTCTCCTAAGACTCTCCTAAAACTGCAATCATTGCCCTCATCATAGATGTCATGGATGACAGGGAGTACAGTGAACTGACCCAGGAAATTGTGGATTGGTGCCAGTGGAACCACCTCCAGATCAATGAAGAGAAAACCAAAGAGCTGGTGGTGGACTTCGGGTACAAACCCTCCTACAACAGTGAACATCCAGAGACAGACATTGACCCAGGTACCTGGGTCTTCATCTGAAAAATAAACTGGACCTGACTGACAATACAAATGCAATATAAGAAAGATGAGAGCAGACAGAATCTGCCAAGGACACTAAGGTATTTTGAAGAGCAGGGGACACTCCTGAGGACCTTTTTTTGTGGAGGTACCAGTCATCTTCTATAGAGTGGTCTGCTGAGCAGGAAGAGACTTAACAGGCCACCTCTGTCCTGGGATGAGAATGATGGCTATGCTGTCGTCCCTGATGGAGAACATGTCCCACCCCATGTAGGACACCGACAGCACTGGATAGCTCCTTCAGTCACAGGCTGCTTCACCTGTGTTGTGTGAAGGGGACTGCAAGTCCTTCCTTCCTGCTCCTGTCAATTAAAATGAACATTAATCCCAGTAGAGAAAATATACCAGAACTGGCAAATTTACTGATGTGCAATATCAGTGTTTTTTGAAGTGGCCAGTATCAATATTTCCCATGTATGATAATGTGAATTCAATCACTGTCTGTTTTACATATTACATTGTGAACTTATTTATTGTATTTTTACTGATGGTTACTGTACAAGAGCTTAAACTAAATAACACAGCCTGAATTTGGGGGATCATTTTGATTTGAATTTACACTAGATTATAAATCTGGTCTGGACCTGCTCTGCTTTTCCAGATTTATGTTACTTGAGAGTATTGGAAGTTGACACTGTGCCACAGACGCAATTTCATTGGAAAGGTACTGGGTACATATCTTTCCTTTCAGAATAATGATAATTATGTCAGTTAATCAAAACTAATTGCTGAATATCAAATGTAGTGCGGAAAGTGTTAGCATTTTAGAGTCACATCAAGGTCTAAATTCAATTTCAGAGACTTTTCAACTGTCTAATTCTTTGTGAAACAATGACCACTCCCAATATTACAATCCATTAACTGTATTGACCTTCAGAGTTGTGCTCTGTTCAATCTTACTTTCTTTCTCTGACTGCATGAACCAAACACTAACCACACAACAAGGTCACACAGAAAGACAGTCTCTCATTTCTAAGAACGTCCCAGCTAAAATAGCAAGCTACTGGCTTCACCCAATTCAGACACTAATACACACACACACACACACACACACACACACACACACACACACACACACACACACACACACACACACACAC
>JBBMOE010000004.1:4961465-5040470 GCA_037975065.1 Chaetodon trifasciatus
CCCCCCAACCCCCCCGTCCCCGTCCCTCCACCACTGAGGGAAGAGGCGCATTCTAATCTCAACTGTTGCATATCTAATACTAATTGGAATCCTGCAACTGGGTCACTCTCATTGTTTTTCAAGTATTGTCAAATCGTATGGGGGGGGGGGCATATGAAACAGAAATTACACCCCTCACTCCCCCCACACCACCATCCCTTCTTTAGCTCAAGCGTCCTTGATTGGATCCTCTCGCTCACTCGTGTGTGTGTGTGTGTGTGTGTGTGTGTGTGTGTGTATGTGAGTGAGACAGGGTGAGACTGAGAAAGAGGAAGATAGATAGATCAAAGAAAACGGATGTGTTCACTTGTAAAATAGACACCAACACACACACCTGCTTCCTCTAGGTGCCCATGTTCTTTTTTGAGATAGTAACTGTTCTGGCTGAGACTAACTGGTCAGAGGGCTGAAAACTGGTGCTGCCCAGACACCCATGGGTGCAAAGCAGATATGAGTCGCTGAACAGTGACACCTCTCCAGAGACTCTGGTGTGTCTGAACTGTGAGCTGTGCTGTTCAGAAGCGATGCACTCATGAGTGAAGAGAAAGATGATCAGTGAGACTTTTGTGGAAAGGCAACAAATGTGGATGTTACAGCTGCAAATGAGACAGGAGACATTTAGACCAAAGCTGCTGAAGAGGACGAGACAATCCAGACACACAATGTATTTAAAATTAATACATTTCTTCCAAAACTTTTCCTTAGTGGAAAACCTTTCAATCATCAAAAAAAAAAAAAAAAATCAAATCAAATAAAAAAAAAACCTGACACACATTCAGACACTATTGGCTTAATTTCAGCATTTCAATACTTTATTGCCATTTCAACAAGTTGATAGTCTATAGTATAGTATTGCCTACTATTACTATACTGTTAGATTTAATCAGACTGAACTGCCATTTTTATTTCTCGATCACTTTTTCACGCTGATAAGAGAAATATGCTGATTCAAGAGTTGCTATTTTTGTATTTTGGAATATTTGTAGTTCTTTAAACACCCCTAAAAAGCTTTGATTGGCTCTTTGGTTTTCCAACTGGGAAAACTGATATAATTTAACACCACATCAGTCAAATTCAACTAAACGTGAACACACAGGATTCTGAAAGAGAAGACACAAATGTGTTGTTCTGGTACAGCTGCAGTATCTTGCTGTGCCCTCTGTGGCCTGGAAACCTTGTGGCCACTTTCTTGGGACTGCCAGCCTCCATAAATACAGAAAGTGAAAGTGACACCGCCTGTGAATACATTAACATGTTGCTTGTCAACTGAGGGGTCAGCACACCTGAGGGTAGCAAAAGCATTTAAGCAAAAGGAAGAAAATACTGATTTATGATATGCTAAGATATTGTCATGCTTATAATCTTTACTTTAAAGTCCTTTCCTTTAAAATTATTGATGCTTGCAGCCTGCAGGCTTTCTCCGATGATTAATCGAGTGAAAAAGTCACAGCTGGCTGTTCTGTACCCAGGTCCCCATGCTGGAGAGCTGAGAGCAGGAAACCCTTTTGTTTTCAGGGGGCATGGCATGATATGCTTGCAGTAAAAGTTAATCCGTGTCCACTAGAAGTCTCCATTCTCCTTGACAGAGGGATAATGCTTCGTACCTGCTGTTATATCTACTGTCATCTTCTCTCTCAGATGTGATCGATGCTGTGGCTCACGCTTGCCATTTAACAGATATACATCATTAACTGTAGCATGGCATCCAAATCTAACTGGAGGTGCTTTCCAAAGGCCAGTAAGTAAATTGAAACGTCTTTCTAAAGCTTGACTTTACTGGCCTTTAAATAGAAGAGAAATATCACGGCAGAAGAGAGAGGGGGAGATGAAGTGGAGGGAAGAGAGAAGTCAGGAGGAGACAGTAAGAGCAGGAAGTGAGAGGGGTCATTGAAGTCTGTGTACAGGACAGAGGAAACAATATATTTAGTGAGAAAATGAAGAGTATACAAAGTATACAAGTTGTGCAAAAGAGTTCTCTTCCAACTTGAAACTGTAACTTCCAGTCACTGTTGCAGAAGTAAGAAAACCTCATTCCAAATCCACTGGAACTACTGCCATTGAAACTGTGCTATAATAAATACAGTTTTGGGCAACATTATGTCCTGTGGCTCCCTTCATGTATTTTGATCAGGCCGGTAGTTTCATTGTTTATTTAAATTTTATGGTTTTTCGCTGCCCTGAACAAACACTATTTCCCATAAGCCCAGCATATTCAAAGGCTGAACATCATGTTGAGACACATGTGTGATAATAACAGGACAGAAAGGACTGAATGGTGTGGATGTTTTTAGATAGCAGAGGTTACAATTAGAAAGCTGAAAAGAGAGCATTGAAAGAGCTGTGTCTTTTCTGCGCTCACAAAATAATTGTTTAACTTTGTTAACATCACAAAGGTTTCAATTTCTCAAAGCAACTTTCATAAAAGATCATGATTTGTCTCAGAATATGAAAATTAAACGTGGGTACAGGGATTTTTCAAAAAGAATGATAAAAGAAACGCTGAGTAAGAGATTGTATTGAGTTACAGAAGCTGGTGGCAGAAAGGCTAGACCAAACGTGACATCATGTCATGGAGGCTGACGTTCACATCCTCAGGTCTGCATGTGGTTAAACTTAAGCTAAAAAGCACTTAGGTGAAGGTTAGGAAAACAGTGTGGTTTCATTTTATTCTTCAACCTTTTACAGCCTGCCATATACATTAATTTGGAACTTTTTCTTCCTCATGTTAAATGAGAGTGGAATCCAGGAAGCATTATATGTCTTAGAAAATGTATTTGCAGTTAGTTTCTAAAAGTAATTTCCAGAAGACAGGACTGCTGTGAGAGTTGAGTGTTGCGTTTTAGCATCTTGTAGTGATCTGAATACTGTTTTCACCCAGTAAACAATGGCAGCATTGAAATGAATGATGAAATGAAGGTTAAAACATTGGAATGGTATACAGTAACAGGCTTTAGTTAGTCTCTCAAGGACCTTCAGAAGTTGTGCAGTAAATCTGCAGGTGTGCATGAGTCTCTACATAACTCACTCACTCACTGAGACATATCAAGCTGCAGCTGATGGAGGAATATTAAGATTTCAGACAGGCGAATCCCTCTGTCTTTTCACTTCTTCTGTCTTCTGTTCTACCTTACAGTTGTTTTCTGCGACTTTCAGTCCTTTCTTGTGCTCCCTCCTTGATAATGTTGTAACTGCCTCTGGTTTATTTAATCTGAATACACTGATGTCTCAAATGCTACAATGTTGCTTTGGCTCATCATGTCAGTAAAATGATGGATTCAGATAAAATTCTCTCTCTTTTTTTCTCTTTCCATTACTGTGTCTCTTTCTTTCTTGGCGTAAGAGGAGAAGAACCAATGGGCCCTATCGGCCCCTGAAGACCAGTGCCGCCCCCCCCATTGTTCACCCAACCTCATTAACTCAGGCCCCTACACACTCCCTGTTAGTCACAATTCAGAAAGCATACAGTTCAGAAAGCATATGCTACACACACACACACACACACACACACACACACACACACACACACACATACAGAGCAATTAAAAATGCAGCCTTGCATATTCGCGTGGCATTTATGTTGTATTGCACAGTAAAATTGAAGCTCTTTGGAATGACACTCTAACTGGCTGCTGTAGTGGAAGAATCCTGAATCAGACAGAGAAGCATCCATCGACCTCCCATTTGTAGTATTTTGTGCCACAGACCTGCATGGGAATCATTTTTGATTTAGCACTGAATAATAAACTTTAGAAATGAACACAATTAGAGAATGCAAAAGCCTGACTATTGTACTAAGGTTTCAGGTTTAACACTACTGAAATGAATAAAATAATCGTGAAATTACCTATTTTGTAATTTTGCAAGGGACCCAGCGGAATCCTCCTGAAGGACCCCCTTCATTTCCCCAGAACCATTGTCCTAACATTAACAGGCTGTATGGCTCCCAGGGACAAAATCCTTTGAAACTGATGGTTACACTGTCACCAGTGTGTGCCTGTGTGTGTGTGTGTGTGTGTGTGTGTGTGTGTGTGTGTGTGTGTGTGAAATAAGCCCTGCTTTGATCACAACAGCACAGACTCCACTAGATGGCAGTGTTGTGTGTAACAGTACACTGTGGTACATGAACACAACTTCTGAAATGTATTGCACAGCGAAAGCTAAGTATCTGCACATGCAATTGTGTGTATGGTCCATAGCTCACATAGAGACACAATTCTAAATAAAATATGAACTAGTGATGAGTGCGGAGCTCTAACTGACTCTCTACCTGTCCTTATAGCATGAGAGTCTGATCCTACTATTGAATAAAGCCTCCACAGTAGTCTAGTGTAATGCTGCAACTAAAGACTATTGTCACGATTGGCTGATTTGATCATTATTTTATTAATTAATTATTTGGTATAAATTATAATTTCCTAAAGCTTAAAATAACCACTTCAAATTACTTGTTTTGTCAGACCAACAGGCCAAAACCCAAAGATATTCAATCTACAATGATATAAAACAGAGAAATCAGAAAGCACAAATGACCCAAATGATTAATAGATTATCAAGAATTTTGCCTATAAAGTTTGATTGATTTACTAATCTCTTCAGCTCTAGTCAAACCTTTTAAGATGATATACAACTACACAATGAAAGTTTTCAATTGAAAGCTAATGGCATCTCAACACTGTGATGTCCCCAAATAACTACATTTCTTGCATGTTGATCATATCATTTATTTGCTAATATTGAACTTAGGTGCTCAGTGACAGGTGAAACCTCTCAAGGTGTCTGGATTTATAACTATGCGTTTATGGTGAACTTTAAATTGCTATTTCATAAACCTCCTTTGGTCATTCTCTGTTCAAGAGATCAATATGTGGAACTCCTCCCCACAGAACTCAACGTGGAGATTGATAATCTATTTTCTTGCTGAGTTGTGTGTTTTTGTCTATAGGCTCATCTAGGGACATACATTGCAAAGTAGCTCAGGCCATACAGTAAACCCTGTGGTATGTGCAATTGGTCCATGTGTAAAGGCACCTAAAAATAAATATTAATCGAATCAATTTAATCAACAAAGTTCTGGTTTAGGGTTAAGGTAGCAGCACTATTACATTACACAAACTAAAGCAAAAAGGACAAAAAGAAGCCTGATTGTAAGCCTTAAAGCAACCTATAGAAAACAAAGAATTGGTTTGAATTTGTTTGTTAAAATATCTGTGACTTAACACTAACATCATTAAAAGTGAAAAAGTCAATATCCAAACTTAGATTTTCTTGTAGTTTATTCCAAGCAGACAGCTATGTGAACACTGTTTTAACAAGCTTTGTACAGGCAGAAGTAATGAGTATGAAATGAAGGCTCCAATTCCGCACCGGTCGTGTGAGTAAATATGATGGAAGAAATAGAATCTGGATGAAAGAAATGGAGGATAGCCCAATCAATGACCTGAACACTCTATACCAGAGTGTTCGAAAGGTTCTCAGGTTCTGTTAGCCACATTAGTTGTTCTGCCATTCTAAGCATTCAGAGAAGGTCTGCTGTCACTAAAACATGGGATTGCTGCGTGGTAATTAAACACATTATTATGTGAATATGCAACATGCATAAAAGAAAACAAAAGCACAATACTGAAACACCAAAGGTCTTAAAACAGGATTGGTTTCACAGAGACATTGGTGGAAAATAAATACATTTACCCCTGAACTGTGCTTAAGAACAATTTTGAGGTAATTGATGTTTCCATTTGATTTGATTTCTATGTTTGTACTCCAAGACTGTCTTTGGTACTTTTTACTCTGCTATATTTATCTGACACATACAGTACTTACTTTGCAGATTAAGATTCATAAACAAATATATTATCTGTATCAGTTTATGAAACATATTGTTGTAGAAGTTAGAGAACAAAAGCATTTAAATTAAGCTCCTTCTTGACCAGCTACATGTACGACATTAAAATACTGCTTACATGTTAATGCATCAGTAACACACAAACACATACAATTATATATTATCAGATGGCGTTTTATAAGGGGCCTTTCTGCAAAGAGCCTTTATATTGATTCTTAAAATTGTTTTCACTAATACTCTTGTACTTGAGTAAAATTCTGAATACAGAACTTGTACTTTACAATGTGGTGTTGATACTGAGAAATGTAAAGAATGATAGTTCAGTAGTATTGAAGTATTGAAAAGGAGCTCCCACTTGACCTGGTAAAACATCAAGAGGCTTTCATATTAGTGTATGGACAATAATGATAATACAATATATAAATATATATATAGTTTATAAGACCATAAATGGGGCCATTTTACATTCCGAGTATTTTTCATACGGTAAGTGAAAGTATGGAAGTACTATCGTCAAAATATACTCCAATTAATTTAGCACAAGACAGCTGACACAAAATTAGGCTGGAGCTTTTGGGGCCCTATAACTCCAAGGGCCTCGCGGGAGTTGCAAGTTGAAGCACATTATTCAGATAACATCTTGGCAGGATTCTTGCTCAAAAAGAGACTGTTGTTTAGAAATAACAATGTTGGTCTCACGTGTGGATCAAACATGTTGTCCTATATGGTTGAATGCAACAAGAGAACTGAGCTGGTATAGAAATGATGTCTAAATGGAGTTCACTTTATTAACACCTATGATTGTGAGAGAGGAAATGATGAGAGAGAGGGCATGCAGCAAAGAGAAAAGAAGAGTTGCCTCCAGAGGATTCTGTTCTCATTAGGCTCTTACTCCATTTATTAATAGCCAGTCATTGGGGTTGCAGGGAAATTTCCGTTGCCTGCCACTATGCATGTAGGAGTGATTTTTCTTTCACTCTATTGGCTTACCGTTGCACTATTCGGTCTGAATGTGTGTGTTTTTTTTAAGCGACTCCCTCTCTTTTGTTTCTCTCTCCTTCTCTCTGTCATGCACACTTCAATGGAAAGCTGTCAAAGTTATTGGGAAAGTAAGACTGGTGTACAAGCTGATAAAAATGTCCTGCTATTGGTTGTCAGACGTGTCAATAAGGTGTGTGTGTGGATGGAGCAGGATTTTCTCCCTGTTAGCTCGTTTAGAGTGTTTTATGGGGACTGGAGAAGTCAGATGGTCGGGATGTATGTGCTCCTTCTGGTTTCACGTTTCCACCCTTTATTTGTCCTTTTTTTTTCTAAATTTAAGGATAAGGCTGGTATTATTTCGTATTTATTCTTACTTTCAATAAGTCTCTAAAAAGAAAATGTGACCTGGTCACATTAGAATCTACAGGAAAATGTAACAATCTAATGGATTATTTTACAGTGGCAAAGTTCATCTGCATCTTTTGAGTTCAGCTTTGATGAACTTTGACAAGTGAATTTGTGCAACTGACTATTCACACGCCATCTTGCTAGTGCTGGCCTTTGAGCCACGTAAATAAGTGGCCAACTTTGCCTTGCTGCTTTCTGGTGTGAACTGGGGCCAGTTGTATGAATGAAGCATATACACAAAAAACATGAATATGGCATTTCCCACACACTGACTAGTATTTACAAAAGAAGAGAGCATGCACAAGTCACATGTACTTCAGACCCGGCGTGCACACAGTTTACTAGAGATAACTGTGGGTGACACGATAATGTGGACATGAAATATGAGGTGTGAGATGTAACCTTAGAAAAACATTATTGAGGCTGTTTACCAGTTTCACGTTATGATTTTTGCAGCCTACACTGCATTCTGTAAAATCTCACTGAAAGGTGCATTTCTAATTTCTTAATTTAAATCATTTCTGAATGATAAATTTGATCATTCTTTTTAGTTACACTCGAGTCATTATGTCCCCATGTAAGTGCTCTTTTCGTTTGATCCTGAATTGTGAAGCACTTTGTAAAGTCTGTTTCAGTATGTGCTCTATAAATTAATCATTGATCGTCCTTGTGACGTCTAATAATGATGATTGAGATGTTGTGCGATACCACTGTGATTGCTCACGTGATGAATTAGTGGTGTGGTCATTATAAATGGCCACAGTCGTGTGTAATTGTCATGGGTAATGACGGCATTTCTAGTGCTGTTGGAGAACCTCACCGATGCAGCACAATTGGTGAAATTACACTGCTTCTTTGCTGTCCTCCCTGACAGGTCTAATGAGTGGTGGAACGGTAGTATCAGTATCCAAACGGATGATCAAAAGCATTTCTGCCTCCATTTATGGCTAACTGTGGGAATGGAAATGAGGCTCGTGCACATGCACCCAGTTACACAATGAATGAGATTTATGAATCAGAACAGCTTTAGAAATGTTTATATATACTGCATATGCATATTTCTATCTTTGTGCTGACACACAGTTTAGTTTTGAAGAGTTTAATGCATCTCTCAGGTCTTTTGTCCATATTTGCAATTATTCTACCCTGTATGTGGCACTCACCTCCACAACCATACATTTCTAAAGAAAAAAATGGCTCACAAATATACATTTTAACTACAAAAAAGATCAGTAATTTCCTAAAACAGCTGGTGATAGTAGTTTTTAACAAATAGTACTCAAATAGTGGGAAATAGTGTATGGAGACTATGCTGTGGATTAATGCACATTTAGTGCGCTGACAATTATTTATGGCACCAGGACTGTATGTGTATGTGGGATGTCACCGTCACTTTTTCAAAAAGCCCACATGACCTGATCCTAAACTAAAGTGCATTGTAGAATTGATGTTCCACTCTTTTCTGTGCTTCCAATGCCTCACTCGTGTGACAATGTTACTGTAAGGCAGCTGTGTTATACATGAAATAGCCTTACCCAAACTCAAAAACTTTTTTAGAATCAAATCCGAAAAGGTACTTTACATTAATTCTCAGATCAGCCATGATCCATTCAGCTTGCCTTGCTTTACACCATTCAGTGCATTATTGAAGAATTCAACAATTAGCCTGTTTACAGTTTGAGCAACATGCAATGAGTCAGACAGCCAGTGTTTTTTAGAGATGCCCCCACTGGGGTGCAAGGCACAACCTGTTATACCTACAACATTTTACAAAATGTACAGGTTTAGAGTCAGTTTATGTAGTGGAAATGATAACATTTAGAATATTAAGTACATATTACAGAAAATAATCATGTAAAACAACAATCCATTTGATAATATAGTAGGTATCAGTTAGACCAAAGACTGAAGGCAGTGTGTGTGTATGTTGATTTATGTGTGTGTTCCTATTCTCTTCTGCCATTACTACTAGAGTCCATCACCATCATCAACACCAGGGTCAACCAGAGGACAGCCATCTCTTATTTATACACACACACACACACACACACACACACACACACACACACACACACACACACAGCTCTATTCACACTTTTCCCCCATTGTTAATTTTGTAGTAGTGTCGGTGTTTGAGTGTGTGCGTGTGTAAAGGAACATTTGAATGAACAAGACCTCTGACTCACATACCATAAAAGACAAGTTGTGTTATATATCCAATCACACTCACACGGAGACACCCACACTGCAGGACAGTGTGCCCGTTCCATTAAAATATTGTTCAGCTGTTAAGCATATGACATACTCATAAACACACATACATTCAAACATGCTTGCGTGTGCGCGTGCACACACACACACACACGCACACACGCACGCACACACACGCACACACACACACACACACACACACACACACACACACACACAGAGAAGCCATCTAAGCGCCCTAATCCACAATCTGTGTTTGAAATTCAGGGCCAGGGTCAAGGATTACAATAAACTCTGATGATCAAATAATGCAGGAATTCTTATTCCAGTGGAGCGCCTGATCGTCTCTACTCCAGAATACTCAACGAGGTGGAGGAGAGGGAAGAGAGAGGGCGGAGGAGGATGAGAGGGAGGGGAGGGAAGGGAAGGAGGGAAGAGATAGTGGATACAAAGGGGGAACAACTGAAATTTGAGGAGGAGGAGGAGGGAAAGAAGGAGGAGGGTGATGAGTAAGAAGAGGAGACATCAACACCGAAAAGGAGGAAAATAATGGGGGGGGGGCAGAGAAACGGCAGGAAGCGTAGACCAAGTATTTGATCAGAAAATTTCATTCTAAAAGTGAAACAAATGCTCAAAAAATGTATATGCTTAGTGATGATATGACAGCAGCCCTCTTTGACCTTGATCCCTGTGCAACCATTGCATGTGCTCTTTGCACAAGAAGCAAAGATTTGACTTGCATTGTTTCACTTACGACAACGGCCATTTTTGTCTTTGGCTGATTTTACTCCATATGTAATGTTTCTTTTGAGGCTACCTGAAAGCATTTGATTCATCTGCGGATCTTTTCCTTTTTCTCAAAGTGAAAGAGAAAGATATATGTTGAATACATGTCGAAATAAACAACATGCTTTTGTAACTTAAAAGATAATTCCATTTTATTAGATCTTGGTCTCTGCTTTTGTCCATCAGTCCTATCAGTTCTGATAACACTGTGCTCACTAGTTTCTGAGATCTGGGTAAGACGTAAACAAGCCAGTAGTTTAAAAGACTCTACTTGCAGACCAAACTTAAATTGAGCCATCTGAAATGTTTGTAGTACTCATTTCAGTCCCTGATAATCTCCACATATGTGAAGTCAATGGATATTGTTCACATTAACAGTTCACACAGTCATATAGTAAACTTTTAAGTATAATTTGAGCTTCTTTGCACCTGACAACTATGTGCATCTGCAACTATGGCAAGTACGGCAGGTCAAAATCAAAACAGAAAGTGGGTCTGTAAATGATGTTTACAACAGACACCAGGTTAGCCAGATTTTGGACTTGGTAGTCTATTCATCATGTTGTTGTGTTGACAGATCTCAGCAATAAATGGTTATCATTACCAAGAGGAATGATAGCCAATGAGGTCATGGCAGCTGCATTACTACCTGGAATTTGAGCATTTTGGCAGTGAGATGGGAGATTACTCTCTACAATGAATACCTATGATTGGTATGAAGTGGACTGGAGTAGTTTGGGTTCAAACCCCAGACAGATAGAACCACAATGTGTTTTTGCTGGTTTATTATATTATTCAACTTATGCTGCAGTCTCATTAACTTAAAATTGGACAAACAAGTCCAGCTCAGTGTTCTCTCCAAAAATCCATAAAACCATAAAAGTCTGCCATGATGGATTTGCAAAAACTGAAAAACAGTGAAGTGACATCTACTTTGTGGATTTTGGTGCTTGACAATCAACACCAAATTGTGTGTATGGCATTGAGATGCACAGTTCTGTTATAAAATAGCAAAAATCTGTCAAAAAAAAAAAAAAAAACATTGGAAAAGGTACGGCCAAGCAAGAAAATGGCCATAAGTCATGAAACATTTGTCTAATCATCATAAATCATGGTAGATATCTTCAGGTTGTGTTTGAGAATATACCCATGGCTACATCTCCTGCCATGGCCTTCCCTGACATCCACTGCAACTGCTATTACTATTATTACATCCACTGTCACTGTTACTGTGATTGCATTTCTGTCTGTCTCTCTCACCCAACCGGTCGAGGCAGATGGCCGCCCACCCAGAGCCTGGTTCTGCCTGAGGTTTCTGCCTGTTAAAAGGAAGTTTTTCCTCGCCGCTGTCGCCAAGTGCTTGCTCATGAGGGAATTGTTGGATCTCTGTAGATAAAGAAGTTTGGTCTGTACCAGCTCTATATGGAAAGTGTTCTGAGACAACTTCTGTTGTGATTTAGTGCTATACAAATTGAATTGAATTGAATTGAATTGAATTGAATTGAATTGAATTGAATTGAATTGAATTGAATTGAAACCTACAGAAGCCTTTTGAGCCTGATCCACAGCAGGGACAACAAATACTAAAAATGTGTACCTCAAAACCCAATGGATGGACTTTCACAAGTTCAGGTGTGCATGCTCTGGAGGCAAGTATTAGCTAAAATGTTAAGTGCCATATTGATTAGTGCAAGTTGTCTTGGTCTATCACATATATGCTCATTATGCCTTTGAGCAAAACTGATTAAACTCATTGGAGACATCTTGCACTTTCCTTAACAGCCTGTCCTTGCCAGAAAAATGGTTATATAGGTTGTCTGTACAAGTAGGTTATTACAACCCATATTCACATTTATTGTTAGGTGGCAACCTCTTGTGGCCTGAATAATTGTGATGGGGGAGCTTTGAAAGGCACTCAGTTCTTCATGTTTGGAAATAGGATGGAAACAGAAAATATAACCAAACAGTAAACTTTGAGGTGAGGTTCTTTTTGTTGCCGCTGGTTTTGCCCATCCATCCTGCTACCCATACATTCTCGTGAACACAACATCAACAGCTTGAGGGAGTTTCTTCAATTTTGGCACAAATGTTAAGTTGTCAAGGATGAATTGGTCAGACTTTGGTGGTCCAAGGTCAAAGCTCAAGGTCACTAATTGATGTCACTACTAAATGTCTTTTCAGAAGGGAAAAATGGGAGCAAAAACAAAAGTGTTGCATTTATATTTTTGTTCAGTGTAAAAGTAAAACAGCATTTTGACACTCCTGTTACCATACAAGGAGAGGAGAGAGGAAACGTGAGGAAGCGTTGGAAGGTGAAAGTGGAAGATTAAAGCTAAGCTAGAGAGGCAGAGGAAGAGGAAGGATGGTAGGAGGGAGAGCAATAAGGAGAAATCCAGAGGTGGCAAGAAGATGATGAGGAGGAAGGAGGTGGCAAGAGAAGCCATGGAGTGTCCTGAGGAGGACAGAGGGAGACATCATGTCTCTCTCCATCCCTCCTCCTCATCCTGTTCCTTCCATCTCTGCATCTCTCTGCTACCATGGATCTTCACTGAGCCCAGGGCTGCCTGCTTGACATGGACAGGCTATCTGCCATCTGTGTGATCGCTGATCAGATAGCAAGACTGTGATTGTGTGTGTCTGCCCACATGTGCATGACTGTGTGTGTAACTGCAGTTCCCTCTGGAACTGCTATCTATTCATACTGTATGTCAGGGTGCACGTGTGTGTGCGTGCGTGTGCCTGTGTGTGTGTGTGTGTGTGTGTGTGTGTGTGTGTGTGTCTGTGTGTGTGTTTGTGTATGTGTATGCATTTTACTCAGATTGTGAATGTCCTGCATAAAAACATAGAAGCGTGTGTATGTAATTGCATGAGTGTCTGTATGTGTGTGTTTGGACCCCTAGCTCCCTCCACTGGGCATTAACATTCATGGAGCCAGCAGGGCATGTCAGAGCCCATAATGACCCCAGAGAGAGGCCCTTGGTAGGGGGAGGGCCGAGGAGGCGCCTGGGGGTTTGAGTGTTGATGAACGCCTGAAGGCGAGAGGCAAGGAATTGCTGTACTGAGCTGGCTGACGAGGTCTGTCATCGTGTCTATGTTTTTGTTTCTGTCTTCATAAAAATGAATAGTGCCACAACATTTTTGTGTCCTAATTATTCTACTTATTCTACAAATTTAAAAGCCTTTTTAAAACATCATTGTCCTGGTAATGAATTCATCCATGCAAATTACTTCCTTAGAGTGCTGATCTAGCACCCAGGCAGAATGAAGTTGTGGATAAAAGGGCAGATCTAAGGCATCTTAAATCTGTTAAGAGGACATTATGGTCAGATTATCAATCAACCATCATTCACGTTTGAAATAATGGTAAGTAAGTGAGACAATAGGCCTGGTTGATGTTATTGTAATCATTATCATGATATTGGAAATGATATTTTCAGACATTGGTCACCATATCACAGTTGTATAAAAATATATTTAAATAATTAAATTGATTTGTAAAGCAGTGAGCTTTGTTCCGCTGTCATATTTTGCAGGGGTTGGGAGAAAGATTCAGCAACATTTCTTGTGTAAAATTACATACATAGCAGTCTAAAAATACTCATGCTCAAAATCCTAATATGCAGTATTAGTACATAATAATTATCAGCAAAATGTTGTATAAGTATTTGTTAGGCAAAAAGATGTATATATATATATATATATATATATGACATTATCAGATTGATTGAACTCAAACTCTAAGTTGGAACTTTAAGTTCATCATAAATATTGTATATAAAGTCTGCAATGTAAGTAGTAACTATATCTGTCTAATAAAAGTGGTGGAGTAAAAAGCACATTTCCCTCTGAGGAGCAGACATTTAAAGTAACATTAAATGAACCATCCACCAAATAAACTACATATTTGATGTAATGCTCAAGGCAGCTATGAAGTGGGAAAAACTTACATGTCCCTAATTAAAGCCTGTCCGCAATGGCTCCTATATATGGTTGTTCTTTGCTTCATATTAAGGAAGGCTACTGACTCTGAGTGCATACAAGTGTGCATCTTGCACAGCTACAAGATTTGTTCTCGTACAAAACATTTATTCTGCACACACACGCCTGCTTAAGGAGCTTGGTGGTCATTCCNTATATATATATATATATGACATTATCAGATTGATTGAACTCAAACTCTAAGTTGGAACTTTAAGTTCATCATAAATATTGTATATAAAGTCTGCAATGTAAGTAGTAACTATATCTGTCTAATAAAAGTGGTGGAGTAAAAAGCACATTTCCCTCTGAGGAGCAGACATTTAAAGTAACATTAAATGAACCATCCACCAAATAAACTACATATTTGATGTAATGCTCAAGGCAGCTATGAAGTGGGAAAAACTTACATGTCCCTAATTAAAGCCTGTCCGCAATGGCTCCTATATATGGTTGTTCTTTGCTTCATATTAAGGAAGGCTACTGACTCTGAGTGCATACAAGTGTGCATCTTGCACAGCTACAAGATTTGTTCTCGTACAAAACATTTATTCTGCACACACACGCCTGCTTAAGGAGCTTGGTGGTCATTCCCCAACACAAACCTGGAAAGGTCAGTGCCTTCTTTGATGTTTGCTCCATAGATCACCATTATTACTGTAGTCTATGGATACCTATGGAGATGAGGCCTGCAGCCATGGTTCTGGGTGACTGAGGCTGAGGTCAGGGTCTGCCTCCTCTGGCTTCACTTCAGAATATAAAATCCAGCTAACTGCTACCTATTGCTCAGCATGCTGAGCTTGGTCTGAAGGACACACAGGAACATATACAAGAGGCATGAATGCACATGCACATCGAACAGATTACACATGTAGTACAAGGGCTCATGCAATGTGAGGTTTTGGAGGCTGATGCCAATATATCAGAATTGAAGCTACTCAAAGCCCTTTTGTGCTGTTTGTTTGTGTTGAAATTTTAAAATTTAAAAATCAATTGAATTTTAAACAAGGATTTCATTATTTGCACATTCTTGATGCTTAAGATCTAAAATGATAATGATGCCATTCTTGGGGCAAAGTATCAAAGACCAAATTTAGACCATGAGACACTACATTCCCACCCAGCAACCAAAAATAACAAGACGAATAAATATACCCAGCATATGACAGAAATTGCACACTTTCAAACCCAGCAAGGGTTTTCAGAGATAAAGCCATCTTACTAAAGCAGTTTGAAATCACTGCAATGTGGTAACATTTATGCATTCAGCTCCTGAATCTAAATAATACACAGCAGCAGCAAGCTATCTCTATGTTCACACATACGACCCTGACCCAAACTCAGAGTGCTTTGCTACCGTTGTTAAGCATTTTGTCATGATGACCCCCAGGTCAACCCACTTCCTCTTCCTGCCTGTCACTGTGGCGACAGTCGGCGAGGGCTCAGCGCGAGCATGGCTGCATACTGCTGTGCCCACATCAATCATGCTCACTGTAAGAGGGTAACCTTTACAACCTTTACTAATGCTCCTTCCTCATTTGTAGCCAGAACCAAGCTGCTCTGAATAACCCTCAACCTCCTCTCAGCAACATAACCTTGTACAGGTGAGTGCTACAGAGGTATTCAGGTCGCTACTTTTCTTGAAAGTGCCTTCTTTGTCCTTTCGTGACAGATGGAAAGAGAAGACTGCAACAACTGTCACTTTCTAGGTCTGGTATATTAACATACGTACATGTTTTTATACTATGTTAGCACTGTGTCTAGTTTCCTTCCGTCCCTAGATCTCAAATCTAGTTTCCTTCCGTCCCTAGATCTCAAATCTTGGTTCAAATCTTGTCCTTCAGATAGTAGATGCAGAAGAGTTAGCTTGCTATGACAATACATTTTCCCACCACTGTAAGCGAATTGCCATATAAAACCAGCTATTGAAAACAGAGGAATAAAGCAGTCTAATGTTGTTCAAAGTGATTCATTGGGTCTTGGAGAAATTAATTCAATCAACAGAGGCAATTAAATGGTTAGGAAAAACAAGACTATGCAGGCTTAATTTATGACTCAGAAATGTGCATTCACATACATACTATACATGTGGAGTAGACACACTGTCATTTTAGCTGCTGTCATAATGTCCTCCTATTAAACCTAATGAGAATCCTTAAGAAGTTGTAAAACCTTGGCAGTGAGTGTATAATATTGTTCTTAAGTAATATGAATACATAAAATTTGAATGCCCTGTCTGCTATAATGCTGCTCGGCATGTACTTTTTTTATACTGAGAGTATTAAAAGAAGAAAAGGAAAGACAAAAAATGTGCCTCTGTACATACAATGACATTTCACATTTCACTGTTTGTTAGATCAATGTAATATTTGCCTTGAGGCCTTTTAGCAGGACTGTGAAATACACGTCAGTGTTTATACTAAAGCTGCATTCAGGACAACATTCCTGTTGAAAATGAACATCGCCACACAGCAAACGGAAACACACTCGATCAATAGTGCGCATTGTCTCTGGCTACTCAATTACAGCACACTTGTTTATTGGCTTTGATGTGATGGAGTGACAAGGACGGTGTATGCTGCATTTTGAATAGAGCTAAAGAATACAGAGCTTGAGGAACAGAGGTGTACTTTAGAGAACAAATGTAGACTTGTGCTGTGGCTTATTTTGCGGGAGTTCAGTGGGCTGGAGATGAGGTGACTATGCCGTTGTTGTGTGTACTGTCCAATAGGTGGGTATGGTGGTTGCTTTTTATACATGAAAGTGTGCTGTAAATAGTCAAGGGTACACTTCTAGTGCTTCCACAAATACCATTCTGACTGAATTTGTGTATGTACTTACATTAACATGCTCCAGCCCCCCCCCCCCCAACCCCGAAAGGGATAATCGGGGATGAAGATATATATATATATATATGGGAGCTCTGATGAAACAGGTTTGAGGAAAGGCACACACTGATGAGGCAGGAAGACTAAAACAAAAAGTACACTATGAGTGGCAGTCTATAAGCTATCCAACATTAACAATAAAGCACACGAGGAGAGGGAAGATAACACTGAGTACTCACACTGCATGAACAAGGAAACCACCAGTGATTCAGGACAACCCAGCAACAGGTAGGAGAGAGCTCTCCCCTTTTATCCTTTGCTTTAATCAGCATTGTGCGCATCAGGTGTGCACCTGAGGAGGCGGAGCTGCTCGCCTAGACAGACAGGGAAAACAGGCAGACAGCATATAAAACCGGGGAAAAGGAAATACTAGGAACAGACAGGTCTGCTAGATTGTAACAAGAACCAAACCACCAAATCTAACTTTTTGAAAGAACCAACCATCGTCACTGTCATCTGACCTCTGATTAGAAGCTCTTAATGGTGACTGACCCAGCACCTATCCCGTGGAAGGCTACTAATGCAGAAATTTCTCTCAAGAGGTGGACAACAATGAATGGTTTCTGATATCTTAACACTTGCAAGCATGTGTGGGAGTATTGGCTACAGGTACTGTATGCTTTAGCATACTTCTGCACTACTTTGCTGTGTTCATACATGATAATGAACAGATTGTGTGTTTATGTGCCCCAAACATATGCATCCTTCTATAAACTCTGGATGCTCTCATATTGAAGGGTGGCAAGTGTCTGTGCGTTAGTAGTGTGTGCGAGTATATGCACGCACAGGCACAAACACACACACACACACACACACACACACACACACACACACACACACACACACACGTTGTGTGTTTATCACTTGTGAGGACATTACATAGACTTACATTCATTTCCTGGAGCCTTACCCTAACCCTAACCCTAACCACAACCGCTATTCCTAACCCTAAACCTAACCTTACCTTACCTAACCTGTAACCCTATCCTCAGTCTTTACACTAAAATTTAATGATTTACATTAAGGGGAACTGCATTTTGTCCCCATAAGGCAGGTGAGTCCCCACAATGTGACTGTGTAAACAGATTTTTGTCCCCACAACGTGATAAATACCTGGTCACACACACACACACACACACACACACATATATACACACTAGTGTATGAATATCAAGCTGAGCCCCTGATTTCCTTCCACTCTGACACATGATTTCCCTGGGAAGCCTGCGATACCACCCGAGAACAAAAGGGGACCTGAACGCAGCCAAGTGCCTATCTCCAGCACACGCCACTGTTAATCAAAGACAATTAAAAAGGGCCCTGCCAGAAAAGGCAGCCATGATGATTTATGAATAAATTACAGGGCTCATTTGTATGCCATAGATCATATTTGTTGGGCTTGCTCCCCCCATGGAGCCAGATCAGGGTTTCTCTGAATAACTGCATGGAGATAACAGCTACAGTATCTCTACTGGTTGGGAGGGTAATGGGGGGGGGTTACATGTCCATGTTATCTAAGAGAAATAGGCTCCTCATAGAAACTGTGGTATAGTGTAAACTTCTAATATGTTCTCTAGATTTGACAGCTATAGTGAGGCTCAGTTTTCTCTTTATTTTTACACCATTGGAAGATTACAATTGAAGACTCTTAAATCTTATTCTGAAAAAAAAAAAGTCATGTCATGAGCAGTTTTAATAATAATAATAACTTTATTTATGTAGCACCTTTTAAAAACAAGGTTTACAAAGTGCTTTACAGAGCAGAGGACCCAACAGAGGGCCAGTAAACAGGCGGAACATGCTTAGGTCAAGAGCAAAATGAAATAAAAAGTCGAGGGGCTCTGACAGAGAATGCACGGTCACCTCTCGTCTTGAGTCTCGACTTCGGAACAACCAAGAGTGACTCACCCAAGGATCTAAGGCTATGAGTTGGAACGTATGGGGTCGACAAATTGGCGAAATAATTTGGGGCCAAGCCCTGATGATCAGTAGAATCTTAAAATCAATCCTAAAACACACGGGGAGCCAGTGGAGGGAAGCTAAAATCAGGGTAATGTGGTGATATCTATTAAAACCAGTGAGAAGCCTAGCTGCTGCTTTCTGGATCAGTTGGAGGCGAGAATGTTTTGTTGTTTATGCTGGAGAAGAGTGAGTTGCAGTAGTCCAGTCTTGAGAAAATGACAGAGTGTATAATTGTGTTTTGCTGACATGTGCAGGACAATGACTTGGTTATGTATTTCTGATAACTGTTTATGCATTTCCTCAAATGCCACTGTTGTAGATTTTACGGTCCAAACTGTAGGAGCATGGGTTTAAAACTCAAGTCTACAACACTTAGACATAACTTTAAGAAAACACTAAGGGGTCATCCCTCACTAGGTGTTAATAAATTAAACATGAATGTTTGGCAAAATAATCTTAAAGTCCCACTCACTAGTTTTAGGAGCTTTTAATGGCCTCTCGCTGTCTTCATCATCATGACCACATGAAAATCATTACATGTAGCTGAGAGAAAAAGCTAGTAGATGGACTTTGAATTAAGGCTATTTTGTCAAATTACTATTTCCAAGATCAAGAATTAACTCTCCTGCTAAAAATAAAAATTATAAAATATAAAAATTATAAAAGAGCTCCATATCAGGTTTCTAAATTCAAATAGCTTCATCTTAACATTATCTGAAGACTCCCATTTCTATTTGAGAAACACTGTAAGCAAATGGTGCACAAATTGCAAAACCAGCAGAATCCATTTTATGCTGCAAATTTACCAAGCCCTGTGTTCTACATGATACTGTATAGTTGTGTAATATAAAATATAATAATATATAATATAACATTTTGGAGAGGAAGAAAACACAATCTTAACTTCAACAACTTTTAAAGAATCAAACTGTTCACCTTCTAGCCCCCTTGTAGCCCTCATCCCACTTTAATATTGGATAGAACACAACATTTTTTTATGTACATGTAATATATGTAACATTTCCACATTAAAATATCTAAAATTGACTAGACCTATGTTATATATATTTTGTTGAGTTGTGTACTTACAATATCCCAAATGTTTCCACTGATGTTCACCCAGCAGACACTATTTCTCACTTGGAGGAGCTTAAGGAGGTGAGATCCACAACAGATTACTTTTCCTTTTGTTTGAGTACTTCTTTGGACTTTAAGGATTAGCAAAGGGCCATAAGCTTCAACGTAGCTACATACTGGAATTGCTAGTTTATGGAAGCTCCTGACATGGCTGAGCTGTTATCTGGGACTGATAATCTTAGAAAGATCATGTTGGCTATTTTGGATTCCTTCAGTGGCTCCCGTGCTGGGCTTAGCATGGAGTCTGTTAACCTCCTGCCAGCTCCAGTTCCTGAATCAACTAGCTACTGGTCTGCTAGCCTCCATCCATAATCCGTTCCTGAGTTGGCTAGCTTCATAAAGTATGTCTCTCTCTTCCTGCCTGAGTCCACCTCTGATGATTCCTAGGAGCATCCTCTCTGGGGGTCACAGCTAGCTTTCAGGATGGTGCCCACAAGAAAGTGAGGCTCCCGAAGACACCAAAGCTCCCTGTTGTCTGGCTCCCTGTCATCCAGCTCCCTGGTCTCTTTTCTGCTGGACCTTGCTATACAGTCAGACAGCCTCCAGACTGCTAGCTTCCAACGAGTTGATCAGTTGGCTTGCAAGAACCCAGCCAGTTTCCTTCCTGATCCTGCCATAGAGGCACTATCTGGGGAGCCCTCCACAAGGAAGTGTGGTTCTCCGGGATGTCGTGCCTCATAGCTGCCCAGCTCCCTGTTGTCACCACTGCAAAGCTCATTGTCCTCAGTGCTGCCTGTGGAGGTCCCGCTGCCCAGTACTGTGGAAGTTCTGCTGCCTAGCATCTTGGAGGTCCCCCTAGCCAGCACACTGGCCAGCGTCTTTGCAGTTCCTGGGTAGATCACTGCTCCTGACTCTGATGATGATTTGTCTGTTCCTGACTCTGAGCCTGACATTGGCCCCAAGTTGTTTGACGTCTCCCCAGTTCCTTAGTCTGACATCTCATGGATCAGCTGACATCATGTCAGTTCCTGGTTCTTAGTCAGTGTTCTGGCCAACACTTGTTCCTGCTTTCCAGTCCCATCCTGGCTGACACTTGCTCCTGGTACCCCATCTACGGTCCGGCCAACACCTGTTGCTGTTTCCCAGTTGGCAGTCCAGCCAACCCCTACTCTTGGTTCCCAGTTGGCAGTCCAGCTGATATCTGCTCCTTGTTTCCAGTCAGTGGCCTGGCCGACATCCATGAATGGGATGCAGTGGTCACCAGTTCCCATACTGCAGTGGTCTTTTAACCTGAACTGTAGAATCCCCTGAGCCGGAGTTGCAGCAATCATTTGTTCCTGTGCTGCAGTGATCCACTGTGTCCTGTTATCCTGTGCTGTGAATTTGTATGTCAATTCTAAAGGAAGGTACTCTAGTTTTAAATGTTAACAGATGTGAAGGAGCAGAGAGTAGCATCAGTCTGATTTGACATTTTGGATGAACTGATTTTTAATGTGGGTATTCAGCTTTTCAATTTGTAAGAGTTTCATGAAATGTACAAAACTATTTTACCCAAATGAAAACTCAACAGATAGGTCAGCTTTGCTGTTACATGCCGTAATAACATGAGAGACTAACACTCAAAGCACATCAAGTTACTATAAAGAAAATGCTGATCATGTGACTAACTGGATATGGTAACAGCTCTGGAAACAGACTAGCATGTACAGTCGTTTCAGCCACTAAAAACATGATATAATTTCATATGATGTTTTTTGTTTCATTTGCTGAATGCAATTGAATTCAAGTAATCACACTGTTGAAGACTTCAACACCCTAATACCATTAACCTCTCCTGTCCCAATTCCTGTTAAATTTGTGGAATAGTAATTCTCAAATTAAGAATGTAATAAACTTTTAATACTGCTAAAATAACTACAATGTCACAATCACTGTCAGTGTCCAGTGGCTTTAATTTCAGTAAATGAGACTGGACGAGAAAAACTGTTACTGTGTACTATGGTTTGAGAAATGACAAGACTCGAAAAAACAATTGTTCCTGCTTTCATAATGTTAAAACCACACATTTATTTATCCTGTGATACTTACAACATGACTTCCACTCATTAGCAATAATGCAGTGGAAGCAGGCTTAGTGAGTGGTGTAAGACACTCACATAGAGTACCTGTTCATTGCACCTAAAACTGAACTTAGGTCTGCACATTGGACTTTGTGCGCATTGTGCAGAGCCTTTCTTTTTAAAGACTGGATAGATACAAATGAAACCACATACCTCTGAACGTTTGATTAAATCTGCAATCTGCAATTTTGCATGCACAGTACATGCAGTTGAATTTCTGATTTTATGGTCAAAAATAGAATATATTTCAGGAACATATTCAGACAATTATGTTGTCTATTCACCATACACCATGACTCTGCTGAGAACTGGCTCGCTTACAAAGCTGGTAACTTGAATAGATTCATTGCACTAAATTACATCTCTGCTTACCCTATAGCAATAAATATATCAGGTGCTTGATGAAAAAGAGAGACAATGTTTGGAACTTAGAGGACCAACTCAGCAAAAAGGAACCAGATATTCCTCAGATAGCATATAAAGACAATTTTGAAAAAAAAAACAAAAAACATTAAAACAGGCAAAAAAGAAACCATTTAACTATGAAGGCTAAAGCTGTCTAGCAAAGATATTAATTGTCACCTGTCAGTCATGCTGTAATCCTGCCACTAAGAGTCAGCATGGTATTAAGTGTTGAGCCTGATTCACCACACTCACCACAGTAGTAGATCTTGGGTTTCCAAATTCACTCTCAATGCTCTTTGGATTCCAGTAGCTTGTTGGTAAGTGAGGCACCTATTGACCAAGGCAATCTCTGACTGATGATTTATGCCAGCTAGCAGATTAATGATGTTCATCAGATCCTCTTCACACACTAGCACCACAAACCTGCCCTCTGCCATGTTCTCCATCTCTGCTTATCAGATCACTATTTGTAAAAGTGTGTCAACTGCTGTAGTCCTTTCCAACAGCAGCCCTGGGTCAAGTTTCATCTCAGTTACAAACACACATACACATACAGCTGTAGTTACTGCTTTTCTAATACTGTAGGAGTTTTTCTAAACTATAAACAAAGCCAATGCACTGGCCCTAAAGAATGTTTGTGTCTTTTGTTTTTTCTAATTCAGGTTTACTATAAATTGGGTCTTATTTCCACAGTTTTGGATGTTCTTTAGTTTATTAAAAAAGATCAGGGAAGTCATCAACATTGCTAACAACTGTAAGAAACTCAATTGTTCAGGCAATCAGACAGGTTGTAAACAGGCACACAGTTTCTGAGTGCAAGCTGGACCTAAAACTGAATATGTGACCTCGGCCCAGCGCAAGTTGTTAAACATGGAAAAATCGATTCTTTTTAAAAAATTAGTGATTTTCGTTTTTTTGCAGAATATGTAAGTCTAACCTCCCTCAATGAGGGCTCTGTCTGCTCGGTAGCATGTTAGCCGGTCCAGCTGGATGGCGGAGTCCGGTATGCTGTTATTGAGCCATGTTTCCGTAAAAACGAAAACACATCACTCACGGTCTGCTGGGTCGATCTCAGAAGGTGTATATTGTCCAGTTTGTTGTCCAAGGAGCGTACATTGGCGAGTACGATAGATGGTATAGCCGGCTTGTGTGGATTTGCCGCTAGCCTAGCCCAGATACCCCCGCGCTTTCCCCGCTTCCGACTCCTCTGTGGGTGCACTGCAGTAGTGGGGGTCGGTGTGAAAACGGGCCGCCGGTGTGTGCCGGGTTTAATTTGGAGATTGCTGTGTTGCCGATGTCAAAAACAGTACCACGGCTGTATGTGCGCATTGGGACAAACAAGCGTGACGAAAACATAAAATCACTCCAACACACCGAGGAAGACAAACATGTAGACACCACATTACTGGCGTCGGCATAACCAGAAGCTGCATAAGTAGCCATGTGGTTCCCTTTTAACGTGCAGCTGATTGGCCGAAAAAAGAACAGAAGCGCGTGAATAGCCGAAGAAAGCCAGTATGCTAATTTACTGTTGAATCGCCACACCCCCAACTAGCACCGAGAATTTCCTCTAAAACAACCCAAATTCAAATACAAAGTTTATGGTTTTAAGGCCCCCAATACTGTTATTTGAAACATGGAGTAGCTTCTTCATGATTTCAACTTACATATTCTGCAAAAAAACGAAAATCACTAATTTTTTGAAAAGAATCAATTTTTCCTTGTTTAACAACTTGCGCTGGGCCAACTTGTTGCTGGTTTTCTCGTGGCGGGTTACATATGTGCAGAGCCCCGCTCAAGATTAAATTGATACAAATAAAATCAAGTGCCCCTGACACTTTGATTAAGTGAGCTTGTTTTTGTTTGAGTCTGGTTTTGTGCACATATATAAAGTACTTTTATTTGATATTTAAGACATTTGATCGACACATTATCATATGGTATGTGATTTGTGAGGGGTTATTCAGTAATAAACACGATGGCATTTTTAAAACCCAATGACTTGCCTCTAGACTCTAGCAATGTCCATTATTCTCCACAAAACAAAAGTATTGGAATGACTTCTTCTGATGTCTCTCATTGGTCAAAGTGTACATTTAACAAACGGATTAACTCCCATCACCATCTTTAGGTTCCTCTAGCCTTGCAAGAACTATAGATAGGAAAAATTCTGAAAGGACATGTTGTACACTGTCCTTGACTGTACTTGGCCAGGTTAGAATAATGCTATGTACACTCATATGATTGATGTATAGTACAGTTTTGACTGAAGACTGAAAATGCAGTCTGAACCAACTGCATAGTGACATCAATGTGGCAAAGAGCTATGAATGCCAATGTCCAATAGGCAGCATGTTACAATACTTGCTTAACCCTTGTGCACTCTTTTAGGGCTTTACAATTTTATTTTTTTGCTCGGATTTTGGCATTTCTTGTGCTGAGATGATGAAATTTGGCAAAGATTTTGCATTTTTCAACCGACCCAAGTACAGACTAGGGGATGGTGTAGATAAGGGGTTCAGGGTCAGGGTTGAAGAGAACTTCGTTAGGACAAACTAACAAGAGAGAACGTCTGGAACCAGGGTGATATGTGAGAATGAGAGGGAGTTCAGGTGTTTGGCTGCTGTTTCACCATATGATAAGGTCTTATAATCTGTCCACACAACAAAAGGATGGTCAGCCCCAGCCTATGTCTCCATTCTTCTAAGACAAGCTTCAGAGTGAAGAGCTCATGATCCCCTATGTCATGGAGCCTTTAGTCAGAGGAAGCTCACTTAGAGAGAACTAAACCCACCCCCATATCAGAAGCATCCACCTTGACAATGAACTGACAGGAAGGGTCTGGTTAAATAAGGACTGGGGCTGATGGGAAGCATCTCTTGAGTTTATTGAAACCAACCACAGCCTCAGGAGTCCAAGAAAAGGGGGACAGAGGTAAGGTGAGTTTAGTGAGAGAGGCTGCAACACCAGTGTAATCCCTGATGGGTCTGCGATTGAAATTATCAAAGTCAAGAAACTGTTGGGGCTGTTTATGGGATGAAAGTTTGGGACACAGCCACTCTCTGAATCTTAGCTCGATCTGTCTTCGCTTGCCCGCTAACAAAGATGTAAGCCAGGAAAGTCACAGTTGACATGAAACTCATATTTCTCTGCTTTAAACAAACAACATATCATTCAGGAGTCTCTGCAGTATCTACCTGAAATGCTGGCCCTCCATATTCCTGGAGCAGATTAGAATGTTTTCCAAAAACACAAATCAGTTGAGAAACTCTAAAAGGACAACATTTACAAGAGTCTGGAAGACAGCAAGGGCGTTGGTGGGACTGAATAGCATGACCAGGTATTCAACATGGCCAAGGGGGGTGTTAAAGGCCATCTTCTACTTATCTCCCTTTCTGATCTGAGAAATGCTTACCAGATGGTAAGCATTTCTCAGATCCACTTTAGAGAAGATGGTGGCTCCCTGGAGAGGTTCAAAAGCAGTACTGATAGGAAGCACAGGGAACTTGTTTCTTATGGTTATTGAGACCATTAAAATAAAATGCTGGGAAGAGTTTTTCTTGGATATAAAAAAGAAAGTAGCACCCAGGGGAGGAGAGGAAGGATGAATGATACCAGCAAGATGGTGTCATAAATGTATTTCTCCATAGCTTCTCCCTCAGACACAGGTTGTACAGACAACTGGGGAGAAGGAGATCCCAGGGAAGAACATCAACGGTGCAGTCACACGGACAATGCAGAGTCAGAGAAAGAGCGCGGTGTTTACTAAACACCTCTCCCTAGTCAGGTTGGACAGCGGGAATGGAAAAGAGATCTGGGACTTCAGTGACAGTGGGATGGCAGCAGTTTTGAGTTAAAGCAGACTGAAGGCAAGAAGAACGGAAGAAGAAACTTCAACTCACCAGTTTTCCAACTGGTCAGTTGATGTGGGGATGTGGGCATGAGAGGATGGAACCACATGAAACTGAATGTTTTCCTGATGGTTACCGTAAAGAAGAAAGTGCAGGGGCTCCACACGATGAGAGCATTAGCATTAAGAGAGGGAGGAAGTGGTTCAACCACAGAACCCCCTTGTTTCACAAAGAGAGAGAGAGAGAGAGAGAGAGAGAGAGAGAGAGAGAGATTGGGGATGTACCACCGGCCGAGGGAAACAAAGAAAAAGTTCATTGACTAACAAGAACCCTGACTGCTACTGATGAGTTTTCTCTTTTCATGTAGAGGACAGGAGAGCTATACTGGACACTGATGAGGGCCCAGGAATTGCTTTGTAGCTGCAAGCATGCTTGTCTTTCACAGCATTACTAAGACAATTTAGAAAATCCCCTGGAGTGACTCAATCAAACCCTTCTACACTATGATAGAAAGCTAAACCAAAAACTCTATGGGATCATCAAACTGTTGTAACCCAACTACACAGACTATTTTGGACTTATCTGTGGAGTATGTTTGATGCTGTTATTCAACCACCAAGGAACACTGGAGGAGAAAGGACTTGCATGTTCCCATATTTCCTTCATAGTACTGTGGAGCAGCCACATGAGCCTCTCTCAGCAGGTTAACTGATACAGCATGGGGATTGACTGTGAGCTGAGGAGTGAGAGCTAGCAGGGGATGACTGAGTAGGGACAGAGGGCAGAAGATTGTGATGAATGGCTGGGGAGATATGGCACGAGAGCTGGGAATCACTGGAGGTTGTAGTGGGTGAGCAGCCAAACAGCAGGCAGGTGAGAGTGATCCTGAAGCAGAAGGAAAACTGCGATTATCAAAGAGAAGCAACAGCCCAAGACAATAATTACTGAGAAAATGTAACAACATAACCTGAGGAGAGGCCTGAATGTCTAGTGTAGCTGAGCAAATGATCTGGCAATAAATGACTGAAGAGCTGGAGTAGATATAGTGCATTGTGATGAGTTTTTTGGATGGTAGGTGTGTGCAATCAGCAGGCAGTCAGGAACCAGGAGAGGCAGGGAAGGTGCGTCACCCATGCCACACAAAAACACAAAGACTGACAGGGGAGCACAGGAGACATGGGGGCAGAGGAACACAACAAGACAAAGAAAAGAGTAGAGTCATGGCTGCCACTGCAACACAGCAGTTTCGAGTAGTTGCAAAATGTAAACAATTGGAACTATTGGACTATTTTCTTCTCTTAAAATCCGTGATTCCACTCTCACTGCAACAGAATAATTTGACAAAAAGAATGGGAGAAATAGCAGTTAACATTGAAACAGAAGGCAGTAGCCGGTAACTTTTCTGTGCAGCTGCACTGGATGGCCGTGCAACCTCAAGAAGATGAAGTTTAATGGTCAAATCTGAGTGTCTGTGCTGCGCAAAAAGTGAAATTTAAGTGTGATTTGTCCGGTGTTGTGTCCCACTGCACCCCTGGGTCAAGCTCCCCCACCTCCCACCCTGAATGTAGACGAAATGAAATGGAGTTATCCCTCTGGAGCTGAAAAAAAGCAGAGAAAAGATAAGGAGGAAAAAAGAGAGACAGTGGTAAGTGCATTGTTACCTACTTACTGTGTTGTTACAGACTCCATAGCTAAGTTAACAATTAAGCCATGATGAATGCTATGAAAACAGGACACAACAACATTAGCAAGCTAGCTAGTAGCAGCCACTAGCCTGATGCTGGTAAGTCCCGCTAGATTTGCTTCACTCACCACCAGCAAAAAACAACAGCAAAACTTCTACTGAGTGACTGGATAGACAGGCAGACTGTCAAAAATAACACCGTGCACACAACATCGTTTTCAAAAATGTTGTCATTTACATGAATCCGGATAAATACTCCGTCGAGCGCATCATAACTATGCCAAACCAATGGGTGCGAGTATAAACATAGGTCGCTCACATGACGTTAAGTATTTTCAGTTGCATGTTGTGACGTTTCGGAACCTGAAATGCCGTTTAACCCTGTTTACATGGCAACACATAGCTGGCATTTTCAGAAATCGCCACTTTGGCCGGAGTTTTTAAAAATGATCATTTTCCGTGAAAAAAACTCCGTTTGCGTGTAAACGAGAGGCTAAACCGCATGAAAACATATGCGTTTTCCCTAAGTGTTAACAGGGTATCAGTCCACTGTTATACCACTGTGAATTTTGCAGCCAAGCCTTATTTTGTACTTTTTATTTTATTTGATGTTATTTATTCCCCTAATTAATTGTTTTATATATATTGTAGCAATTTTATTTTTCTTTTGATGTGGCCTTATATGTTGTTTACTTATTTACTCAGGTTTGTATCTTTTATATTTTAAGTTCCACTAATTTGCAGTGCACTTCTGGAATAAAGGAAAGTTCATATTTTATATATTTTTGTTGGTGTCAGATTATTTACAACAACAATTATTGATAGGCCTGGGCTTTCAGGGACCTCTGTTGGTCCCTGGACCTGACTTTGAGAACCACTAATCTATTCTTTCAGTATTCATCTCAAATGTCCCGGAAATTGTGCATTTATGTGTGCAATAACCAAATTGTTGCAGGGTGCACGGGTGTGGTGGGGGCCCCAGGGATTTCTTGCTTGGAACCCCAAGAGACCCTAGCAACGGCACTGCTTGAAATCCACTATTTTTTTTGCAGGGGGATGCCTAGCACCCCTAAAACAGCCCTGCCTCAACCAACCAGCACATCTATCTGACTATGTTGTCAGCAGAGCCAACGATTTATAAAGCTCTTATTTGGACAAGTTTCCTTCACACAAACCAAGTCCTCCAGGTGCAGCTGCTGTATTTGCCAGCAGAAATCAAAGGATATATCTGTTGTTTAGTTAATTATAATGCCTTCAATGGAAAATATCAGGGAGTTATTCTAATAAATGCTGACATTTAGTACAACCAAGGCTCAGCCCACTTTCAATGTATTTATCAGAAAACAAGCTCACTTGGCCCATTTGAGCAAAAAGGCAATTTTCTTTCCATTTGCAAATTGTCATGTCTAGGTTTTGATATGCCAGAGGAGTACATATCCAGGCTTCAAGCTCCGGGAACATACATTTAAACACAGCCAATACAATTAGGAAAAGATGGGTAACCATTTTAAGGCCTTTAACCGTGTCTAAAGGTAGGCAAACACCTCTCTAGTTTTCTTTCCCGACTCCCCCTGTGCAAGACGAGCTGCATTTAAAGAATCAATTAAGGTGGAGATGGAGAACATTGCGACTGACCTTTCAGAGAGGGAAATTAAAAGAGCACCTCTAGCTCATGGGAAAAAATGAGTGGTGGATAAGAGGGTTCTTTCTGGCTGCTTTTGCCTTTTAAATACACTTACAGTCAGTCTTTTGTGGGAATTTGTTTTGTGGAAAATGAATGAGCGAGCCATATGGATGACATTTACAGAGCTGGTCGTGCAAAGGCGGGTCATGGTTCAGTCACTCTACTGTACTGGATGGAAAATTAACTGAAGCCTACAGTATTAATATGGGTCACTCCTGAAATGTGCTTCACTGGGCACAGCTAGACTAATGTCTTTGGGGCAAGCCATCAATATAGTTTGGTTGACAGTTAGAGACATAGAGGGACATGCATGTCTTCTGGGAGAATAAACATGCTGTAAGAAAGTGCCCAATAACATAACATCATCTGGATGACTATTTTATTTCTTTATGCAACTTTTTATTTTACTTTAATTTCAGTTGACTTGCTTATCTTTTTACCATCATTCATATGATTCCTTTGTTATCTTCCAGGAATAAGATGAACAGCCTTCAAAGTGAGGATATGGGTGTATCTGAGGCAACAACTTCCTTTGGGTCAGGGGTCGAACTTAACACCCAGAGTCATCCCCATTTATCTTTAATTTTAAGAATTTTAACTTCATAACATCTTTGTATTAGTATTTACACAGTGGGAAGTTGGTGGAAATGGTCAATGCCATATTTTCTGTGTTATATTGTTTTCTACTACCAATTGATGAATGATTAAAGATAACTTTTCATGGTAAGTGCACAACAATAATATTAAAAATAAATGTAGCACAAAAATTATTTGTAAACTCTGACATAAATTGATATTTCTGTTTTAATTTGCTTCTGTAATAATTTGCCAAAACTTATTATTTTCTGCATTTTCTTTTTACACTTCTCTATGTGTTTCTGCTTTATTATGCATTCAGGCCTGAAAACCACTTCATCCCAGAAGAGCTCCTGTGTTAGACACCAGCACTCGCCCAGTGCTCCAAGCTAACACTCTACGCAGAGTCAAGGGACAACTAGCTGTATGGTTAACTGAGCTAACTAGCTAATGGCAGTTAATGGCAGCAGTTACTAGCAACAAGTAAAGCTATCTGTCTGTCAGGAAACTCTGTAAACCAAAGAGTTATTTTCTCCATAAAATATGATCAAGTTTCACCAAAATATAAAGTTGTAAATATATATATTTAAAAATTAATACATTGATAAATGAAATAAGTAGGAGAATTGATATGAAGGTAAATAAATACAGAAGCGAATTAAAACATAAATATCAATATCTGTTGTTTTTGTCAATGTTGGTACATTTAATGGAACATCACTTTATTTACTGAGTCATTTATTAATTTATGATTTTGGCAGTTTTGGTCCATATAGCAGAAGTATACTCTAATAAGATGCTCATTGCTTAATGATAAATAGCTGCCAAGTAGTACCTAAATAACTGGAAATCAAATATATTATAAAATGATAAGTTACCTGGGAATGTACTATGTCAGCGGAGTCCTCATTCAACAGTGAGCTACCCGGCCCTGCTGTTCTCTGTATATCTCCCCACCACCAGTGATCTGCAGGGGCCCCGATGCCCAGCCTGTAGCCCCCCTGCCTGGGGCCTGCAGTGGCAGATGGCCAGGACAGACTGCACTGAGTAAGGCACTGTAGGTATGGAGAGAAGCCACAGGAGGCTGAGCTGCACAAACACACACACACACACACACACACACACACACACACACACACACACACACACACACACCTGTGTTCATGCAAAGGTTCAGCTGGTGACACTGATTCTGTCACTGAAGTTGCAAAATAAGAGACACTTACTGTACTTATCTGTATTGACTTGTACTCAGGGTGTGTCTGAAAAATCCACATGTATACCCCTGAGAGCTTTTTGCAGCAGATTTTGGTGACGGTCAATGACACCTTTGGACTAAATCTAGTTCAAGTCTTTAAATTCAACATGTTTTCACATCAGTAGTCAGGATTATTTGATGTTTTTAGCCAAAACAACTAATAGTAAGTTAAATTCTGATAAAATTCCTCTAAGTTCTTTGTGGCAGGGTGATACAGCGAAGAAAATTACATTTCAAACAGAAACAAAAAAAGAAAAGTTTTTCAGGGTGTAGCTTCTGTAAGGGAAGAACAATTTTATTGCCTCAACAACAACCTGACTTGGTTGTTTTGGTCATTAGGTGGCAGATAATCTCCAGCAGTCAAAAACACACACCTCTGACATATTATCACCCAGGCCCAGGTTTGATTCCCGGCCAATGCAGCAGCTTCCTTTGGGTGGCACGGTGGTCCAGTGGCAACACTGTTGCCCCACAGCTAGAAGGTCCCAAGTTCGATTCCCGCCCGGGGCACTGTGGGCGCTGGGGAGGCACCATGCCTTTGGTGCCTGCTGCCCTTTATCTCGAGGAAAAGGGGCCTTTCTGTGTGGAGTTTGCATGTTCTCCCCGTCATCCATGAAAAAACCCCGCTAAAAACATGCAAGAAGATCACTGGTGACAAGAGGGAACTGGGTCCCCGGGCGCTGCTGTTGGCTGGCAGCCCACCACTCCTGGTTTGCCATGGAGGAAGGGCTTCCAGGATGGGTTAAATGTAGAAGAATCAATTTCACCAAAAAGCATGGCATGTGCATGTAGTGTGCATGCATGTTGTGTTGTGTGATCAATAAAGTAAATCTTAATCTTAATCTTAATTTACCTACCGTAAAATCTCAAAAAGCAGCCAGCTTCACTTTGCTGTTTGTTCAACCATTGCTAAGCTACTGTTAGTGACACTCCTGCCAGATGTTTCGTAGCAGGTCAAGGGACAAACACACCCTTTCCTGGTGGGTTTAAAACAGGAAGTGATGCATTTATTTGTGTTTACAGTCGCTTAACAGTGATAAAAAAAAAAAAAAAAAAAAAAAAAAAAAAATCAAAGTAGAGGTAAATGAGTTAATGAGAGTTACAGACTGTTAAAAACACAAGTATAGTTGTATAAAGAATAACATATTAAAGGCCTGGTCACACCTGTATTTAAAATGTATGCAGAAACAGTAACAATAATATCCAGACATTACATTTAACCATCCACCATGATTTAATGAGCCCTTTAGCTCGAGGTGCTACACAGGTAGCGTGCAGTCACTTTATTAGAGCTTATTTACTGAAAACAGCTGCAGCTGGCTGATGAAAGTGTAGTTTGCTAGCTATAAAAACCACAACAATGAGCTAAAAGAGGCTAAGAGCTTAATTAGCCAATTATTTGTGGGTTCATTACTATGCACAACACCTGTCTCCATACACATACTAACTTCAAGAACTGTTATTATAATACTGACTACTGTAGCATCACTATAGGGTAAATATCTGCCTGATATATCATCAAACCCAGACATCGGTCTAACCCCAGCACACACACACAAACATCACCTGCAGGGAGGGATGGGAGATTATCCTCCTTGTCACAAAGTTGAGACGAACACATACGCTCAGGCACACATAACGAAACACAACTCTGAGATCTGACAAACACAGGGAGGCTGGGGTGTCGACACACACTGAGTGCCACCTGTGCCCGGGCACGGAGAGATCGAAGGACAAAGTCCTGTGTCTCTACAGGGAGGACGGAATGGCACTAGTGAGCAGGTAGGCATGAAGGGAGCCAAGCTCAACCTGTCCTACTGCATCAGCTGGCATCTCACAGATTAACACTTGGATGGGCAGATAGGCTTGTTAACACATGCTCCCATCCACCCCCGCCTACCACACATGCGCACACACACACACACACACACACACACACACACACACACACACACACACACAGAGTAAAACAGTTAAATACTCCACCATAGAGAGCAGATTTTAGGCTCATCATCTCCATTCTGTTAGGGTGGAGACATAAAGTGATGGTGGGTGTACTGGAGTGATCCCAGTCAGGATTAGCAACATCAATATCATGGGTGGGAATTGGGGGAGAATAGGAGTCTGAGCTGTGCTGGGGAGTGGAGGTGGTTGCAGTGAAGGTAAGCAGGAGTGCAGTGGGAGAGCTTGTTGTGGACCAGAGACTGAGGTAAAGATTAAAATGTGTTAGCTGAGAAAAACATTGATAAAGAGGATGAAGTGACATCAAATGAGCATAATAAGAGATATTCTGTGAACTATAGATTCACAACATACATACAAAATACAAGCATGTTTATTGCTTAGGACATTTGTTTTGATGCTTAAGCTATGATTCATGAAATATTATAATTTTTGTGTAACATTTCCACTGTTATGGCCGTGGTCTCGAGCATTTGTTTTTCCTCCCTTTCTGATACTGCATTTTTTCCTCCCCTCTCACTCAGCAGGTTGAAGCGGGAGAGAGGTGGACCAATCCACTCAGGGAGCGAGTTTCATGAGCCACACCTGCCTCTCATCAGCTAATCAGCTCTGCTTCTTAAGCCACCTCATGCTCGACTCCTGTGCCGGACAATTGTCTTAGTTCCATGCGGCTTGCAGCTCGCTACTAAGTGATCTCTCGACTCTCGTCTTGCTCCTCCTGCCTCCTGTGTTTTTTCCAGTGCCATTGTATGTACTTTGCTGTCAGCTTTTCATAGCCGCCTTTTGTTCAGCCGTTAGTAAGGCATTCCTCCCAGTGCATGGTGATTTTTTGTTCTCTTTATTTTATACTTTCAGACATTATTAGTTTTTTCTTATCATCTTTGTGTTTTCGTACTTTTTCCCCGTTGTGGTGAATCTCATTTATTACTCTCTGGCATACGATTTTTTCCCTTGCCAAAGGTGAATTTTTGTTACTACTTTTGTTAATAAAATCTGGTTTTCATCGTCTTTGCACCTGGGTCCTGGCCTTCCTTTGACTGAGCCGTTACATCCACCTCTTTAACAGTCTACAATTGAAAAAGCTGAAAAATGAATACCATTCTCACTAAGGCAGAGTCAGTTTATTTACTCAGATAACTATCTCAACCTCAAGAAACAACTAATTGAAAGTTAAGACTAGCCACCCAGAGAAGGCTGGACTCTTAATGTTGATTAGAATCCACTCCTTTAGAAATACAAAAACAAAAACCAACATATTATAGATTAATGTTCTATTGGAATCTTTCTTCCACAACTGTCAACAAAATCACAGCTGTTTGCTGTCCTGACTCCACAATGGTGGAATGAGCTCCTCATTCACAACAGGACAGCAGCAATTCTACACATATTCCATTGCAGACTGAAAACAGACCATGGCCCATAAAAATAAATACAATAATAATAATAATAATAAAAAAAAAGTTCAGCATGTTTGATGAAGTTGATGTACTTGCATGATGTAACCTCATGCTTAAATGCACTTATTGTAAGTCACTCTGGATAAAAGTCTCAGGTAAATATCACATAATGGTTGCAGGTCTTTGCTGTATACACATAATGTAATCGTTGTAGGTCTGCATACAACCAGTTTGAATGAAAATATGGAATTTTTGAGGTTGTGCTGTGTTCTGATTAGCATGCCAGTGGTACCAAAAATACTGTCCATTCATGTATAACTGTATTATACTTCTGTATAACAGAAGATTTCCTGTCACAACATGGAAGCACAAAGTATTTCTTTATTTGTCCTCAAGCTTCTGAGAAGAAAAGATGATAAATAGCTTCTTATATGTGTCTGCATGGTCATAATCTTCCCACTGACCAACATGTAGCCTTCAGTACTGCCTCAGTACAGTGTATCATGCTGACATCAAAGGAGTACCTTGTTTCTCCCTCTCTCTGCCCCTGTATGTTTGTACAAACATTTTCCAGTTGTGACAAGGGATAATGATTGGTGAGTCACAGATCTGGAATCCCATCAGTTAAAACTACTCACAGTGACAGCTCTCCTGCAAGAGAAAAACACAGGGAAGAGCAGCTACTCTCCTCCTCTCTACTGCCTCTTCTATAATCTCTCTTTGTCACCTGTGCTCCATCCCTTCTATTTTCTCCTTCTCCTGCCTTGTTTTTGTCTCCGAGCATTCCCCCCAGCACTGGAGTTTAATATAAGCAAGACACAACTACAAGTTTATTTTCAGCCAACCTTATACATGACTGTGGTTGTCTAACCCACCAAGTCAAACCCCTCCTCTCCCATCCTTCAAAATGTTGCTGCCAGTTGATTTACCACTTTATCACTGCTATTACATCACCATCACATGTGGTAGCTAAGCAATGCTGTCCATACATGCAAATAACACCTGCAATGCATGTATAAACGCTAAAGATGACACAAATATACGCAAAACCTATTCAGTAACTGCTTTCCCATATAAATTACATGACTTGTTGTCACCTGACTCTTGTGTCAGCAGGCATGGTGTTTCAGCACTCCAGAATCTTCATGTGTTTAGATCTTTATTTTTCTCCATAATGTGCTACAGCTATGATCGTTATACGTTCGTAAACAAAAGGGATTACCCAGAGATTCCACTGGGCATGGCTGTGTTCTTACTGCAACCCAGTTTTGTTCTATCCTCTGCACAGCTTCATACCCCATCGGGAGCATTTCAGGAGTGGAGCGTTTTGCCTGCCTGATTTTGTTGACTTGCTCAGAAATTGCTGATTTGGTCATTTTGTCTGATGTTTGTGCTTCCACTATGGGTAAATATGCTTCATAGTTAAATGGTCTCTCTTTTTGTCTGTTTTAATTGTGTTTATTGTTGGGAGTTGGGAGTGTTTTCTTTTGAAAATTGACTGGATTCTCTTCAGTTCCTATGTCTGACTTCCTGCCATCCTCAATCAAGTCTGTACAGCTTGACACACCTCCTGTCAAAAATGGACTAGGCATGTATTATCTGCAGAGCAGAGTGGAGAAATGCTTCAGAACTGCACTGTGGTGCTTATGATGGAATCATAAGCATTATCTTGAATGGGTGTGATCATCTCCAGAACATGACACATCTGTGCCCAGTGGAGTTTGCAAGTTAATGCCAACTTCTACATCTCCAACTTTTTGGAGTCCATCATAGGAAATCTATATTGCGTAAACCCTGTAGAAAACTGGAAAGGCTGAATGGCACACAACTGCCTTGTATGATGCTATAGGCATCGGACAGATGGTGCCCTCTGCCTGCAGAGGAAGAGAGGCCACTGCACACCGCTCCCAGACATCTGCTTGTCAAACATACTCTCTATCTAGAATAAAATGGATGAACCCACAGACAAGAAGCACAACACTTGCTGGTTACATAAATTATTTCCATGGACAACTTAAGACCAAATTCTGTAATTCTTGTCATGGTAGATTTCAACTCATGTAGTCTCTCACATGAACCGCTAAGCTAAAAACAGCTGGTGACGTGCACCACCCGCGAAGGGAACACACTAGGCCACTTTTACTCGACCATAAAACATATATACCGCATTTCCAATGCACTCCTTGGACACTTAGATGACTGCATAATACAGATGGTCCCGGCATTCAGATAGCAACTGAAGAAGGTTCAACCATCCAGGACTACAGTAAGGCAATAAACTCCGTAAGAAACTGATGTGCTTCAGGACAGAATGGAGCACAATGACTTAGACTCTCTAAGATGCCCTGAGGACAACAACACCACATTTGCTGAAACTGTATGTTCATCTATCAATGTCTGTGAGCAGGTCTTCCTCCAAACAAAACCATCATAAGGTATAATAACCACAAGCCCTGGTTCACCAAACAGCTGAAAGAACTCCACAAAGACCAGCATTTAGGGAGGGTGATATGGAAACACTCAGGGTGGCAAGACAGAACTTCAAGAAGGCCATCGAATCTGCCAAGGAGGAACACAAAACCAGGCTGGCTCATGATTCAAGCAACATACTCAAGACCCTCACAAATTACAGCAAAAAAAACAAAACAAAACAAAAAAAACGCTGCTATCACCCCTGGGGCCAAATGAGTTCTAACAGATCCCATGCTAGGAGCAGAATTGGAACCAATGAAGGAGTTCAGATTCTCCATCCTGGCTTTAAGATGGTCTGTTTCCCACAAAATTCTCCGTATGCCTGGAATTTTTCTAAAACCAGTGTTTAGAATGAAGGCTGGACTTTAAGGAGATTTTGACTCCCAGCCTATCCTTAGAGTCCAGAGCTTTGTTCACATAGGAGTATAAAATGTCCATCACAGATACAAAGTCTTTTTCCTCTAAGTGGAAATTAATGTCTACTGGGTTCACGTTTGCTCAGTTTGTACTGCAAAGCAAAAGTCTAAATGCACAAGATATCCGGGGAAACACTCACGAGCAGACTGGAAATCTTGACACACATATGTACAAGGGACGAACTGGCACAGACTGAAGGCAGCACACAGACTTAAATACACTGGGGAGAAAGACCTAATGAGATACAGGTGAAAACAATCAGACAATTACACATCCAGAAAAACAAAGGAAGTAAAGCAAAATGTGACACATAAGGTAAACTTATGGTGTACAGATAATGACCTGGAGCTCAACATCAGCAACACTGTGATATATCATGGGCTTGTAAACACCCACCGTCACCCATTCCCCACTACTCATTAACAATGCAGCCGTAAAGGTGGTGGAGTCTGTTAAGTTTCTGGGAACCACAGTCACCAATGATGTGAATGGGAGACACATTCTTCTCATGCCATTAAGCAAGCACCTCACAAGAGGATGTTATTCCTCTGACTGCTGCAGAAAATTTGATAAGACGATCCCCGAAAATTTGCACCCGGTTCAACAGAGCCACCATCAAGAGTGTTCTCATCTCCTCCATCACTGTGTTGTACCCTGCATCCCCTGCCCTCATCACACCCAGGTCACTGTCTCCAGAAACATTCCATCCTACCGTAGGTTGAGCTCCATCAGCACTAGAACCCCCAGACACCTGAACAGTTTTCCATCACTGTCCTCAACAGCCCATTCTAGCTACTTCCCTCATCCTCTGACCACCCACCATGTATCATAGCTAATACGCCCCACAAAACACACACAACCTCTCACACATATGCATGCATGCACACATGCACATGCAGTTACATACACATACACCCCCACACGCAGTACAACCCCCTGTTATGGACTGTGCAATATATACAATACTTGCCAGGACTGTGCAGCATATGAAAATGATGCATAATGCGACATTTTTACTGTATTATTCTTTCTTCTTTTTCTTTGTTCTTTCATATAAATGCCAAACAGTATATGTAGCATAGCATAGCATATTTTATTAGGCTTTACTGTAAATAACTTTCATGTTTTAACTTAACCTTTAAAATTTTAACGTTATAGTTCACCATGCTGTATCAGCAAGTCAAATTCCTGTGTACATTGTACATTTGGAGAATAAAGTGATTCTAATTCTGATTCTCATCCTAATAACATACATCCAAATTTGGGCAATATGATTTTATGTTGATCTGTCTAGATGGGAATAAAACCCCCGTGTTTTGCTGGCAGATGCTGCTTCTTATTGACATTTGTCTCTGTACATGAGGCATAACAGGAAATGCACTCATGCATGCATACACAAAGGATCAATTTTACTGATCACTTCATTATACTGCTGAACTGAAGATTCTTAAAAGACTCGCAAGAGGGAGGTAGGCCGAAGAAATGCAGGTAAATCATCATGCTTCTATTTACTTAAAATTCCCCATCCTCTGCATACAGTGACTTCTGCCTATTGTGTACACCTGTGAGTTTGATATGAAGTTGGTGCTGGAGGATAGCTCACAGTGTGTCCAAAAAAGGCAATGGTTAATCCCCTTGAATGTCCCCAGCAAATTTCATGGCAATCTGTATATATGTACAAGAGGTACATATAAAGATAAAAATGGTAGTGGATCACCAAAAACATTAAGGCGCATCCACTGGAGACTATAAATATCCATAGAAATTTTTTCATTGTAGTATGGGCAGCACTGGTTTGAATATCTTGCCTTGAAGCAGGACAGCCAGCACTAATGATAGAGAATTACCATTTCAGGCAGCTGACGAAGCAACTCTAAGTAAGCATGACAGTAAAAGTTCCCTCTGTTAATTTTTTGTTTTAATTTGTTACATTTACATTTTTTAGTTCTTTAATAACCAAAAGTCAAAATTAACCAGTAGTAACCTTGACCATAGAATTCTCATGTATGAGCCAAATCTGACAAAAACTGAGTTGGAAGTAGAGATAAAACATAGGATTTGTGGGTGCTAAACTTAGAGAGAATGTATATAGAAAGTAATAGAGGTATGGAGGCACTCTGCTGTTTGACTTCAGTTAAAAGTAAAATTAAAAATAGAAGAAAACTAAAAAAGCTGAATGAAAAAGTCAAAAAGATTACAATAACACAAAAGAGGATCAGTATGGTGAGAATATAAGCAAGATGTGTTGGACCATGGATGTAAATCCATTAAAGTGAAGCAACATGTGAGTGTGGGGGAAAGAACGAGTGGAAAGGAGAGTAGGAAAATTTAAGATGCGGACAAGACATAAAACAACGGTAAGCAGCTACAAATGGATAAGACTACTTGGTGCATGTGAATTCTTTGTTGTAAAGCCATTTGAGTTGCCATTCTTGTAGGAAAGGTGCTATACAAATATTATTATTATTATTATTATTGTAATAAAAAGTGGACCATCTATCTGTGTAACTCATTGAAGGGGTTCTTGCACCCTGGATAGTGTGCTCCACTGTTGGGAGAAGTCCTGAGCTTTCCAAGAACTCCCATTCAGCAGCCAGGCCTATTGTTTGGCCTATCACTGGGAGGTAGAGGACTGCACTGTCCAGGTGTGAGAGTGTGTCTCTACACCACAGGTGCTTCTACAGTTTCCCTGCCAGAAGCTATACCATGGTTGGGAACCAGGATACACTTGTGTGTTCTGGTGCTGCCACAATGACTGCTATATTCTCCATCTAAATGCACACTACATGTAGAGTTCCCAGTCCCCAATCCCAGTGGAGGGTCGTCTCATGCATTCATTGAGAACCAAATCGTTTTAACACAGGTATCACAAAATTAGCATAATTAAGAAAGTTTATTAGCAGCCTCTATCTCTTTTACAGAAAATACAATATCTTGTCATGCTGTTTTGTACACTAAGACTGTCCTCACAAGAAAAACAGCAGTAAGTTCTTAGGTTTGTCTGAAACTTACCTCTTGAGACAATGTTAACTGTAATTATTGTCTGTCAATAGCAAAGAAGGAAATATTGTGACACTGAGGCCCAGCACGTCATGGGGAGGAGGCTGCATGGACGAATGGGTCATGAAAATGGATGATTTCAACATGGGAGACAGCTGTTCACATCCTATTTCCTGTCACAATGAATTTTGGTTTCTCTTAATCATGACCATGGTTGGCACCATGATTTAAGTAGTTTTAAATCAACTCTTTCTACAACTGTCAACAAGTGCTTTTCGTACCTTAGCCTGATCAAACTCTAACCAGTAAGGTGGCAGATCCAATAAATTTTCTGTCATTTGTACTTGTTTTAGTTGTCACTGACAAACAATGTCATCCTGCCAATACAGGTATCACAAAACTCTTGCGTGGGTCATTTTGGAAGGCAATTATAAACAATGTATTTTGTTGTTTAGTTGGACTATGGATGTACTATAAGCCACATTGTCAACTTTTTATTGACATGGAGAGGTTTGATAGTGATGTAGCTTTGCCTGACTTGTCCTGGATGAATGTGGCTTATAAAGACTACATAAACCACATGTGGTGAAAAAGGTCCTCACTCAGTGTTTACATGCAAAGCAAACACCTGGTAAATATGATTTAATTTCCCATGTTCTTTTGCACAGGCACAGTGATCTTAACAATTGTAAGACAAATGGGATAGAAGTTGATGAACCCATCTTGCCATTGGATAGTACAGAGGAAAAGAAGGTGGTGGGGGCAGTAAAAGAGATGCCTACTGGCTGTACAGATGTCTCGCAGTGGTGATATATGAGGGATCTGGGAAAGAGGTAGTGTGAGCTGCCAGACAGTGGCTAAGTGATTAGGGAGGTGTGGCATAACCCTGCACCATATTTAGCCGCAGCGGGGCGGCCCATCCCCTGCTGTCTCCCTGAGGCCCAGCGCCAGATGTTGAAAGCTGCTGTGGCAAGCCTGGCAGAGCAGGTTGGCAGCAGGGTGGCACTGCAAGCCTGGCTACAGTGAGGACAATACACCTCCACCGACTGACTTTCATTCACTCACAAACAGAAATACACGCTAAAGTTTGGATCAGTACAGGGATAATAATGGAATTTTTGTACATTTAGAAAAGCTGTGGGCAGATTGGTGTGGTCTACTTCTGATATGACATTTGTTACTTATATTTGACTATTTAAATGTTTGAAATAGCGATAAATATGCTGGGTATCTGTGGGAAGCTCATTCTTAAATTGATGAGAATGAGACATTTGTGTATTTGCTTTCCTTAGGATGGCATTGTCTGTTTTTCTTTCTGACAGATGTACAGTCAGAATATTGACAAAATATATTGGTATATTGGTGGAGTATTCGTAAAAAGTACTGAAATTTTATTCAAATAGTCTGAGTAAATATTACTGTGCTACATTTTGGAAATTACTGGTGATATATGTTAATTCTGGTAAATTAAAGTTTACAATTGCATTAAATGTCAATCCAAAACGTGGAACAGCATAATGTCACCAAGCCCTGATGTATAAACCACCAATAAATTCCATTTGTATTGACAGATTTTGCAGCCTATGCATATCTCTTTATCAATTATAAATACACACTCCCACACAAATCACCAGCAATAATTAAAAAGAGCTATGGACACCACAGCAGGTACACCAAACAATATCAGGCTACAGAAATGAAATAATAATTAAGAATAAAACATTACCAAAGCAGACAACAAAGAGTATGTATGAACAATATAAACTCAACAGAGGCTGCGGGCACAAACACACATATTAAAACGAAGAGAGATGCACCGTTTTTACACACCTTGTAATGCACACACAATGCTACATTACTAGGGCAATGCAATGGTTGCTGATGTCGCGATAGTTGTTGTGGCTTATGCACCTCTATTGATGATTCTCAGCTCATAATAAAACCAGTCCTCTCAGTCTCTCTGTCCCTCTATAACCAGTCCACCTCTCTGTCCCACTGTGCGCCTCAAAGTTTTGAGCTGAAAGAGGCTCAGTACTAACTGTGACATAAACTGTCAGGAAAGCCTCAAACACATCACTGAAGGTAGAAGTTCATAAGCAATGTAGCAAATGTAGAATCCACAGTTCACATGTTGCCACCATGTGCCTACTGGTCAACAACACTGAGTGGTGCATTAAATCTGTGATTAACAAGGTTAGATACAACCTTTTTTTAACTATGCGTGTGCATAGCAGAGTGCAGTGTCTGCAGAACATGTCTCTGGACATGGAGCTCTCTGGAGCTCTGCCCTCCTATGACCACACAAAAAATGACTTTCTCACAGTAATGGGAGTACCTGTAATTCATTACTTCCACCCCTATCCTTGGATCAGCTTCAAACCAAAATGTCAATTTAACAATAGACAGATTCTCATGAAATTGACTGGCCAGATTCATTCTCCTCATGCAACAAAATCTTTTGATCCATGTGACCCCTTGCTCTTTCTTCAACTACCATCTTCAAACTACCTTTTTCATCCCACTGGTGGTAAGGCTATAACAATAGCAAAATCTTCCATCCAGTACATTTGGGGTTGTGATGATGTGTAATAAAATATGACTTGGAGTCTTCTTGATCCTGTTTTTATTATAGTTTTAATGGTTTTAAAGCTGCTCAAAAGGTGTTTTATCAGCAAGGGAACGGTACAGAAAATATCACTGTCCAAGAAAGACTGCTTTAATTGCAAAAATAAAATCTCAGATTTCAAAAATCTCCATCAGTTGAACCCTAATAAACATCTTAAGGCAGATATACACACACTCAGCCTTAACTCACAAATCTCCCTGCAGATGTTGCGCTAACAAGTGTCCCCCAATTAGTCATTCCCTCTCTCTCTCTCTATCTCTCTCTCTCTCTGTCTCTCTCTCTCTCTCTCTCTGCCTGCTCCCCTTTTTTTGTTCTTTATTTCTCACTCTAGGACACTCCGCCGGAGGCTGACCAAGATAAAGTTTTGACTGGCAGGACCATTTGTTTTAATCAGGTGTTTGCAGACGCTTCCCTGACCTCCATTAGTTGAAGTTTTAATTGAAATTAACCCCCACTACTACCCCAATTAACCCACGTCCCCCCTGACTGGCGCCGCCCTCGTCCCGAGCATCTGTTTCAGGGCAGGGGGAATGGGAGTCAGAGTGGGGAACCTGAGGGGAGGGGGGGCTAGCGCAACTACTGAGGATGAAGTGTTGTCACCGGAGGAGAGGCAGCATCACGTCAAGTGCGGGCCAAGTGTGCCTGGCTTGCCATGAAGCCCCGGGGGGCCTTCTGTCTCTCTGTCTACAACATCCCAGCAGCGAGGCTACACATGGCTTAGTCTTGGCCAGCGGGAGGTGGGGGAGGTAGGTGGAGGGATGAGCTCAAACACGGGAGATGAGGATGAAGATGTCCCACAGGGGGAGTAACAGAAAGGAAAGAAAGGAAAGATGGGAAAGTTGGGAAGAGGAGAAAGTGGAGAAGTAGTAGAGGATGGGGTGGGGGTGTAGAGTGTGATGGGTAGAGGGAGCAAGGTGGTAATTACTGTACAGTGTGCTTTCTATCTTAAGCCGTCCTGCTGGAGATAAGAGTGTGTGGATAGAGTGCAGAGTATTGGTGTATGTGTGCGTGTGTGTGTGTGTGTGTGTGTGTGTGTGTGTGAGAGAGAGAGAGAGAGAGAGACCTCCACCACCTGTTTCCTTGTCTGTGGAAGGTCTAGAGTAAGGAAGCTGTCAAAGTGGCCCCTCCAGCTCAGAGCTGAGACTATTGAGTGTGTACACATGCCAGAGTGTCTTTGTTTAGCCTTTTTCCATTCCCAAAGAGTATTTGTACAATTAGAGCTTTAAAGTGACTATAGTACAAATCTACAAGCACAGTCAGTGTAACACTAAATTTAATGTATTGCATGGAGCACTACACTGCAAAAACTGTGATCAGGGTTAATTAATATTTACTAAATAAATAAGAGTAAACTATACATAATAAAAAAGACTGTGTGCAGTTTGGAATCACACTGAGCTGAATTCACCAAATTTTAATAATTTATTAACTGCATTTTACTCAGTTATTTTTTAAATAAAATCAGCTGAGAAACACTGAGTAGAATTTAATTATTTTCATCAGGAAAGTCAAAAGTGCAGAAAATTGATAAATTTTACTCATTGGGAGGTCTTGATTTTAACCACCCCGCCCAATGCTTTTTTCATCACACGGACATCAAGTCTGCCACACATGTCATGGACTACCGTTTGCTTTAAGGTAAGACCTGTTTAATTGTTCTTGGTTAACAAACAATTCAAGTGTCTGTAGCAGTTAACATTGTTTTGTGTTTTGCAAATTACCAAACATGCCAACTTTACTGCACTGTAAGTCAAAATGAAGTTAGCCTATAGGCTAGTGTTAGTGATTGGAAGTCAGCCTACATTGTCTTTGATTCGGCTAAAAGCATCGCAACGATTGAAAAAGTAGTCTCACTGTCACAATTTAATGTTACTTCCCAAAGTGTAACGTAATACCGTAATATAAGGGCCGTAAAATACAAGCTACTCTTTTATTTAATTAAGTTTCCTGGCCTCAGCCCCCCTCCCCCACCATAACAAGCTAGCTAGCACGCGCCGACACCATGATGGAGGAACAAACGTTTCTCTCAACGGTGAGTAGGCTAATCAAAGTAGGAGTTACTGCATTTAGTTTTCACAATTAGGCCTACATTGTACTAACATTTTTACTCAAGTAGCATGTTAAAAGCAGAATACTTATCACCTTTTGTAACGTTACACATTTCGGAAGAAAAAACAGTCGTTTTTGTGTCGTTACATTTTGAAACAAAGTGCGCTGTTTCGTCTTTCGTTTTTTTAATTTGGCGTTATTTTCACTGAACGTCTGTTAATGTGTTTTGAGTACAATGGCTGGTGTTTGGCTAATCCTAAATTCACCAACTCTCACCGAGCCTCTCCATTAACGTTACGTCAGTTACATTCAGATGGCATGAACGGCCTTCCTCGTTTTTTCCCCTTAGTTTTCTCGGAGTAACGTTTTGCTTTCAAACTGGTTGCAGCTCACACTGACAGATGAACAGTTACACCGATTGGCGTTTGTGAATGCTGGCTTGAGATCAGTGCATAAAGTTTGGTACGGACTCTGAACTGCCAGAGAGAGGCGTCGTTAGTCCGTCTGTTTGCGACCACACATTTAACACTGCTATGCCACGCTAAATGCTACGTTATGTCTCCTTTTCCCCACTAACGTTTTAGAAGTCATACTGCCAACAGTATGTATCCACAGAGTAAATCATTCAGTTAGGCATTGGACATTCTTATAGAATGATGAGAACAAAATAAATAGGCTACTAGAAAAAGCGACAATATCCACATGGAAAAATGACCAAAATACATTTCCTTTTATGAATAATTTGCTCTATAATGTGTCATTCACTGATAGCCTTCCTCAGGTGAAAGTGAAGAAGGGAACACACACTTGTAGGTTTAAAAGACAACTTACGATGAAACAGCACATCTTTTGATTATATTATACATTTCTTTGTCAGGGTTATTGTTAGCCTCATTCTCATTTATATGATATGTTCCAGTGTTCCTGTTATTATCATCCTCTTAAGGTAAAGGATCTACAAAGGTTATTAAGCTTCAACAATTATTTCATGCCACTCTTTTTATGATTAGTTATGTTTTTATTTTTCATGGAAGTAAGTCTATTGTAAGTGTGCTAACTAGTCTTTCAGAGGCTACTGGGTTATTTAAATGTGGTTCTTTACTTAAGTAAGATCATAGACCTCTTTCTTGTTGTTTCTTGTGCCCCTGAACAAATGTTCTCTTATTGTCCTCACGTTAATAGAGACCTGAATGTAGTGGACTTATATCTGATACACTGCTAGTTATCCAAAGAAAGGTTAAGTCAAAGCATCTGGACATGTTTTGGGGTATTGAAGATGTTTCTTTCAGAACAATAAGCCTTTTGGACGAGAGGTGAAATGCCTTGAGGATCAAAAAACAAATCCAGTTGCCTTGATTCAACCCTCTTTGGGTGATTAACTGATATTTGTAGGTACCTGAGTGACAATGTTTGTAAATTTCGATTGTTTAAGTTACTACTATGTTCCCTGTTGTGTGTGTGTGTGTGTGTGTGTTAATTAAATCCTGATATGAATTTATTTCCAGATGCATGAAGAATCTGTGACTAAAAGTTCTTAACAGGTATGTATCACACTTACATTATGCGTAATACACCATATGCTGTGATACCATATTTCACATACAGTGCATGTTGTGTAAAGGTGTGTACACCATTTGTATTGCATTAGAAATTGATAACTATTTTTGTATCAACTTTTGCTGCATAAAAAGCAGATTAACTACAGTTTAAATTGTTAGTGATGTTCAAAGCCTGTAGTTCCAACCTGAATTTGAAATTTAAGCAGCAGAAAATGTAGAAATATTGATCACAGATTTCTCATAGACATACAGTTAAGTTAATGATTTACTTTTCCACACCCATAGCACTAACTAATCATGTTTTCATCTTGTAATAACGTGACAGCAAAAAAAGTTTATTTTGGACATTCTTAAAGGGATAGTTCAGTTTTTTTAGAGCAGTACATTGCACAGCATCTGTGCCAGTATAATTGTCAGTTTCTCCACAGTGGGGACACGTAGATTGCAATCTACTGCCGGTAAGACACTATCTATGGATAAATACCTCATAGAGGTCCACTTCAAAAAATAAACTATCCCTTTAAGATGTCAAACAAAAATATGAAACCAACTATAAGGTAGTATGCACATCAACAAATGCCAAACAATAAATATTAAAATCAAAGGTGCCCTTACATGTAATGGTATATTATAGGGCTGAACGATTTCGAAAAAAATATCTAATTCTGATTATGTTTTCAGTAATATTGCAATTGCCCATATGACTTGCATTGTCAGAGGGAATTATAATTTTGTCATTGTTCTCATTTTCATTGAAAAACATTAAAGCGATATTCCATTTTCCCAGATTAATCCACTCAGTAAGTACTCACCCCTATGCTGATGTGATGATGGGTGAAGATCTTCAGTTCACAAAACAATCCTGGATTTTAAGGAGAAAGAGGGTAGCAGCCTCATCCAGTACAATGGCAGTGAATGGAGACCACGGATAAAACGTAAAAAAAAAACAACCTCAAAACAAACACAAAATGTCTCCATCCTGCTTGTGTAGTGTAATCCAAGTGTCCACGAGCCATGTCTCCATTCTCTGCCATTGTACTGGATGAGGCTGCTACCCTCTTTCTCTTAAAACTCCAGGATTGTTTTGTGAACTGAAGATCTTCACCCATCATCACATCAGCACAGGGGTGAGTACATGTTTAGTAGATTAACCTGGCAAAGTGGAATATCGCTTTAAAATGATTATGGTGTGATTTTTGCAGGGATCTGTAACAGATGTTTTTTTGAAGTCTGTAGAATATGATGTTTAGGCCAGGACATCTCTGCAGCATAACATTTCATTTAAAATGATTTTTGACACACATTTTGCCTATAAGAACTGTAGTGCCTCCTGTGATTTGAAAATTACAGTAGACTGTATTGCGACTTTGATAAAATTTTGATTAATTGTTCAGCCGTTGTACATTATTTAATTACTAGATCTATTAGTGATGTAGGCTACTAGTTATACAGTAAGTAAAAAAGACATTTTTTTTTCTTATTACCTTAGGTTCTGGCCTATGGGATGGCATTGTAAGATCTGCAAGTCTTTGTCTGCTACAAAGGGGAATCTACTAAAACATTACAGACTACAACACGCAACATTTGGTCGTGGGCAAACCCAGCCATGTCTATATGACAGTTGCCCTTGCACATTTAAAACACAGGGTGCCCTTCGCACACATTTGTCCAGGTATCATACAGCTGAAGACCGTCTACAGCCAGGAATCATCTCTGCTTTCAAGTGTTTAGTTTGCGGTGCCAGTTGTTCTACAGAGAAGGACTACTTTCAGCATATTGGAAATCATCTGAAGAGCCATGAAACTGTCTTTTGTGTATTTGAAGGATGCAGCTTTCGGACAAATATATACAATACGTTTCTGAAACACAAAAGTAGAAGACACAAATCCTATTCTTTGAGCGATTTTAAGCAAGGTGTGTATGAGAGTCACCACAATCAGACCGTTGATCATTCTGATTTATTAGAGGCCAGTGATGATGAGGGCACTGGTTTAGATTGTGATAAGGAAAGTGCATCATACTTGGTTCTTCAAAGAATCGGCTTACTTCTGCTGAAGCTAGAAAGTGTCTATAATGCCTCAGTGAAGTGTATTGATGCCTTGGTTGAAGACCTTCAGTTCATTTCATCTTCAGCATCTGTTGAAGTTGTTGGAAATATACTTGATTCAACATTGAAGTTAAATAAGTGCTTTGTTGACCAGGCAATCATAACAGACTTGGCAGAACAGTTGTGCAACTTTCATCCCATTAGTACAGCACTTGCTGCAGGTGGTCCACTTGGTTCAGCTTTTAAGAGAAGGAGGTATTTTAAGGAGCATTTCGGGTGTGTTGATCCTGTTGAATATATTCTTGATTCCCAAAAGAACAAAACCTTTCAATATGTGCCTATTCTCGAGACTTTGCAGAAAGTCTTGAAGAATAAAGACATTGCAGAGGGAATCCTATCCAGACATTCAAACAGTACTGGATATATTAAGTCAACTTTTGATGGTAAACTTTTCAAGCAAAATACCTTCTATGCTGGAGAAGAGACAAGACTCTCTATTATTCTTTATGTTGATGATTTTGAGGTGTGCAACCCGCTAGGATCTTCAAGAAAAAAACACAAAATAACAGCTTTTTATTGGATTTTGGCAAATGTACCATTTCAGTTGCAGTCTGCATTAACGTCAATACACCTAGCTTTACTTTGCAAAGCTGTTGATGTCAAACAATTTGAATACAAAGCAGTTTTGGAACCCCTCTTGAAAGATCTTGCCACTCTAGAACAGGACGGGATTTTCATTTCCAGTGTTGGAAAAAGTGTTAAAGGAACTGTACACTGTGTTGTAGCCGATAATCTCGGTGCACATTCGATTAGTGGTCTAGTTGAAAGTTTCACAGGGCCGTACATCTGTAGATTTTGTCTTGGACATTCTTCAGAGTACCAGACACACGAAGTGCGGACTGGAGTGTTTCCACCACGGACAAAGAAGGACCATAGTTTGCATGTGCAAACTGTGAGAGAAAATCCTAATTTAACCCATTGCTTTGGTGTTAAGCGATCGTGTCCATTGACTGATAAGTTGAATCACTTTGATTGTGTATCTGGGTACCCACCAGATGCACTACATGACCTTTTTGAAGGCATTGTCCCAAGAGAACTAGCCTTGTGTTTTCAGATTTTCACCAAGAAGAAGTACTTCAATTTGACTGAACTCAATGAGTTAATCACACGTTTTCCCTATAAGGGCTCAGACAAAGCCAACAGCCCTCAAGCAGTCCCTCAAAACTATGTGTATCGCAAAACTATAGGTGGAAATGCCCATGAAAATTGGGCCCTAATACGGTTGTTGCCACTCATTGTTGGTTCACGGGTACCTGAGGATGATTCTGCCTGGCAGGTTCTTCTAACTTTAAAAGACATAGTTGAATTGGTAGTTGCCCCTGTTCATACAGTTGAAACTATTGCATACCTTGACTTTAAAATATCTGAGCATCGTGACAGATTCTTGGCAGTTTTTCCTGAAGAGAAACTGACACCTAAACACCATTTTTTAGAACATTATCCAGCATTGATTGAAGAGTATGGGCCTCTGGTTGGTGTGTGGACAATGCGCTTTGAAGCGAAACATAGCTTCTTCAAGCAAGTTGTGAGGCACACAAAGAACTTCAGAAATGTGTTGTTGACCCTTTCTATCAGATGATGATGGCATGCCATTTTCATACAGATGTTGGAAAACAGCCATTGTGTGTCACAAAAATATCTGTAGTGCCTTTAGATGTGTTGCATTCAGACATACAGGAAGCTTTAAGAGAAACATCCCCGTTTCTGTCTTCTGTGCAGTTAGCCAACACTGTCACCTGCTATGGAACAAAGTACACTGTCGGGATGATCTTGTCTCATGGCTCTACTGGTGGACTTCCTGACTTTGCTGAGATTATTCAGATAGCCATTTTGAACAACGATGCACATTTTATTGTAAAGTTACTTGATGCCTGGTATGAAGAGCATCTAAGATCTTTTCAACTAGAGAACACTGGTAAAATGGCTCTTATCGAGCAGCAGAAACTTGGTGATGTGTACCCCTTGGCTGCATACAGTGTGGGAGGAAAACGCTTGGTCACACTCAAACATCACATCTGTTGTTCATTTTAGGTAATTTTGATAAGTTATGTTAACCTGTGCATCTCATGATATCTGTATTTTAACCCATTGTTCTGGAAAAACAATACAGTGTCCTTTTTTGTTGACATTTTAGCAATTCAATAACAATCATAATTATGACATACACATTTAATGTTATGATAATAAACCAGTGTAGTCTTCCACTTGAATAAGTACAGATTTTTATGATTTTTATACAATTTTTTTCATGCACTGTATAAGCTTCTGCTTCTGACGCCATTGAACTTTTGTCTATTCTTGTCAGGATGGCAGAGATGGAGGCAAAGCTCAGAGTAATAATTGATGACCGAATTGAGAAGTTGGTCCTTCCATCAGGAATCCCGCCCACTGTGGAGGAGTTGCAAACTATTGTGAAGGAGACCTTTGGGATTTCTAATGAGTTCAGTCTTCAGTATTTGGACCCGGAATTTGAAGATTACTTTACTCTTCACAACAGTGACCTTATCAAACACAAAGACACCATAAAGGTTGTTCACACTGCTCCGATTCTTCTGAACTTGTATCCATGTGATGGAAGTTTGGACAGTTCCTTTGTTCAGCAGTCAACTGACTGTGACTCTGCATCGTTTGCAGAGTCAACTACATCAAATGCAGAGTCCACTGCATCAAATGCAGAGTCATCTGCTGGAACATCTTCACAGGACACCATTATCCTGTCTAGGCGAAGTACCACAGAACGTTGTCAGCCATGGCCAAAGCAGTTCCCCATTCCACAGTTTGCATACGAAACTGAGATGTTCCTTGAAAGAGCCAATGAGGACTACAAGAAGAATGGAACACTTCTGACTACCTCTAAGATCAAGGCAGACATACTTGAGAAGCTGGCTGAAACTGTATATACTTATACAGCCTACCCATCAGGTTCACAGATAAGTGATGTTGCTGAGGCACTTGTCAATAAATATCCTTGTCTCAAGGAACCTGGCTCCTTTGCAGGTTACTATGGCTGGCAGCAAAGCCTCAAATACAAGATGTCAAATTATCGCACCAAACTCAGAGGCTACGGTGTTCCTGAGGTGTTATGCAATGCACTGAAACGCAAGACCCCTACGGACCAGAAGTCTGCAAAGAATGTAAAAAAACCTCGAAAGGCAGAAGTAAACTTCCTTCCTCCTTACCCGGCTGGAGAGGATGAAGAAAGTCAAGAACAAGAGAGGATTCAGTTGCTTACTGAAGTGAAGAAAAAGGACAACAATGCATTGATAAAAGAAAAAATGGCCAAAACATTTGCACACAGAAGAAACGAAATCATCAACCAATCACCCAGCATAGAGGACATCAAAGCCAGATGGCCCGCTCTATTTGAGACATCTCACGTAAGTTACAAGTGCATGCTAATTAGAAATATCCCTTGTCCATTGTGAAGGATTGCACTTGTGATGCTGTATTTAGCGCTAGATACAAAATGTCTGTTACGTTACTGTCATCTATTTTCTAGATCAAATTTTAGAATTATATAGTTTTTGTTGCATTACATGGTTATACAGTTTCTAATATGGAACATTTTAAATAATAGAGGAACTACCTATTTTGGTTAGTATTCTAACCAAAATATTTTATTAAAAGGGTCATATTATACCCCTTTCCCAGTTTGATGTGATGTATTTACAAACAGCTTGTTTTTATGATCAAAAAGCTCCTAGTTACAGCTGAACAAGCCATGGATACAGGCCCTCTGTCTCACTGAGCCTGAAGCCCCCCTTCCAAAACGCCCACTCTGCTGTGATTGGCCAGCTTCTTGGAGAATGTCACACCTCTTACCATAACCAGAGTTCAGCTACCTAGCGAGCCATGGGGTGGAGAAAGATGCAGCGGCGGCTACAAATTCTATGAAGCCCCTTGTGACATCAAGTGGAGCCATAAATCTGAATGGCTCTGTTAATCACATGTGTACAGAGCAAGCAGCCCACATTAAACTGACTGAGTTGTTATTTCAGTTTCTGTGTTATTAGGCATATCAGAGACCCAAATAAAAAAAAATTTTCATAATATGACCCATTTAACATGCTGTAGAGTCTGACTCAGAAGGTAAACAATCGACAAACATGGAGGTTGTAAAATGATGTAAAAATGATTATCTTTTGTAGGTTGTTTCTTGCTTTTGAAAAATGTCGTAAGAACAGTATTTATGTTTGTAATATTTGAGGCTTTAAAACTGGTTTCATGATTTGTCTTTCAGATCCAGGATGAGTTTCACAGAATCACGATGGTGCATCTTGAATCGAAGTTCATGTCCAAGCTGGATGAATATACTCCTCGGCTTCTGAACCTCTTCCACTCCAAGGGCGGAAGCATGGGGTTGAGGTTGCAGGCTATCCTGCTCAAGGTATCCTTCATTGAGCATTACGTTTTCTAATATTTTATTATAGGAATCATGTGATCAAACTGCTGGAATATCATAACTTAAATTTACAGGAGGTAATGTTAGCCTGTGATTCTCTTTATAAATGGAGTGTGGAATAATTGCATGAAAATGTGTTTCATTATACTGGTCTCTGAGACGGCACATGAAGGATCTTTGATAAGGGCTTATTAACAGTAATATGAACCACCTGGTGTTTATTTTTTCATTTCAGACTCCAAGCAATCCTAACATCAACATGACCAGAGATGTTGTCATTCGCTGTTTGATGATGTACCTTGGGGAATCTACAGATCAACTCTTAAAAGAGTACGATGTAAGTTACATGTTAAAATATAAAGAAGGTGATCTCTCTCATCTTTTCTACTTGATATGACTTGGGAAAGTCAAATCACAAAATAGTCATAACTATATTTCTCCCAGTAATTCTTGGCAAGCTACATCATTGTCCTCTGTTAAGTGTGTTTAAAAGTTTTTATTTTCCTTTAAGGAATTTTTAAGTGCTATAGTGCAGAAACAGGAGGTGTTATTAAATGCTTACTATCTCAATTTGATTTCACCAACTGGCAGAATTTAAAACTTGTCAGTAGTTTATGTAATCTTTTTCCTAAGAATGCTTTACCTAACACCTGTATTTTTATAAGGCTTATTTTTTTAAGTCTTTATAATTTGTCCCTAAAAGCTAGCTAAGAAATGCTGGCCAAAGAGCTGCTTTGTGAATACAAAGACATTTTTTACAGAGAGACTGAGCCAGCTTCTTAAATAAGCGAAGGAGAGCAGAGTTGAACCAGTTGCTGTGGAAGACTTCAAGCTTCAGGAATGAACTTACAGTGCCACATAAGTCTTGTTTTCACTATCAGTACGGTACAGTACAGTACGGATCGGTATGATAATGGTTCGGATCAGTAACAGATAGCTTTGCGGGTCCAATGTATAGGGGACCCTTACAGTAGTAGGTGGAGTGTGCCTGTACCTCTTCAGTAGTCCACACTCCATTGTTAACAGGTTCTGACATTTTTCTCTTGAGAAAATACAAATCGAAGCTACAAACAGCAGGTACCCCGACCAAAAGGGTTACAAAAACAGTCATGGGTTACCATGGAACGGTAACGGTTCCATGGTAATGGAAACACTAAAATAAGCGTGGTTATAGAGATTGGTTGACAGGTAACCAGCCTGTGTTAGCAAATGTAGAGTAAGATATTCATCAATACAATGCCTGGAAGAAATGATGTAGTAATGGATTGATTTCATTTCAGAAATTTCATTTACATATATTTAAATATTTAATAGTGAACTGATTGGATCATTTTCAATTTACCTTGTGTGAAAATATGTGTTTATGTACGTTTTTAAGTGCTATCTCAGATTTGTCTAAAACACTGACATAAATAGAGTGCATTACAAGCAACGGCTATGACAAACTCCAGATTTTCTTGTCCGAACAGTTGGAAGCAATTTGGGAAATAGGACCTTCTCCTTTGGCTGTATTGTCTGATATGCACAATGTTCTTGCTATTACAGGATGCTGATGAAGACGGCGTGTCACAGGACCTTGCTGTTCAAAGTCTGAAGATCTACAACATCAAAGCTAACACGTCAGAGGATCCAGACAACATTGGTATCGTGGTGGATGGCATGAAAGTTCTAACTGCTCTGGGTAACTTTCCAAGGGCTTGCTCCCTGCTCGTTGGTTTGGCGTATGCTGTGAATCTTGCCTATCCAAAGGAGCTCAGGTACACTTTTGAAGTATTTCAGAAACTTCTCCTCGGGCTGGATAGTTCAAAGCTCTCCCCAAAAGTGAACAGCCTCAAGAATAAGCTACTGGCTTAATAAAAAAGGGACCCTTGCTAATCAAAAGGGAATTGACAAGTCACTATCAAAACCGACGCACAAGACTTTGTGAAATGCTTGAGTTTCAGTGAAGTTAGTTAACATTAGGGCAGTTTCAGTCAAGTTTGGATTTCTGCATGTGTATTTTTTCTTGCAGTACATTAGAAATGTTAATATGTTGATTTTTTTCTGTGTTATTACACTACAGTGTTGTTAAATGCTTCCATGCCATTGGATGGCACCGCCCATTCAAGAACCACCCTTTCTAAGGACAGACCCATTGTTGTCATATGTGGTAATGTGGCCTGTTAGATGGCTTTGCATCTGTTCAGGTTGAGGTACATATGTGTCTGTCACATGACCCTTGTTGTGACATTTTGTCAGTTAACCTTTACATGCATACCTGTTCTGTGCTCTGCATGCCCCTTAAACATAAAGTACTTTTATGTGATTGATAAAAAATTGTTGAAGCAGGCTTAACTGAGTCCCAGTTAATTGTTGTTCATGTGATGGTTCTAAAAAAATCATATTAACCATACTTTGAGCGAAGTGGCATCATGTTTTTGATTTGATACTGATATATATTGCCCCTTCTCTGTTTTATTGTTGTATTTTGGCATTTTGCACTTGTTGAGTGCTGGATAAACATGTTTTTAAAAATTGCACAAATAAATGTTTATCTGCTGCTATTTTATGCATTGTAATCTGTTTATGTTTCTTGATGCCACAGTTTACTTAAGTTTGGTCAGGATATTTGGTAAATTAGACACATTAAAATTATGGCAACAAAGTGACATTCAATATTATTGAATAGATTTAAAGTCCTGTGATACAAATTAAAACTTAAAATGAAACAATTATTTTAGGTACAGATAAATAAGAACAACAGTGTAAATGTGTTGAATTAAGCAACAATATGCTAGAATATGAGTTGATGTAATTTATTTTATTTACTTCATCCAAATAATTTTTATGCAGATATTAAGTAAATGTAAATCAATTTCACCCATATAATTGATAAATATAAGTCAGTTTTGCCTAGATTATCAGTAAATATGAATCAGTTTCCCCCAGATATTTAGTAAATCTAAATTATTTTTGCTCAGATACTTAGTAAATATAAATCAGCTTTCCTTGTGAAATTGACTCGGATTTACTAAATATTTTTTGGTGATATAACTCATCATTTGGCATGCTATTACTAAATCCAACTCATTTCAACTGTTGCTTTTATTAAGATGTACCTAATTTTTTTTGTTTGAGTTAAGTTAATGTATTCAATACTTGTTAATCAAATTGTAGAACTTAAAATCTATTCAATTATATTATGTGTCACTTTGTTGCCACAATTTTTTTAAGTAACCATTGGTCATATTTTTCTCAGTGTATAGGGGTAGCAGTAGCTTAACAGAATACGCCATTGAAAGTAGATATTCTAAGTGTCAAATACACACACATACAGACTGTATGCTTTAAAAGTGGTTCTGAAAAGTTGGAAATTTGCTGCTGAGAAGAGAGCAGTTATAGTCAATTTGCTGCACTTACAATGGATTTCATCGGTGCCAGAGAGTCATGGGGTAAAAAAAAATCAAACCACAGTGTGATTCACCTCTTTGCCTGTAACCTGTATGATAGCACATTTTTGGTCAGATTTCTGAAGGAAAATTCCTTTAAATGAGTCTTCTCAGTTGAGAAAAACTGTACCACTGGAATTCAGATACAAAGTTAGTAAAGTTATTATTCTTACATAGTGTAACAAAACTTTTCATTGGTGATAACTCAGAGCTCTTTAAATATGCTGCATGTTGCATATTTAAATAAACTCCATATTTATTTTGCAGTGGTGGTATGTAACTACATTTATGCAATTCCTGTACTTGTGTACAATTTTAAAGGTAGTTGTACTTGTCTTACATATCTAATTACCATATGCTACTTTGTATTTCTAGTCCACTATATTTGTTTTACAGCTTTACTAGTTAATTTGCAGAATGAGACTGTACATAAAAAACAACACTGAGTTTAAATAGGTGAGCTTCAATTCAGCCAGCTACAGCATTAAAATTACACTATATTGATCTGTCCAAACATTATGGAGAGACTGCATAAATAAATCTTGTAATGTGAGGTAATCGCTGTAAAATTAAATATTTGAGATAAATGTAGAAGATAGAATGAAAGTTTACCTGGACAAGATTAAAAGTATATCAGCACTCTGAGATACAGTGATGAGTGAGTGGTTTTAATTTTCAAAAAGATCATTATGAAACCAACATCTAATGAAGTGACTTATCTGACCTTTCTCCACCTGTCTATGGCTGATTATTCCTTCTGCTTGGATCTATTAAAATAGAGCACTAACAACAGTCATGACTCTCTCACTCTGACTTATAAAAGTATACTAGTGATGTCTACAAAGTGGTCAATGATATCCAACCCCCAAATAAAGAATGCAATAGTGTGTAAGAGATTTTGCATTTGTAATGAAACATAGAGATGAATGGTACAGTGAATCAAGGCTCTTTATAATGGAGGAGGTTGTATACATATGCAATATATGACTGTAATCAATCACCGTCAGAAAAGTAGGTTACACAAGTTTTTCTTAGCATCAAAAGTAAAACAAAATTTATTCCTCAAATAAAAGCCTAACTTCACTTTGAGCTTCCTAACTAGATTAGCAATATGTACATAAAATGAAATTTTGTCATCTATCCATATAACCAAAGTACTTTGAGGCGAGCTTTTGAGAAGACCAAGAAATGCAGTCTGAAGCTCTTGAATTGCCTGTTTTATGCAGCGATCATGCGTATAAATGACAGTGTCATCAGCAAAGAGGTTTATTTTTGCTCCAATGTCTTCACCCAATTCATTTATAAAACAAGCACACAATAGGTCCCAGTGTCGAACCTTGGGGCTCAATGAGACTTCAGGTATGGAGTTGAACTGATGACTTGAAGAATATGTGTAAGGGGCTAAGCAATACTATCTGTGGTCAGTCTGATGTTGCAATTAAGTTTCACTGTGAAATATTTAGTTGTTTCTATAAATTATAGAATACACAGATGTTTGACACCTCAATAATGCCTTGAAAAGGCACACTTTTTACTACTTGATGAAAACAACTGAACTTTAACAATGGAGTTGTATTCATATTTTTGAGGTATACTAACTGAAAAGTTCTGTTCACTGGGATTCCATCAGTGTTGTCCATTAACGCATTTTATGGAAATTATTACTGTTACTTAAATATTCTTCGATAATCAGTTTTAGGAACTGATAATTTTGAGTATTTTGAACTTACTGGTTTTACAGCTTTAGTGCACAGCCAAGGTACCCTTGGGCAAGGCACCAAACCCAGAACTGCTTTTCAGCTTTAGTTAATACATGGCTGTTAGACAAATCATCTGAACTTTGGAAAATATTTTTGCATAGAATGAGAACTTTGGATTTTTTTCACCATAACTTACATTGGTTGTACATTAAGATGGGACCTTTTAATGGGGATCATGAACAGGAGAAATGATTAAAGTTAAAGAAAAAAATGTTTCAATGTACAAAAGACAATAGCTACTACTTGAATGACATTTTTCATGAAAACCAGAAAAAAAAACAAAAAACAAAAACAAACTAAGAAAAAAAAAAACAGTTTTATTTACAATATTATCCACAAGCATATCCATCTTGATAAATGTTTGGTTTCTGCTGGAAGTTTGTGTATTGTTGCAGTGCTTACAGATAAGGAATCATAAATGCCAATGATCCATCCAGGTTTGGTTTTATGTGTCAAAGTTTTGAGATGTCGGTCTGCCAAAACACCAAACAATGGAGATTAATGGAATTTTGTTGTGAAAAGTTTTAATTTCAACTCCTTTATAAAAAATAAAAACTTAATGATAATAGGTGTTAAATAATGGGTGTAAGGCAACCAACCTGAACTTTCAATCTTACCCTACACACATCCATAGAACAGGCTGATCCAGAGTCATGTACTTTTGAACAGAGACATTTGGAAAGATGTCTCTGTTGAATTTATTTTAATAAACACTGTCAATGCTGTGAACATCAAAAAACAAATTCAACTCACTTCTCCTGCATCAGGCTGAAGGCATAAACTTTAGAGATGAATATCTCATAACATGGTCACACAACCCCAAAGCTGTCTACAAGGCCAGATACCGATAACATAGAATAATTTGGATGAGCCAAGCCTTAAATTGATTGTGTTAAAATTAACCTTCTTCTCTTCCTCAGTCTACTTATCCAATACTGTTAAGTATCCACAGGGTGCAACTATGAAAGCGTAGTTGTGTGTGTAGGGCCACAATAGAGTCCTTATGTAGAAAGTTTACATGAATCAAGTTCCATCCCTCATTACTGACTTGCTTACTTAAACATCCATGCAAACAGAACACTCAAGAAATACACACAGCTCCTGCTGATGCACACCACTGGTCGTGATGGCGATCGCTGTGGTGGTGGCAGAGCATTTTAAAAATGATCGATGATGCGTCACCTTTCACCTGAGATGGGAATAATCAAGTCAAGGGGGGTTCAGAACTAAGGATAGGAAAAGGTGGAGATGGTCATTTTAAGGAAATGGGTTGTGTGGAGTTGTGTGGAGATGGTGCCCTGTGAAGGACAAAAAGGCGAAGGACTTGGCCCCTGCCTAGTGTCACCATCCAGAGCTATCCCTCATGTAAGACCCCCCAACGGTGGCCTGTCCTTTCCACACACACATAGGAACTGTGCCACTGTAGGTCTTTGGTCTCCAGCCAGACTCTGTGTATGAGATGGTCTGGTATGTGTTTGTGTGTGTGTTGGGCTGGGGGTTGTGAAGTGTCAGTCCCAGGGTGGAATATGCCCTTCTGCAAGGTGGTGAGAGGAGGGTGACTGGTTCAAGTCCAGCACGAACCAGTCAGTAAGGTGTGTTGAGTGGTAGCTGGAGCCGTGCCAGGTCACCTCCTGAGCCCTGCCAAGGTGCACTGCAGAGGTGCTCTTGAGCAAAGCACTGAACTCTTAACTGCTTAGAGTGCCTGATTTTGTGGCAGCCCCATCATTCTGACATCTCTCCACAACAGTTAATGCATGTCTATAGTTCAATGTACATTCATTTCAGGGCTATGTGCGTGTGGAATGAAAAAATAAATAATGGAATGAAAAAAACTTAAAAAACTGAAAAAAAAATGAAAAAAGTACTTCTTATTCTTCAATCAAAGTACATCAATTTAATTACAGTCAAAGGGGGTACACTTTCAGTGAATGCTAACAATATCAATATGGGATTATTCCACACAAAAAGTAGAAAAACAAGTCACTTTCAGTCAGTCGATTAATTATATTTAACTTTTCCTAATAAACAACTTATACTATGAATCATAGGTGCTCACTCCATGTGTGCCCTAACCTTGTGCATCAACACGGAAATCATATTATAGGGTGATCATTTGGGAGAATGGTGACTCCAATAAAGACAACTAGAGGATCAAAGCAGTGTTGATTGTGAGTTTAACTTCTGTGGCTGTTATTGCGAATAGCTAAGTGAGTAGAAACCCGATTTCCAGAAGTCATCATATAGTTAAAGAAGAAACATTCCTGTCAACATTGTAAACAGGATTAGTGTATTACTTTTGTTGTGTACAGTTTCATAGTGAAAAAAGAAAGTAGGATCATGCAAAGGTTTAGGCACAGCAAGAGATATGAGCTCTTGGATCAGACCTTAATTAGCTTGTTAGGGCTGTGGCTTGTTCACAGTCATAGTTAGGAAAGGCCGGGTGATGCAAATTTCAAAGACTTATAAATACTCTCACTCCACAAACCTTATCCCAACAATCAGCAGCAATAAGATCCTCTAAGCAGCTGCCTAGCACTCTAGCACACAAATTAAAATAATAACAAGGGCTCCAACAAAAAAATTTAAACCTGCTCAACTTTTGCCACAATGCAATAGAAAGTCATCTGTCAAGGCACTGTGTTGGCTAATCATATATGTGCAGTCACCTGGTAGATTATTGGAGTATTACTGTTGACCTGATGATTGCGTATAGAATGATTTCTGCACTGATAAATGTGCAGAGGAGTAAAATCCTTCCTCATATCACAGTAGAGTGTACAGTGATGTACAGTGGCCTCTAATAAACCATCAAACCCATTAATCTGTAACTCAGACAACTTCCTGGATCATATTTTACGTCTCACTGGTACCTGAAGCAACATGACTTACCAGTGTTGTAATACCATTATAAGCACAATGACACCAAAACACTCTCTCTCTCTCTCTCTCTCTCTCCTCCCCTCTCTCTCTCACTTCGAAATGTACCGACTGACATATTTTGTTGTTTAGATATGTTCACTTTGGACATGATGTCCTGGTAAATAAGGGCTCCAAATCAGGAGTCTCATGTGGATCATTTTGGAAGGCAATGACAAACTGCAAATGAACCTGTAAGAAACCTGTTACACAATGAAAAGAGCACAAAGAGCTGAATAGTGTTTAAAGTTGGCTGAGGCAGATCCATGCACACTTTATGTGACTGTCTTGCACACACAGAAATACACATACACCTTCACTATTTAATAGATGAACTTACCTGCAGATGCTTTCGCTGTTTGTGGAATGGATCCCAATCAGGGGTTCCCATCACTGCAGCTACATGTATCGAGGAACAAATTACAGTTGGGGATTAGGATTGGGGAGGGGGGACAACCCAGTGTTTTATCAGTGGGGCCATGCTCTGTCTGCCGAGCCGCTTATATTTCAGGTAAACATAATCCAGATTCGGCTCTGGCGGGGGTAGATTCAATTAAGATACAGAGACAACTTTGTTAATGCGGCCGTATCTTAATACCCTGGCCACAGCTTGTAATGAATCAGGGCTCAGGGGTGGGAGCTGGGAGTCAGGGACAAGGGAGGAGGACTGAGTGTGACAGTATCCTGTGGCGGTGGCAGTCATCAGGCCACGCCTGGTACTGTATGGGTGGAGAAACTTAAAAATGCAGTGTTTTCAGGTTTGTCTTAATGCACAGCAAATAATGATTTGATTATAGGAGAGCAAACATGAAAAACTTCTGTTTCCTTGATATTTTGGCGGGAAAAAAATCAGGTTTTTTAACATGGTTAAGCTGATTAGACATCCCAGCTGGAATATGTTTCTTCGGTTAAGGACAGGAGAATAAAAATCCCAGACATTTTGTTATTTTGTTTTTTGTTATTTGTAATTTGTAATTTGTAATGTGGGCCAACAGGGGGAATTTTTTTTAAAAGAATAGTTTGGAGACAGCCAAGCTAATTGTTTCTCTGCTACCAGTTCCAATGACCATGAATCCAAAAAATAAATAAATCAAAAAGTCTGAAAAAATCACGACAACTGTTAGCAGATTACTGGAGGTTGATTTACGTATGCCAAGACATACGTATGTTATTTTATTGGCACCTGTCTTTATTGTAGAAAAATCCACCAACTTCGATGTCCAATTCAAACCTACTTTGCCCATTTTCATTGGCAGCAGTGGCATCAGGATATGAATTGACAAGGCTATTTATTTCGAGTCTACAATCACTGTTAATGACTTTGCTTAAGGCTAATCAACTCTGGATGTTAGCTCTGAAGCCCAAAGCGAGTCCTAAAAGATTTTTTCCCACCCATGCAGAAACAACAATTTCCCATCATCTTATTTAGTGGCCTGATTGATGAAGACATTTCTTGAATGGTATCTACAAGAGCTGCACAGTCACAAAACTCGTTTGGTCTTTCAGTCTGGGTCACTAGCTCAACAATCCTTCTTCAGCATCAGCTGAGAGAAAGCCACCCTGAGACCCATGTGGTGAACAGACTGCCTAACCAGAGAATATCTCATCCCTCTGGATGTTAATATTTATTGATGGCACTAGGCTGGTGTTAGAACATTAAAAAGGGATCGGGAAGAAGGGCTCTGCGGACTTAAGCCCTGGGAGGCCACGGCGTCTCAAAGTCTTATTCAGATGATGTGCCGTGAGATGCTTGTCCTTGAAGAAAGGGAATTAGTGTATGTGTAAGTCAAAGGGAAAATTGAGAGAGAGAAAAAGAGTAGAAGGGCTGAGAAAGACAGGAAGAGAATGTGCTTGACAGAAAAATATGTGTATGTGGATTTGTGAACGTGTGTTTGCATGCATATTTGTGCACATGCCTATGTGAGATAGAGCAAAACAGAGAGGGAGAGAGGGAGAGAAAGGCAAAGCAAGACTTCTTCACGCAGAGAGGGATGATGCAAAGAGCACAGGCTGGTACAAAAGTGTTACCACAGGAGCGAGCAGACAATCCCCTCTCCAGGAAACACAGATCAAAGCGGATTTAAATAGTCAGGACTTGTTCCGTGCTGTTCCAACCAGCAGTCTCGACCCTGTAGCCATACTTTTCCTCTCTGTGTTGAGATCAGTTAGGAGGGGTGACGAAGCTCCGGGAATGGAGTCACGCAAAATTTGACGTAGAGGTTGCAGCATTCCTCAGAAGCAGTGAGGCTCTCCAACATTGCATGGTTTGTATAGTTGTTTGTCATGACTCTGAGATGCTGCAAACGCATGTTAATCATGTTGCTGTGTGTATAAACCTTCTTCATTTTGAGGCTTTTAGCCTTTAGTGGTTTGGTAAAGGAATCAAGGCATTAGTTAAATAGTGTTAGTGGGTTTGGCTGAAACACGACTTTAATGCTGTGGTTTTGAACACTAGTCTTCCATCACTTCTGCCTCAATGCCCATACATAAACCATAAAACACTTGTATGAGCCTTGTAACCCTCACATAGAATACATTTCCTCCCTTTAAAATCCTCTTTCATTGACATGCAAACACAAACTGTTATAATAAAATTTTTGTGGTGTTGCGACAGCATAGCCTGATGAATTTATCAAAGCAATATTTGCAATGCCTGTGCAGATTTTTTGGATCCATTTTACTTGAAACACATGTAATTCATTTCAAATCCAATTGATGGTTAGAAAAAGTACACTGGATACTTGGCCAAAGGGACCAATTGCTGGGCTGTCCTTGGCCTTTTTTTCAATTTGAAAACCTTTTTGTCTGTTTGGAAACATCAGATTTGTCTAAGTCTCCAGAAAAATCAGTTTTGGAATACATTTGAGATTAAGAAAATTATGATAATTTGCTGAATTTGTCGTCAGCAGGAGCAGGACTCTACAAAACGAATTTGTCTGAATTTGGCTACCAACTACAGATGTGCAAGCTGTGGTCACATTGCATTCATGTCTTTGGGGAGCCTCTTCTAACATTTCTCAGTGTGTTATTGTTGGGTATCAATGCAAGATCAAGTACAGTCCCAGAAAGAGGACCTTCCTCTGTGAATTAGTATTGTGTTGTTTGCAAATGCTCAAAATAATGAATTTTTGAAACAAACCGAGCTGAATCACAACCTGAAACGATTTGTTCATTTCTCAGTTCACTTGAGCTCTCAGTCAGTTTGAAAACAAATGTGCAGGGACTCTCATTGATCTGGAGGCAGTTCTGTTGGCACCAATCCACAAATCCTTTGGTCAGTTCTCTGTCCTACTCTGTGATGAGGCCAAAAACCTTGCAGAGTCCTGGGAGAACTTTTGCAGGTGGCAGGTAACCAAATTGTGTGTGCAGTCTGCAGTGTAGAGGATGAAGAGGAAGGGAGCCAGGAATGTCCCCTGTGCTGACCCCCATGCCGCAGACAATCATGTTGGACTCACAGTCCTGTATCCTCACATACTGTGGTCAGTTGGTGAGGTAGTCCATGATCCATGGTGTGAAGTGGTGGGCCACCCCTCTGCACCCCATCTTGTCCCTCAGAAGCATGGGCTGTGTGGTATTGAAGGCACTGGAGAAATCAGAAAACATGGTTGTACTCCCAGCCTTTTCCAGGTGAGATAGAGATCTATGTTTAAGTAGATGACAGCATCATCCTACCCAATACCAAGCTGATAGGCAGACTGTAGTGGGTCCATTGACAGGCTCGCCAGGGAGCTGTTGAGGTCTTTTGCAATGGTACCACGCAGGATGTTTTCCGCAGCTGTGGCACTTCCCCCAGGTTCAGTTCGTGTCCGCAGTTAGCATAGTCTCCATAAAAAGCATAATGATACATTCCCTCTGGTGCAGAGTCAATGCTGCTAACTCATCCATCTTAATGCTGAGAGATCTCACATTCCCGATGATAAACTGAAACCGATGACAAGCACTGGTTTGTAACATCTTCTCCTTGCTCAAAGCTCGATCTCGACACAGCTTTCCCGTCTCTTTCTCCCCAGCTCACGGGTAACATCGGTCTCTCCTCGATGGCCTCGTGTTATGGGGCCTGTCAGTTGATCCTTGATGTAAGCAAGGAGGCCATGGCTGTGCTCAGGATCCCTGAATAGGTAATTGTACTTACTGAACTGAAATGTTAGCGGAGGAGGCCACAGACACAAGTAGAAAGACTCAACAACAGGTATAATACAGTTAGATGCTTTGGAGCTTTTAAAGCAACGGCAGTTAAATATGATGTGTGGCACAGGTGCATCATCTTTCCATTGTTTTGTAAGAGCCTAGTGCTGAATTTCATGATGTCAGATGGGCATAACAATGTTCATTACAACTTACAATATATATATATGTATAATTAAATTCATAGTGTGGTATAATGTGATTGTATGAAGGACTACAAATGTGTTTATGAAAAGTACTACAGTATTATAGATTACAGTATCATACACAACATAGAAATTTAGCAACTCTGAATTCCGATGAAATCCAGTAACTCTGAATTGTAGTTTCGGGGCTTTTTTGGCTGTGTGCCTTTTCAGACAATTATCTTCAGCCTTCAGCCTGACACAAGGCTGAGTATTTCATCACCCCCTGTAAGAAATGACAAAGTCAGATTGATCTTGAATGTAGCCTACAACCCCAATTGCAACTGTCGTCACAGGACTATACATTTGCAATGACATTTGCAGAATACACAATAGGCAGTTGATTACTATATGACAATATGAAATACAGCATATTAGTTCTGAACGCCAGATAATGTTCTTGTGATTACAATAATGTGATGTTAGCAGCTGTTTGCACTTGTAAACATCATGTCATGAAGATAGTAGTTGAATTGGGTGTAGCCGACATTCAACAGTGATGGGTAGAGAGTTTGATGGCACATTTGACAATCTTAAGTAACTACTAGTAACAACTTATGAACACAAGAGGAACACTTAAATTTGCAGAGTCCTGCTCCTGCCATGGTTTGTATATTCCAGCAGTGTATCATCCCTCTTTTATACGTCACAGGTGCTGAAAAGACTTCTGCACAGGATATACCTGTACATCCTCGCTCATAGCTCGTTCAACAAGCCTCCTCTCTCCTCATTTCTCTCTTATCATGATTCATTTTAGGAATTGAGACATCCTTCAAGATGACGCGCTGAGATCGATTTCTGGGTCACAGGAAGGAGGACAGAGGAGACAAGGAGGCACAGGATAGAGAAATGAGAAGAGCCCATATGCTGTGTCCTAAGCATTTGGAAATCTGCTGCAGCATGGAAGTGACCTTCAGATAGCAACAAATGTGTCAAGATAGTTATCTTAAGTGTATTGAGCTATGTAAAGACATGTTCCTACTTCCAGTGGTACTTTCTACTGCAGTGTGGCACAAGTGAAAAGACACCAAGAAATGCAAATATAACAGTTTTGTTTAACAGAGACTTTGGCATTTGGTAACGTCTGGATTTTAAAAAATTTCACCACCTTTCATAATTTATAATGCATGGTGGAACCTCCAATATGAAAAAGCGAGTGGATGAGCCTGAGACTCGAATCCTTTCACTGAGAGGGAATGGTGCATGTTCAATGATTCATTCTCTGCACATAGTACACAATGAACGAGAACGCTAAAATTCGTTCCGCTCAAATCTTCCACCCCACCCCACTCGCTTCCTCTTATCTCTTGAAGTCTCGAAGGAGGAGGTAGTACCCAATATCGTACTTATTGATTAGGTGACACAAAAACATAAAGTACACGCTGTACATAATACTGTAGGACTGCAGCTTTCAGTTTACAAAAGGTGTCTTTATCTAATTCACTAGTTAGCAAGTTATAATGAACGTCCATCCGTGTTTTAGTTCAGTGAGTGGGTCTATGCAGATGGAGTTCCAGTCAAGCACAGAACAATTCCGTGAATAAATCTTTTGAACAAATGCTTTGCCCATCACTGCTGTGAATGTGAGACGTTAAACCAGCTATACTTATTAGTTACAGTACTTTATTATACTATAATCTCCAGTCCACTAATCTACAGAAATCTGAAAATACTTAACACACCAAAGGTTAAATGGAGCCAGAAATTTTAATTTTAGGGTAGTGTTTGCCTTCAACACTTTATTATATAGTCAGTTTATTTCCTATGCTGCTGAAATGTTAGCAAGTGCATTTACTGATGTTTTAACTACATGTGACAGAGACGTAAGTACACATAATAAAGAAAACAAACACAGTGATTTCTTTCACACTATCTAAAGGAGACTGGCTTTGAATTGCAGAGACTGTTCACCTGTAAGTATAAGATAGATGTGTAAAAAGTCAGCATTAGAAATAAGAGGTGCCAGACGATTAAACATCGGCATTGCTTCGCTTTTAACAGAAGACTCTGTTCTGTACAGTACAAGCTGGCAAGACAACACAGAGATAGAGTAGAGTATGAGGGGGGCAGCTGCAACAGATAGTGAACAACAGAGACATCTGAAAAAGCTGATAGAGACAGTGTAATGTTGAGAGGGGAAGCCAACAGAATGCACAGCCACAGAGGAGGTAAAGAGATGTAAGAGGAAGAAGGAAAGAAGGGTGAAGAAGTAAGTGGGTGATTTATTATTTGTGTTGATCTATGGTGTGATCACTGGCATTCAATTTATTACGGAGAGAAGGTTCGGCAGTGACAGTGGTGGCATGTGGGTATGAGCACCATAGGGAGAACGATGCTCGTCTCACCGCATTACTGTGCAAACCCCCAGGAGTGAGGCCAACCCCCCTCAGAGTAGACTTGGTGCCATATAAACCATCATCCTGTCCATGTCTTAGTATAGTCTTAGCGTCTACGTCTCAGTATATCCAAAAAAAACCTTCATGAAAGTTGATTCAAAATCATTATGGAGCTCAAACCCTATCGTCGTTGTTGCATGTCCATATGAAATATAACATCTGGGAACAAGGAAGCAGTGTGCAGGAATTTTTAATTTCTAGCCACAATAGTGGGATGTTTTCCAGAACTGCAATGTCTGTGTGTTGGTTGGTTTTTCCACCATTTTGGTAGTGTGTCATAGGTGGTTCCGAATACAGCATTAGAGCAGCCATAATAACAGTTCCATTGGGCTGCATTCAGCACAGCCGTGCTGTGACCTAAATGCTAGCATCAACACCATCTTGGCTTGATGTGTTGGCATTTGTAATCATAAAGTACAGCTGAGGTTGATTGAATTGTCATTACTTTTGCTGGATGTAAATCACCAAAGTTATTACAATTCATCCCAAGGGAACATGAATGTTTGTGCATTGACATGAAATGTGATACAGATTTATTCAAAGTTTATCCAGGTGATGAGTCCTAATGACTTTGGCAAACCTCTGATCTTTCACCTGGCACTGTGAGCAGGCACTGTTTTCACTTATCCACCTATATTACAATTACAATTAGTTTGGCAGTTGCTTTTATCCATACATACACCGATGGCACAGCATTGGGGGTTCAGTATCTTGCCCAAGGATATTTTTGACTGCATGTGGACTGCCGAGGCCAGGGATTGAACCACCGACCTTCTGATAGGTGGACGGCTGCTCTACCTCCTGAGCCGCAGCCGCCCATATGTATCTCAACATCTGCAAGTTGGATTGGAACAAATTTTTATACAGACATTCATGGTTCTCAGATGAGAAATCCAAGTAACGGATCTCAAGAACTCATGTCTCAATGTCAGATGGATTGCCATTAAATTTGGCACAAACAGTCATGTTCCCTTGGTATGAATTGTAATAACTTTGGTGATCCCCTGAATTTACATCCAGCAAAAGTAATGACAATTCAGTAAATCTCAGCTGTACTTTATGATTACACATGCCAACACATCAGGCCGAGATGGTGTTGATGTTTGTATTTAGGTCAAAGCACGGCTGTGCTAAGTGTATGACTGTAAACTCTAATGCTGTATTCAGAACCACCTATGACACACTACCAACAAATGCAATATGCAGTATAAAATGGAATCTTTTTTTGTTTGCAGTTAGTTGGTTTAAGGAAACCACCTAAGCCTGGTCTACCAGGCTTCGTTGATTTCCTTTTTGGGAAGTGGAAGTAAACAATAGCACGGCTAATAGCAAAGCATTGCTACTGTGTAGCGTCCCCTTATGCTCTAAAAACTGTGATGAAAAATGTGTATTTTCATGATTTTCCGAAAGATGAACATTAACCTGAGAGATGGGTAATGCTTATCTGATCATTAGAAGGAACCACATTCACTGTTATTTTGCTACATTACTTCACTGCAAATGTAACACAAGTTGGGGCTATTTCTCCCGGTATTTCTGTTGCTTTTGGGAGCATAATATTACCATTGTTATCCACTGATTGATTAAATTATTATTTGGTAATTTGATAATAATTCAGCTGAATTCAGCTTTTTTGTACAGTGTTTCTAATGTGTATTGCCTTTTTGGAATACTGAGACATGTTTTTTGTTGTCATTATTGTTCTTTTTCCTTCTTATTTTTCTCCCTTAGAAGTGTTTGTGCACTTTTGGTTTTATGACTGAAAAACCAAAAGTCCTAAAAATTGGCATGTGGGTTGCAAATTCCACCGACCACTCAGGCACATAAAATGACACTCACTGACCTCAAGGTTGCTCAGTGTTAGGCTTTTGCCAAAAGGTTTAGTTTGGACCCAAGGATGCAGACCCGGACACAGAAATCATGTGAATGAAAATTTATTAACAATAATAAACAACAGAAACACACTCATATGAGTGGATAATAACTAAACTAAAGGCGCACTCAAAAGGAGTGGAAATGAACAAAGGGAGCTCAGACAAGGCGGGTTTGAGGCAAGGTACGCACTGAAGCGGTAGGTAGGCACTGTAACAAAGGAGCACACAATTTAGTGGCAATTCAAGACAATGGACATTAGCTGATCTCTGGAGGAGAGGAGGAAATGAAACGTAGTACTCACGCTGGGAACGACCAGCATAAGAGGAGGAATAATCCGGCACAGGTAGGAGAGGGCTCTCTCCTTAAGTACTGTGCCTAATCAGGAACATGCCTCTCAGGTAAGCTCCTGAGGGGGCGGAGCTGACTGGGTGCAGGGAAACACCCTACTGCACAGACAGGGGAGAACAGACTGACAGCAAACACTAGGAAAAAGGGCAAGGAGACAGACTAGGAGAGAACAGGTCAGTAGGATCCTAACAGCTCATAACAATCACATTTACGTTCTTGCAGTTATCTGGAAAACAGACTGGCTTAAACTTAAACTTCTTTCATCATTTTAATCTCTCAGTCAATGCATCTTTGCTCCAGTGGTCTTTTCCTTTTTTTTTTTTTTTTTTTGTTTTCAGCAACTCGTCAGAAACTGTTGGACCAATCATCTGGCTTCATCATGGACTTCGCTGAAAATTATCAAGGAAATTTTGATTCATCATTCTGCTTTGAAATTATACATAAATATTCTGCCACTAGGGGTTGCCTCAAATGCGAAAAGTTTATATCTGGTAATTGGCAACATAGATTTGTCTGAAATTTGGTGTACATGATTCAAGTCCATGGCTCACTCGTGAGAAATTTGGTAACTCATGATTAAAATGAGTGTGTTTTATTACAACAAATCAAAATTTTTAGGCACTCACATTCTACTTTTTAGACACTCAAAATAAATCAACCATACATTCCACAGGGCTGAATTTTCTCAGCACATCTATTGAACTGAGGCAAAAGTTTGCCTCACTGCAATGGTCACTTCAGAAGTCCATCACTCTATATTTTTCAAAACATGAAAAATAATTTCATATCTTTATCTCCAGAAGTCTTCATCATATATTACCAAAATTGACAGACATACTTTTGATACTAGATATTCAAGATCAGTCAAACATTAAGTAAGCAGTGATATGGAATATGTTGCTGTAATTTGTAGTGTATGCAAAACCTTTCTGTGTCATCTAATTTTGAAACAAATTTCACAAAAACTTTGACATTACACTATTACACTCCAGGTTGAACAGTAGGTTGATGTGTGATTTCACACATCACTATCATTTTGACTTTTGTGTTTTAAGTTTAAAAGACAAAAATACTCTAGCTTTGCGAATGATGTCATTGCCTCAAGTTATAAGAAGGTATGTGAAAGACATGTCTTCATGGCGCAACAAATAAGTCACATTATCAAATATTGAACAAATTATGCCAAAATCTTTATCAATACACAGAGAAAAGCTGGCTGATGTGTGACTTTTTCAGAATTGCATCCCTGGTAGTTAAACTGTTGCGATTTTTTTGAGTTAGTGTTGTCCCACAGTTTTGTGTTGTTTTGGCCTCCTGGCCCAGGAGCCTGCAGAGAGGTCGTTTGGAAAACTACATGCAACTGGGTACCCATTTCTGTCCATCTGTTGTGAATTCTTGATTTGCTCAGTATTTGAGTGATAAAGAGGGTGGCATGGGGGTCGCAGCAGGTAGTGCGCGTGCCTCACAGCAAGAAGGTCGCCGGTTCGATCCCTGGGTCAGGCGGGGTCTTTCTGTGTGAAGTTTGCATGTTCTTCCCGTGCATGTGTGGGTTCTCTCCGGGCACTCCGGCTTCCTCCCACAGACCAAAAACAAGCTCATTTGGTTAACTGGTGACTTAAAATTGTCCTTAGGTGGGAGTGTGAATGGTTGTTAGTCTATATATGTTGCCCTGCAATCGACTGGTGACCAGTTCACGGTGTACCCCAGCCCGTTGACAGCTGGGATAGGCTCCACCCCCCCCAACCATGAAAGGGATAGTCGGGGTATGGAAAATGGATGGATGGATGGATTTGAGTGATAACATGATTGTCTTTTAATGCAAAGGTCAAGAGTTGAAATCCTGCTTTTGTCATCTTCCGCTTGGTCTGAATCTGTGCATATTCTAGGGTAACTTCTTCTCATTTCACATTTCTGAAATAGTCACAGTATTTGTATATAAATTAATGGATGTCAGATCTTGAAAAAAATAGAAATTCAGTACAAAAATACTCATTTGAAACATGTCTTCTCTGAAGGTCATTAGCTACAGCAAATATTGAAAGGAACTTTGTATACCTCAACAGAGCATAAGCATATAGTGATGACCATGATGGATTATTTTAAAGAAAATCAAGAAGTTTGTGTTGCTGCTATCAATTAAATAACAAACAAGCATCTCACTGGACATGAACAGAAACAAGTGAAACCAATCATAAAGACAGATTACGGTTATACTTGTATTCCAGTGGATTTGTAGTCCAGTTTATATAACTAGATATAGTAGACACTGAGTGGCTGTTTTAAATTCCAACAACAGCTTTTAAAGCTCTTGTCACCACCTCCAGGATGTGAGCCACACCCACCATGTAGTGGCATCTTCAAACCCTGCATGTGTCAACTCATTCGCAAAGCATTTCATCGATAAGAAGCCATGCCAGGATTCTCCTTAACTCCCACAGAGAGCTCCTCCATGCCAAGGAGAGAGGGCAGAATTTCCCTCAACGTGACTGGTTCATTCTCCACTGCTGTCCCCAGGTGGGTTATCCTATGAAAGCAAACCCTTCATATGGGGGAAGATCTCATCGCATGGAAACAGAGAGAGACAAGGACACATTCTACACCTCTTTCATGCTAGTTGCGGGCAGAGATGCTTCAACCTGACACTCTGACCAGTTGTGGGTTCACAGAAAGGATGATGACAAATTTCTTCATCCAGCTACCTCTGCCACCTGCCACCCAACATTAAACCAAGATCAAGTGAATTCATTACAAATCAACCCCTCACCCCATTTCCTGTGCCCCCGCCCAAACCCTGCTCATACTGCTTGCATCCTGTAATCCGACAGATTAATGGCAGAGCATGAAATGTGGCGTTTACGTCGACAAAAGTTAAATGTTGTAGGGAGGGAGGGGCGTTCTGGCTTTGGCTTGTGGATTATGCGCTGCGAAACTCCCTTAATGCCAGTATAATTTGATGGAGCTGCCAGTTTGCTGTATGCGCACTCTCTCTGCTCCACTTCTTATTCCCCCTCCCCCTGAACCAAAGCTGACTTTGCTGCAACACTTCTGAGGAGGATCGGAAGTTTGGAGAGGAGGAGATGCATGTTGGGAGGAGGGACGAGCAGCCACAGATGCTGCCAGGGATCCTTACCTCCCCCAAGCTTATGATCACAGTGCTAATGTCATTGCAGAATTTATGTCATGTCTGGATTTGCATAATACTCTTTGAGTCAAAGGTACTACAGGTGCATATGCAGACGCTGAAAACCGACAGAAAGTTTGCTATTACTGGGTCACCTTAAAGGTGCTTCTTGCGAAATTTTAACATCTTTAAACTTGACACATCACTGTAATTACCAAAAATAACCACTATCATCTTGAGAACCTCTTGAGAACACATTTTGGGTAAAAAAAATCGCACCCTTCACAAATTACACACAAATTACTCAAGCCAAATATCATTCACATACTCAGTATCATTCACAGACAGTCTGATCAGTGATAGTGGTTCCTCAAATGTCTGTTTATCATAAATGTTCAGAAGTCTGTTGAGAAGTTATATAAAACGATTAAGAATCTACAGTCATGCTAGCAGGTCTGTAAAGCACTTGTAGGCACAGAGGAACTTTGAGCTAAATGTGAACATCATTGATGCTAACATGCTAAATACTACAATACTAATATACTGTTTAGCAAGAATGATATTTACCATCTCAGTTTAGTTTGTTAATCTAATGGGGTACTAACAGGCTTGATAACTGTCAGTTAGCAAGTTAGTAGGTGTAGTTGCTATTGGGACAATAACACACAGTTTATTCAAAAGACATTTTTCAGAGCTTCAGCTCCTGTCTCACAACTGCCTGCAAACCATTCCCATAAACCACTAAGCTATGAGAGCTATATTGTTCTAAATTCACCGAATGATCACTTTTTTTTGTTTTGTAATTATGTTTTGGCCATTTTATGGCTTTCATTGTTCATAGACAACAGTAGGAAGATGTCAGGAAAAGAAGGGGGGGGGGGGGGGAGAGAGAGCAATGGGGAATGACATGCAACAAAAGTCCCCAGCAGTCAACCTAGGACAGTGCAGTTCTTGGTTGATTATTAACCAGGGTACCAGGGTACTCCACCAAAGCTGAACTTGATGCAAAAATAGTTGAGCAGGTTTACTCTTCTGTCCTGCAAGCAAGTTCACAAATCGTGGCAATCTATTGGAATTAATAGATTTCACTGGGAATTTCTGTCATATGATAGTGAGACCCTAAAATGTGACAAAATTTTTGTCATTCAACTTCAAGAATTGAATTGAATTCAGCTATCATCGTAAGAAGAACCATTTTTATCTGGTTTCAAGTTTGAATTATAGACTAAATGAATGAATAAACTCAGGTTTTTTTCTCCTAATGTTTTCTTCAACTCCACCCGACACCAACCCCTGCTGTAGTTACCTGTTTGTGCAAAGCCATATTCAAATTCTGTTATTTCTCCATTACACAAAACCTCTTCAGTGAACATGCTTTTTTCTTCTGTCTTATTTCCAAAATGGAATTTATTAATTCGTCACTAAAATTTGGAAACAAATGTCGCGAGTGCCCTGATTTCCACGGGTACCTACGGACCAAGTTCTCAGATCCCCTGACTCACACAGACAGTAGGCGAAGTCAAGTACAAAAATATAACTACTTTATTATAATTTCAATGAACAATTTAAATTGGTCACAATGCAGTCCCACATTCACTGTCACGCTCCGCTGGCTCCCAACCAATGACAAGACAGGTACGTTAATAAAGCCAGCCTAACAGTTCACTGTGTCCTAACCCCCCCTTTTTTTCTGGCGAAGGGTGCTAGAGGACAATCAGAATCAGGAAGCTTTATTGCCAGGTACGATTTTACACATACGAGGAATTTGCTTTGGTGAGGTTGGTGCATGACATATCTATTAAAAAGAAGTTATTAAAAAAGTAAAAATATAACAGTAAGTGAAAAATATAACAGTAAGTGAAAAATATAACAAGTAAAAAATATAACAATAGTAGAAAATATAACAATAAGTAAAAAATATAACAATAGTAGAAAATATAACAATAAGTAAAAGATATAACAATATAAATATATATACACAAGTCTTTTTTTTTTTTTTTAACGGAAGCACAGTCTGTTTTTTCAGAAGGGAGTCCAAGCTGAGCGTTAATGTAACGCATAGAGTTATGGTAGTGTCAATGTGACAGTAGAGGCAGAGGTGGAGTGTGAAGAGTGTCGGGGGGTTCTGGGCCTTGTTAATAAGGCTGACAGCAGACAGGAAAAAACTGTTCTTGTGGTGTGAGGTTTTGGTCCTGATGGACCGCAGGCTCCAGCCAGAGGGGAGTGTCTCGAAGAGTTTGTGTCCAGGGTGGGAGGGATCAGCCACAATCTTACCTGCACGCCTCAGGGTCCTGGAGGCGTACAGGTCCTGGAGAGACGGGAGATTGTAGCCGATCACCTTCTCTGCAGACCTAATGACACGCTGCAGTCTGCCCTTGTCCTTGGCAGTGGCAGCAGCATACCAGATGGTGATGGAGGAGCTGAGGATGGACTCAATGATGGCTGTGTAGAAGTGCACCATCATTGTCTTTGGCGGACTGAATTTCTTCAGCTGTCGTAGGAAGTACATCCTCTGCTGTGCTTTCCTGATGAGGGAGCTGATGTTCGCTCCCACTTGAGGTCCTGGGAGATGATAGTTCCCAGGAAGGGGAAAGACTCCACAGTGTCAATAGTGGAGTCACAGAGGGTGATGGGGGCAGGTGAGGCTGAGTTCTTCCTGTAGTCCACAACCATCTCCACTGTCTTTAGAGCGTTGAGCTCTAGGTTGTTCTGGTTGCACCAGGTCACCAGATGGTCAACCTCCCACCTGTAGGCGGACTTGTCACCATCAGAGATGAGTCCGATGAGGGTGGTGTCATCCGCAAACTTCAGGAGCTTGACAGACTGGTGACTGGAGGTGCAGCTGTTCGTATACAGGGAGAAGAGCAGAGGAGAAAGAACGCAGCCCTGGGGGGATCCGGTGCTGATGGTCTTTGCGTCGGAGATGTGTTTCCCCAGCTTCACGCACTGTTTCCTGTCAGACAGGAAGTCTGTAATCCACCTGCAGGTGGAGTCAGGCACGCTCAGCTGTGAGAGCTTCTCCTGAAGCAGGGTTGGGATGATGGTGTTAAAGGCAGAGCTGAAATCCACAAACAGGATCCTGGCGTAGGTTCCTGTGGAGTCCAGGTGCTGGAGGATGAAGTGGAGGGCCAAGTTGACTGCATCGTCTACAGACCTGTTGGCTCTGTAGGCAAACTGCAGGGGGTTCAGGAGAGGGTCGGTGATGTCTTTGAGGTGTGAGAGCACAAGGCGCTCAAAGGACTTCATGACCACAGAGGTCAGGGCGAAGGGTCTGAAGTCATTAAGTCCTGTGGTCTTTGGCTTCTTGGGAACTGGGATGATGGTGGAGGACTTGAAGCAGGCTAGCACGTGACATGTCTCCAGTGAAGTGTTAAAAATGTCTGTGAACACTGGAGACAGCTGATCAGCGCAGTGCTTCAAGGCAGATGGGAGACAGAATCTGGTCCAGCTGCTTTCCGGGGGTTCTGTCTCCTGAAGAGTTTGTTGACGTCCCTCTCATGAATGGAAAGAGTCGTCACTGAGGTGGGTGGGGGGGTCCTTTAAGGTGGAGGTGACTGCCAGCCAGCTGCAGCGCAGCCGGTATTAATCCACATATCCACGTTTCGATGAAGCACAAAACCGCAGATGAAGAAAAGTCCCTATTTCTACCCAGCAGCAGTTGCAGTTCCTCCAGTTTGTTGGACAGTGAACGCACGTTAGAGAGAAATAGTCACGCTGTGCGCAGTCCGCGCTGGCGGAGGCGCATGAGCGCACCCGCCCGTTTTCCTCTCCTCCGGCGTTTCACTGCGTGAGCAAAGGTGAGCACACCTTTGACCAGAATGTCCAGAATTTCCACTGTTGGGAGCAGAAAATTAGGAAATAAATCCACTGGTGGAAACAGATTTAACACACAAAACAAAACAAAACAACGCGCACCAACACACCGAAGCAGCCGTCCGCGGTGCCATCTTGATCTAGCACAGGAAACAGCCACTACAAGAAATTAACCCAACTGCACACCAGTTGTCAATATTATAAACCCACACAAGGGGCGAGACACCCTCATTTCACAGCAAACAAAACCCAGTGAAAACCCCTTTACGGCTCCCACTGGCCACTATAGGGGAGTGTAGACAGTTATTAACATGGGTGGAATTTAGCGAGACGTGGCTTTAATTACCCATGCGAAAATTGTCAGTGGCGAGGGGCAGGGCCAACGGCCGCTGGCTATACAGCGGGATTAAAAGTTAAAAGTCTCACTGCCCTGAACACCACCTGCAGGGTCCCGAACGACAGGATGATGGCACGGTTATTCGTGGTGGCGTAGAGTCTCCACACAGCGGGGCGTCCAATGATGCTTCTCCAGAGCGTCTCGAGGGACAAACAAGAGGGAAAATCAACAACAATACAATACGGAAGTTGGTGTTTCGACTTTCCTCCGAACAGGAAGTAGTGAGCGTTGTAAGAGGGTCTTTCGGGCCTCCCAATGATCACCCCGGCTGGTTGCCGTCCGTCTTCGGTCCTGTAATTTCCTCCACACAGGGAAATGCCGAGCGTTAAATGAATCCTTCCACCCCTGCTGGCAGTACCGCTCAGTAGGTCACTCTCATCGGACCTCCAATTCCTCGCCCCCGGTCGCCGCCGTTCCAGCCTCTGCGATCTCCTCATTGTCCTCTTTTCTCCTCAGGTGAGCCAATCAGTGGCCAGCCTCAATGATTTGGCTCATTCATACCAGCTGTGAACAAAAGAGTCCCCCCCCCCCCGCAGTTTCGAAAACTCCCCCAACTTCCACAATGAGTGAGTTCAATCCCCAATCAGCGTCTGCGCCTGTACAAGGTTATTTTAGCGTAGATCTAAGTCAGTAGTAGACTAAGTCTACTGGTGACACAAATACAGTGTATCCTGTGTTGTAGGTAGTTGTTGGGCTGTGACGGAAACAAAAGTAACCCGGTTGTCTTTGCAACATCGGTGCCAACAATAATACCACTTGGAATTGCTAAGGAGTTTTTACTTTAATATGAGGATGTGTGTGTGTGTGTGTGTGTGTGTGTGTGTGTGTGTGTGTGTGTGT